>JASVER010000001.1:29363632-29443675 GCA_030449065.1 Oceanodroma leucorhoa | reverse complement strand
GGTTGACCCAGCTGGCCAATGGGGTATTCTATACCATGTGACATCATGCCCAGCTTAAAAACCGAGGGTGGTCCCTCAGTGGGGAGCGCACGGTTCGCGGGGTTTTTTGGTGCGGAACATGTGGGATGAGCAGTTGCATTGTGTATCGCCTGTTTTTGTATATTCTGTTATTGTTGTTATCATTGTTATTGTCACTGTTCTACTTTGTTTTATTTCCATTATTAAACTGTTTTTATCTCAACCCGTGGGTTTTCCTCCGTGTGCCCTCCTGATCCTCTCCCCCATCCTACCGGAGTGGGGGGGTGAGCGAGCGGCTGCGTGGTGTTTAGTTGCTGGCTGGGGCTAAACCACGACACTTACCCCCTCTTTTGGTCATGAATCCTGATCTTCAACTGAAAAATGTATTTCCCATTTAACTTCCTGTTTTTGCAGATACTGGAAAATATTTGTACATACATACTTAAATCGGTTGCAAAGCTTTTCTCATCTGTGTCTAAGATATCATTATGAGCCTTCCAGATGATGCAAGATCTTTCATATATAAACAAAGTTATATTATTTTCTGAAATAAAAGAAAATGATTGGTCAAATATGTCTCCAATCTATGTTGATTCATTCACTAGGAAAAAATGTAGTACACAATTCATACAAATAGAAATGTGAGGCATAACTGTATCTATTTGTTGAAGGGGTGAAAGCCTGAAAATACCACAGAAGGCTTTATAGACGACCTTGTATGTTCAAGGCTGATATTATGGTAAAAAAATTGTCAAAACATTTTGCATTTACTGAGTTTTTATGCAAAAAATTTTCTGAAGATTTGCACCTAATATCTGAACTTTTTCTAGGGGAATAATGCACATGGCAAGGCAGATCAAACTTGTAAAAATGCGAAGCGTGAAAAAAGACAGATGTAGCATGGTACAAGTAGAAAAAACAGAGAGTTGTACCTGCACAGTACAAAACTAATCTATAATAAGATAAGGAGGAGCTTCAAAATGACTGAATTCTCTGATTAAAATCACAAAGGTGGCAAAGGAGAACATTAAACTAGATTAAGCTAGTCTGCAAAACCAATAGGAATATGATCAATAAATTTAAGTTAAAAAAAAATTTGGAATCTTCCTGTTAAAACAAACCATTTATAGTGATAGCCCAAGCAGGGATAAATGTTGTCCATTTCCTGGGGTTTACTGTCTTGAACAGTGGCATTCAAGATCTACATTCAGCTACTTTGAAAATTGACCAAGGACAAAGATAGCTTATTTTTATTAGGACTTGAAAGAGATGAGTCCAAACCTGAATTGAAACTTTTCTTTCTTAATCATCTGTTGTCCTGAAAAATAGGGATAATATTACTGATCTATCTGATAGGGATGTATTAAGTATTTGCACAGTGCTTTAGAAATTCCAGGTCTTAGAATAATAGTAAAAATTACTTTCAATAAAATCAAATAACGCTGAACAGAAATAAGTGTAAAGATGTATGAAAACACCAGGTCTTTCTTCAGTGAAGAAAACACCATAGCAGTAACTAACCAGGAAGCAAGAGTGATATTCATATCAGTGTGAATGTAAAGTTATATATAAATCCTATAAATCCTATAAAACTTCTGAGATTCAAATAGGTTGCTTTATCAGTGATAGACTGAAGAATGTCAGATTTAAAGACAGCAGTGCAATCCAGTGTTTTTATTCTTCCTGAAGTTTAAAGCTTTGTTATACAGAGACTAATATCTTTGAGATTAGTTTATGATAATGAAATCAGATARCTAATTTCTAAATTATATAATGAATAAAGTAATGTGTAAATAGCATTTTTCATTATCTAATTCCTTGGTCTTCAATCACAAATGACAAATATTCTATCTGAAATCTTTTTACCCATTATCAATCCTCTCTACTTGTACTGTAATATAAATAAAGCTGTAAAGAACTGAAATGACACAAGGGAATACTGAGAAAAGCTAAATGAGCAAGGAAATCTTTTAAGATATCTGAAGGAGGTCTTGGGTGTTTCCATGGTTATATTATGTTCTGACATTGCTTATGGAGATTCAGTAAATGAATTACATTTGTATTAATAGGATATTAGCACAAGCAACTATTAAAATATATTATATTTTTGCGGTCTACAAGGAGAGGAAACACAAAGAGTAAAAAGGAAGGGAAGTTCTGAGAAATCTGAAGAGTCCAAAGTGAAAGATGGGTTTTGCTAAGGTCTACCATTTTGCTTGCATAGAGGTTAGTCCTAGTAACTGATTAGATATTATTGTCTCAAAAATATAGAAAAAGCATCTCCAAAACACATATCAGACACTGAGATGAGGAAATTTACAAGATTTAATAACTATAGGTATACTATTTGCATGAATAACAGGACAGTAACTCATCAAGAACTAACAAGATAATTAAGTTAATTTTTTATGTTCTCTTTCATTAAGTTGCTGTCAGAATCTGTGTTTCAAAACATAATTAATTTCACTTTAAGGACATAGAGGAAAGAAGAGAAAAAATCTTTTCTCAAGAACAGAATAAACTTGTCAGGGTTTTTAGGAAGGACAGGTAGGGAACTATAAGAGGGAGAGTAAAGCAGCTCCTCAACTGTGAAGTGGCCCATTGTGAAACATGGGATCTGAGAGTTTGTGAGTCAAGATCAGAGGGTAAGTAGCAGTGGAGTGTTGTTGTGAGGATCCATCACAAACCTCCACAAGAGGAGGGAGAGGATGAGGCTTTTTGTACACAACTATTAGAAGTCTCATGATCTCAAGACCTGGTTCTTACTGGGGTTTTCAACCACAGAGTCAGCTGCTGGGAAGAAAACACAGCACTATGCAAGCAATTCAAGAGGTTCCTGGATTATGCTGGTGATTATTTCCCAAAGCAAGTGCTAGAGGAGTCAGCTACTCTAATGTCCTACTTGTCCTGGTGCTCACAAATAGGGACTTCATAACTATGAACCGATTGAGTACAGAATGTAGAGGAAGTATCTGGGAAACTAAAAAGTATAATTTAGACTGTGGACTTATTCCAGAGAGCAGCCTTCAGTTTGCTTAAGGAATTGCTAGGTAGAATACCCTGAGAAATTGCCATGAAATACAAAGGTGCCTATGAGAGATGGTTTATTTTATTTAAAAAAAAAAAGAAAAAAAAAAGAAAAAAGAAAAAAGAGAGAGAGAGAGAGAGAGTTTATAAGCAAACTATTTCAGTGATCAGGAAGACCAAAGATTTCACCAGAAGGCCCACCTTGCTATATAAAGACCTTCACGAAGAACTAAAATGCATCCAAGAATTGGAAACAAGGACAGGCAACGAAGAAGGAGCATAAAAGTATTGCTTGGACACTTATGCATGGAATCAGAAAAACCAAAGACTCATTGAAGTTAAAATGAGATTGACGTGCGGAAACAAACTTCACAACTCAAAAGAGTTATAAAGCAGGTATGTTTATTACGGCTCTGGGTGCAAGGGGGATCATTCCTCCTAGCTTGCACACTGAAGGGACAGGCGTTACAGTATTTATAGCACCAAAGCATACATATTCATCAGGTTTCCTGGAAAGGGCAGTCTTATGGTGACGAGTTCCCAGAAATCATTTACATAGTCCAAGCACGCGCAGTAAAATTGGGGTTAGGGTCTTTTCACCCTCCGGTGGTCGTCCATGGTCTTCCTCACGCTGTCCGCTGGTTGAACTTCGGGCTTCCTTTGTCCATATATAGTCATGGCATTAGCTCATTAGTCCTTTGACTCCGGAATGTCCTGAGTTTCTATCGTCAGTGATTTACACATTAAGGCCTAATGAGCTAGCTCAAGGACTGTTCATCCTTATCATCCAAGGAGTTACCCATTTCACAGCATCCTTGTTCCATTATCAATTCTATTCAACAGATAACTAAAACTATGTAAGTGAAGCTAAGAAAAAGAATGCAAATAAGGATATTCCCTGATAAGACGGTTCTTAAAATAGTTTTGCAACACTAACTGGGGTTGAACTTATTTTTCTCTTTCAAGTTAGCGTCATAAAGTGTAACAAGGAGGAAATCTTCAAGATAGGCATAGGAAAAGAAAATTCAGGGAAGAGACAGATCTGTTGCTAAACAGGGGAGGGAAGCTAGGGGTGGACAATGTGGAAAAGGCTAAACTACTACATGTGTTTTTTGCTTCTATTTTCGTAGTTGAAGTCTGATCACAGAAGTGAGAAAGCAACAGGTTAGGGATGCATTCAGATCCATTGGACCAGATGGAATTCACCTGAAAGTGCTGAAAAAGTTTTCTGATGTGATTTTGAGGCCTCTGCTTAGTATCTGCAAAAATTCATAGCAAATGGAGACGGTCCCACATAACTAGAAAGAGGATGATATTAGACTCACCAATCCTTAAGTATGTACAAAAGGGATGATCCAAGGGACCGGTCAGCCAGTCAGCTTCACCTCAATCCTTGAAGAAATSACAGAGCACTTTCTCCTGCAGTTAATTTCTAGGCATGTGAAATAAAAGAAGGCAATTAGGAAGATTTTATGTGGATTTAACAGGGAAAAAGCATGTTTGACCAATCTTACTGTGTTTTACGGTGAAATGACTGTGCAGATGAGAAGGATTTGGTAACCTCTACTCCAATAAGGCTTTTGTCCCCCACAGCCTAATTTATCCTAAGCTTCTGTGAAAAGGAAGTAAATATATTTTAATATCTATGATTTTTTTTCCTTTTGGTTTGCTTTTCCATATACCATCTAAATAATTCAAAGCATATTTGTGACAGAAGTAATAATTTTACCTATATTTCTAAGATATTTCAACCTTTTTTCTTTACATTTAGGTAAAAACTTTTTCATTGCAGAAACAAATATTTGCAAATATAATTAAATGTAGAATTTGATATGTTCATAACTACCCACATGTCATTTGCCAAATTCTGAACATCCTTATATATTTATGAATGCTTAAAAATGATTTGCCAATGTGTATAACACTGTTAAAATTTGCATTTTTTTAAATCATTGACTGCTGGGTAATTATCATTGCAAGTGTTCCAACTAAATTAAATTAGACTACTACTGTAAATAAAGTTATTCTTTTCTGTGTGTAGGGTCAAAGTTTTAATCAATGCAGAAAAAATATTATTAGACTGAAATAAATAAATTAATATGCTGAGTACTCCGGGAACACTAAGATTCAAATAAGCAAATAACCCTTCAAATGACATTATTAAAATAAATTACTTTTCTGTTTATTTAGAAATAAATATGTTTACATTTCATTCTCTAAGAATAAATCCATACATCTTTATAGTTTAAAAGATGTAGAAAATGATAAATATATAATTAATTTAATTAAATGGATTTTTTTTGTTTCTGATAAATACAATGTCTTTAGGAAGCTGCCTGAATATGTATGAAACTTTTCTGTCCTTAGAATTGAGTACCATGCACATTTGATTGACCAATATGAAAGACTTAAAAATAAAATAAGCTGTAAAATTGCAACTAAGAGAACATTCAAACATAATAAAACAGTAGAGAGACATGATATTAACCTTAAATATTCTTATCTTATCCTTATTTTATTTTTTTTACCTTCTGTAATTTAAAAAGCTGTCCCATTCGGAAAGAATGGCTGTTAAACTGGCACTGTCTTAATCAAAAGATATACCTCATGTATCTCCTCAGAACTGTTTGCTGATTTCAGGAGCAAAAATACATCTGCACAATTTTTAATCCTGTTATTCCCAGAGAGTTAACACAGCTAAAAGAGAACAACTCCAGTTCTGTATTTTCTCCTTCATCAACAAAACTGCCCTGTAATTTCCAATCAGCTCCTGTAAAGTCCATCGAAGGTAGGTTTGCAGGCATATTCCTGGTAACATGCCTCAGAAGACAATGTGTAGCACAGCATTTCCATTGGCATAAAAAAGGAACCTAACTGTATTTGAATTGTCTGTAAGTTGTTAACTGATAATGAAAAAAGAACAGTTTAGTCTGTTTAGAAGTCACTAAATTTTTCCTCGCTGACTTAATTCCATAGTTATATTTTTCATAGTTTTCAAAAGTAGAGTAGAAAGATGGGACTTTTGTGTTATGGGCCTTGGTTTTTTTAGTGCATTTACTCAATTCTTTGTGTAATTTTCCTATACACACCTAGATTAATAGCTGAACTAAAGACTTTAAGGGCCCTATCCTCTGCATAATAAATGAATTAAAAAAACAAAAATATTTTTATTTGAGGATTAAGCTTTTTGAGCCACGTGGTGTCTGTCTACTACAATTTTTAGTACATTGAACGTGACAGCAGTAGACATAATAAAAGGCATGATCGTCCCTTAGTCTAGGGAGCAAAACAAGCAAAACAGTCCAAGATATGAAGATGTAACTACAGTATGTGACAGATTAAGAAAGTAAGACTGAATCAGAAAGGGCAAAGGTCTCAATGCAGACTAGCAATCACCGATGATAAGAAAGAATCATTCTCAACAGCTACAAGTTAGCTAAACCCAGGCACAGTCCTGTTCACCGTTCTTGTTTTCTCTGCTGAAACTTTTGAGCAGGTACAATGGTATTCTTAGATGCTAGATGAATGTGGTTTTGATTCTTTTTTCCCCCCCTAAAGAGAAAAATGTTGTTTGCATTCTGTAGGTATCACCCCTCAATTTATAGCAACTCCTCAGAAAACACTAAGGGTACTGTGATGCCCATGCTAGGAGAATGAAACAGTTCAGGCGAAAAGTTTTGGGGTGTTCATGTGTTAATGCAGATATATTACCTCTTCTTGAGCTCATCCGGAACTGGGATTTTAAAATCCAAAATAAATAAGAGACTGTATATATATTTTCAGTATTTGGGTGTTATTGAACTGTAATGCCTGAAACACATTATTGCTCTCATGATCGGAAAGAAAACTGAGTGTAATGCTTTTTCTTCTGTTTATATATTCTCTTCTCTCTGGAGTTTCTGCTGAGAGGAGTGGAACTGACTGCCCTGACAGAGTAACAATTTGGGTTTAACAAGAACATGGCTTTTTTTCTGGAAAGATTGTGTTTTGCAAGGATGTGTCACAATGTGTACAAAGGAGAAGGGAATTGTACCTTTTTTCACATCTCCATCTTTTGCTTGCAACTCAAACTATTCTAAGGTTTTTGAGCTGCCAAGTTGTTTTAGTAAAAATCTGTCATGGTGAAGACTCTTAAAGCCAGACTTTAAAGGATCAGACTATGGAAGGATACCGCATTGCTTTCTCTTGCTAACAGTGCTATAGTAAAACTGAGTAACAGTGCCTCAAGGTAGCAGAAGTGTAGTACCCGAGGCATTCATATATCATTTTAAGTACACATTGCCATGAGCTTTGTGATTCTACTCAGAAATAATTCCATTTATTTTTAATCAGCTATCCTGATCTTCAGGAAGATGGGAAGGAAATCAGCTTCAAGACAAATCTGTTAACAGCAGTGATGTAAAACTTTTCAAAACTTTTTATAATAATATGCAGTCTTTCATAGCGAATATTAATTCATTGGCAGATATTTTAGTATTTTTATATTAAATGAGTCTTTGGAAAATATTTGCACTGAAAAGATTTATGTTAGGAAAAAAACTTGAAGTCTAGAAATGTGTGTCATCTTTATTGTATTATCTGACAGTAAATGAAGATACTTCGCTTCATGATATCAATCTTTTCAATGCCAATTTGCAATTACATAATTAACTGCATACAAGAAACTTTATGAAGGTGTTAATGATGCACAGCAGACTCAATAAGATACTCCCATATGGCAGGAAACAGTTCTAATAACTTCCTCATACACATATTTGCTCCCTATGAATAATCCTTTTAGACATCTTCCACAGAGAAAGGGGAAGCGGATACAAGTTGGTATGAAAACAGTGCTTCCACCACCACTCAATGCCTTATGATTATGATCCAAAATCATAACTTTGTGTCTTGGGCTTTATGCCTAAGTTTTGCTGCATTCATCCTGGTGCCATATAAACAGTCATATGCCTAAGCATCATCATTCTGCCTTCAGAAAAAGGATTACCATCTCCTGTGACATTCAGAAAAACTGCACTGAGCAACCTGCCTATCYTGAACAATTTTCAGAGATCAGCAATGATTCAGGGCTGAGATTATTGAACACACAGTGCAATATGGTATTGCTGCATACAGAAGTGGAATTATATGCTTATCAATTAGCTTCAATCCTATTTCCTTAACTTAGACAAAATAAATCATTTAACTGATAGAAATTTTTGTGATCTATGACAGTGAGGCTCAAAGATTTCTCTTACAGTTTTGCTTTTCTTTTCCCTTGAGGTATAACTGGAGCTGAATGGGAAGCATTCTGGTATTATGTACTCAGACTTTGTTATAGTAATTTGAGTTTATTACACATTTATATAGAATCTGATYGTTGCTAAAATTAACAGGCCCTGTCTGACTTTTATCTACAAAGAGGGAAGCCTGCATGTAAAGTGATCACTGTAGAATAAGGCTTCTGGAAGTAAGTGGAAAAGTCAGGAAACACAAATTTGGGACTACTGAATTAGAATTGCATTATAACATAAGCATTTAAAACCTGTAACTGAACTCCCTAAATCTGGTATGATATAATGAGATCATTCTTCCATTTAAAAAATGTAGACTTATCATGCAGATAGGGAATGAAGGACAATGTTCTTTGGAAGAAGTGATACTTCCAAATTCCAGCATCCAAAAGAAAAGGAATGCCTTTCTCATGCGGAGACTGACTCACTAGGATACTCACCTGAGGCTCAGTAAACCCCATTCCACAGCTGTGCAGGTCAGATGATGGAAAACTACCATCAAAGGACATAGTGTGCAATAGTTTGAATTATCAGTGTTTCAAAGAGTGTGTCATTTTAGTCTTTTGATTATATGCTGCATTTCAAGGGAGGAATTCAGCAGAGTGTTAATCCCTCCTTACACCTCACTTCTTTCCAATCTCTTTTTTACCTGTTTGCTTCTATCTGTGGGCTTCAAAATCCTATCTAGCATCTATAAAAGGGCTTTGGATGCCAAGAAAAAGAAAGAGACAATATAGCAAATTGGTGTGAGGAAGTATACCAAGGGGAGTGTTACTGTAGGCTTGACTGTTCCTGTACTTTTCTGCTTAGTATCTGACCCTGCTTACTGTCAGGTAGCAGTCAATAAATGAGATGGACCTGATGACCAGTGATAGGACATGAGGAAATGGAATGAAGCTGCATCAGGTGAAGTTCAGATTGGACATTAGGAAAAGGTTCTTCACAGAGAGGGAGGTCGGTCACTGGAACAGGGTCCCCAGGGAAGTGGTCACAGCATAAAGCCTGTCAGAGTTCAAGGAGTGTCTGGATGATGCTCTTAGTCATATGGTTTAGTTTTAGGTAGCCCTGTGAGGAGCAGGAAGTTGGACTCGATGACCCTTATGGGTCCCTTCCAACTTGAGATATTCTATGATGCTGTGATTTATACACAGTGGCAGTATACCCCCCAGAGCCTTCTCTTCTCAAGATGAAACAGTTCCAGTTTTCTCAGCCCCTCCTCATATGAAAGGTGCTCCAGTCTCTTAATCATCTTAGTGGCCCTGCACTGGGCTTTCTCCAGTATGACCATGTCTTTTTTGTTCTGGGGAGCCAAGAACTGGACCCAGCACTACAGATGTGTCTCAGAGGGGCACATCTGTGAAGCAGAGAGGAAAGATCACCTCCCTTGACCTGCTGGCAATGGTATTCCTAATACAGCCCAGGATGCTGTTTGCCGCCTTTGCCACATTGTTCCCAAGGCCACATTGCAGCCTTCAGTTCAGCTTGCCCATGAGGACCCCCAGGTCCCTTTCTGCCAAGCTGCTTTCCAGCTGGCCATGTTTGGGTACCTGGGATTATTCTTCTTCAGGTGCAGGACTTGGCATTTCCCTTTGCTGAAATTGATGAAGTTCTTGTCAGCCCATTTGTCCAGCCTGTTGAGGCCCCTCTGAATGATAGTACATCTGCATGGTGTATAACCCACTCCTCACAGTTTTGTATCATTTGCTGAGGGTGTGTTTTGCCCTGTTGCCCAGGTCAGTAACAAAGGTGTTGAACGGTATTTGCCCCAGTATAGACCCCTGGGGTACTCCATTAGTGACTGGACTCCACTGGACTGAATTCCAGCTGGCCTCCAGTTTTGCACTGATCACAAATATTTGAACCTGGGAGTTCGGCCAGTTTTCAGTGCACCTCTGTGTCCATTTATCTAGTTCATACCTCATTAGTTTGTCTGCAAAGATTTAATGGAAAATAACATTAAAAACCTTGTGAAATTCAAGATAAACAACATCCACTGCCCTCCCTTTGTCCACAAGCTAGTCATTTCATTGTAGGAGGCTACCAGACTGTTTAAGCATGATTTTCCCTTCATAAATCCATAGTGACCACTCCTAATCATCTCCTTGTTCTTCACATGTTTGGAAATGGCTTTGAAGAGGATTTGCTCCATCACCTTTCCAGGGATCAAGGTCAGGCTGACTGGCCTGTAGGTTTCCAAATCTAAATATTTGCACAAAACTCCATAAAGAGAAGTTGCTGAGCTTTGCACTTTAGCCATAAACATGAACTATATATACCTACATCTCTGAAATTATAAAGGCTGTGTATTGTATCTTGCAGAATTAATGTCTTAGAGGTCTTAAATACCAAAATATCCAGGCACTGCCTGCTCTGCCAGAGAAGACGGTCATAAAGAGAAGATAGGTGAAAAGAACATTTGAGAAACAAGACACAAAAAGACAAATATATGAACTAGATCTGGTAAATTACCCTTGTGATTCTAAAAATGGTGCGAAAGAAAAGATTTATCATTGTTTGAGAGTTGTTAAATGTTAACGTTGTCTCAGGAGAAAAAGGCTTAATTTAAGTCTCATTAGCATTTTGACAGAAAGGATGGTACAGAGCTCTGTGGCTATACAATTGCAGTTTGGTCTGCAGGAACAAACTGTGACACCTCTACAGACCCAAACAGAAGCTTGAGTGAGACTCTATTACAGACTAAAATGCACCTAAATGAGTTGAAGCATGTACTTAAGCTGACTGGTGCTTTATTGAGCTGCAGCCTGAATCAATACTATAGATTGACTTAGCATTCTTGGTATTTTCCTGAGTTCTTTCTTATCTGTGAGGGTTAAACTTAAAGACATTAGGGGTTCATTTCCAAAACCAAAGCATTTTGCTATCATGCTTTACTGTACAATAGAAAATTAGTCTTCTGATACAGTTAGGACATTTTTTTCCTCTGGAACAAGGAAGTAATTGTTTAATGACTTTTGTTCCAGAAGGAGTGGAACTACCTAATGTCCAGCTTATTAACTGTTGGAGTTTCTGTATTTGCGGTGGACATTTCCATATAAACTATGTTTATTATATGAGTGGAGTCTCTGGTATTTAATAGTGAAGCTCAACAACAGAAGCTGCTTTAAATCCAGTTTGCACTCTCATGTCATACCACCTTACATATTCCATCTCTCTCCTATTCCATCAACAGCATATATGTGACTTCATATTGACTATATTGGCCCTTAGAAAGATGCTTTAAAAATAAGTGATATGTTTTAGCCAGATAATTTGTGAATTGTTTCCCCTGCTTACTGAAAGAGTACTAGGCCTGATTAAAAGGATGGTATGGAAAAGTGTGGCTGAAGAGGTGAGGGACATTATTAGTGTTGGATCCCAATTTATATTAATTAAGACCAAATCCTGGGATGTGCAGATTTACAGTGCAATTTTTTTCACAGTCTGAATACTGATAAAAATCTCTCATATTACCGAGTTTTTCATAAAATACATTAGTGCTTATTAATGTTTATGTTCTGCTGTTTCTGAAACTGGATAATAGGTTCGAGAACTACTATGGAAGAGATATATGGAAAGAGGGATTGCTTGACCACTGATGTATACACTAATTTTAATCTGTATGAATTAATCTAACCAAATACCTGATGTTTCAAAATGTATATATCAATATTTAAGCCTTTGTTCATATAAAATTAAAAGCACAAGCACTCAACTTCTCTTAAACATTTTAACATCAAAGTAGCCTTAGATGTGTTTAAATATGAGTGGAGGAATGTCATCTACTTACTTGTTCTGTAGGCAAATACATTATGAAAGAAAATTGTATTGGATACCCTTTTGAATTAAATACAGGAAAATACATTTCAAAGTAGAAGGTAAACGATGGAAGACATACTAACAAATCCTTGTCTATTGGTTCCTCTTAACGCTCTCGAGCACATTCTGCAAACAAGGTCAATCTTTGAAAGCAATGTCTTGATGTCTTAAAGAAATGAAATATGAAGATACTAAATTAACTTTTTAAATCACTGATTGTCCAAATAATTCTAATTGGAAAAATGGCAATCTCGCCTGCCAGATAGAAAAAATAGAAGAGTTATCCCAAGAAAGGATTTAATTTAACACTTAGAAAAGTCATGTAATGAAAACGAATGTTCAAGCTTTGGTGGAGGAAGGCATGCTAAGTTTGTTTTAATGCATAGTTAAGTCAGAATTTGCCAGTTTCAGCAAATTCTGGATACTTTTGTGTTTGCATAATAAAAAGTCTTCAGCATGGTAATCTTATGAGTTTATAATCAGCAAGTTGTTATTTAGTATGAGCATCATACGGTTATACTGAAAGAGCTATTTTGTGGGAAAGAGAGCACATTTCACTTAACTGCAATTTCCCTCTATCAACAAAACCCACAATTCAGCTTTGTGCATCAATAACAAGTATGAAACAGTGGGATCTTTCAGTCTGTCAAATTGTTGTTAATTACAGAATGTTGTTAAAGGAAAACATATTATGCACAGCAGAATAAGCATAACAAAGGGACATTTATAGGCCAATCCAGCTGTCATTGAAATGAGCAGGAATTTTGCTGTTAACTTCAATATGAGTAGAATCAGCTTTTTTAATTTAACTGTGAACATAAAATGACAAGTCTTTTGCAAGCCATCTCCCTCTCTCTCTCAACTGCAATAATGTGATTCCATATTAAGGCATAGAAAGTTTCTAGAAATGTGCTTGTGATGAATGCATGCCTTTTAGTGAATTCATGAGTTTGTTCTACACATTCTTTTCTGGTTGCCAAAAGAGGTTCTTCTCCAAATTTGTGGCTGCTAGTCCCCAAACTGGTCCTGTCATGAGGACGAAATCTCAGTCCATAGTACTAGAACACCTAACAGTTCATGCTAATTGCTGACTATACTACTCGGTGAGAAAATTCTGTTCTCAGAAAAGCAGTGTCCAGCACTTGCTCATTTAAACAGAGATTTCACATATAGAGAATATTTAGGAATAAGAATAGTAARAAAATATATAAATATCCCATTGCAGCATTTGTATAATATTACAGCAAAATCAAAGGCATTAATTTTTACCCGAAAACTTCATTCCATTCTCAGATATTAGTCAGCAATTCGTCTCTCAAGTTGTTCACCCTCTGGCTGAAGCTGTTCTGTAGGTTGCATTCTTTCCAACAGAAACAAGCTTCAGAGAACTACTCCTTGTCTTGGTCACAATACTTATTTAGCCTCATGTTTTATTGGTTGTATTATATAATGCAAGTGGAATATCAATAGTTACCATTCAAGACATCATAACTGTCCTTGAAGTTTCAAAATAGAAATTGAGACACACTTTCTCTCTTATTTACCTACTAACTTAGTAAATGACTTCATTTGCTGACCTTCACCTTAGTGGAGTCAGCCAACAGAATACTCTTAAGCTTCTTTCAGAATAGATATCTCAGAAGATTAAAGAGGGACCCTGAAATGCCAGTTATTCTTCCTCTGTTTATGTCTTCTCTCATGCAACTAACTGAATTGCAGTCATAAATTTATGCCATAACATTTTACAAACCACACATACTTTAGAGGCCTTTCAGAATCCTGCAGTAATTATTTTTTTTCGTTCCTTTCTTCTCCAGAAGCATGAATTACAATATAAAACTTTTCATGGTTCTGTAAAAAGTTGCAATATAGAAATTTAAACCAGTATATATAACACTATTTCTGATAGCTGCACTGCAGTGTATTTTGATGTCTGTAGGGACCCCACATTACTTATTAATGGAACAAGTATCACATTAACTACATGTGGTACAAACTTTCCCTTCTCTGAGATATTTTTGAAATAGAACTGAGTACTAATGGGGAAGATTGATTACAGTCAATTAATTAATAATTTCTTTAAGGAATAGAAGATAAATATAAAAGGAATTATTTTACTAGTAGAATTTTGTTCAAATTATACCTTGAGGAGATATCCTAAACCTGTCACCAAGATCGTCATTACATAAATAAGCATTAATGTAAGCAACAAGATCTTCCTGGATAACTTGCTGCTTTGTATCATAATGAAATGAAAAGACAAGCATTTTCCTTCATTTTCCTGGAGACCACAACTGCCTTTATAACTCTTACATCAGATTAAAAATAATCATTTTCATGACAGAGAATATGTCCCAAAACATATTTCCTCTTATTTTGATATACCTATTTTTATATCAAGGGGGAGGGATTACATTAGATGAAGTGTACTGAACAAGACTGGAATAAGTTCTCATGATTAGACACCAAATTTCTGAGTTTAATTATTAAAAAAACTCTATTAAAATATGAAGTAGGACTTTCTTTATGGGTGTTGAGAAAACTAGTTGTTTTTTGTAACCTAGAGTGACATACACTTAAATTATGACCATTGTATTTCTTGTTATGTTTTGTTTGTTCAGTCTGTTTATCCAGGACATGCTATTAAGACAAAACATATTTTTTTTTTTCTTCTTTGAAATGTTACTCCTCCTTTCAGAGTKCTAACTTCCTTCATGACTTTGAAAGCCACCCTTATTTCTACCTTCTTTATTTTTAATTTTGCAATTGTTACTACTGGGAATTGAAAGAAGGCACCTTTCTCCGGAAACCACTAATCACTCCATGAATTCACCATGTGGGTTTTCAGAAACCTGTGACATAAGCCTGTGTGCATTTCATCTTTTTACTATTGGCCAGAACCAAGAGCAGGAATGAAGTTACTACATGAGATATTGCTGCCTATTTGCAAGTCTGTAGACATTTACATACCTATCTATCTACCACGTTTTGGTCACTACGAAACTCTGAACCAAATGGTAATGGCTTTCATGAAAAGATGGTTGTATCAGTTTGAATGAAAACACTGAGCAAAAGCTTGGTCATAATCTGTATTAAGAGACGAAGTACAAAACAAATCTCAAAACCATCCAGACAGAAATTTAATGTTGACATTCTAAGAAGCCATCTTGGTCATAAGAGGACCTGTCCTAGGTAAAAATACTGTGAGCCTACCTCTAAAAGTATCAAATGAGCTTCTCTAAGGAGGAAGACAGAAATAACAGAAAAATGGCTAAATGCCAAGAATACAACCGGATGATGGTGAGCATTGGCAATATTAAATGAACACTGGGCAGTGAACAAATACAATCATAGAATCATAGAATCATTAAGATTGGAAAAGACCTCTAAAATCTTCAAGACCAAACGTCAACCCAACACCACCATGCCTACTAAACCATGTCCCGAAGCGCCACATCTACAAGTTTTTTGAATGCCTTCAGTGATGGTGACTCCACCACTTCCCTGGGCAGCCTGTTCCGGCATTTGACAATCCTTTCCATGAAGAAATTTTTCCTAATGTCCAATCTAAACCTCCCCTGGCGCAACTTGAGGCCATTTCCTCTTGTCCTATTGCTAGTTATTTGGGAGAAGAGACCAACACCCACCTMGCTACAGCCTCCTTTCAGGTAGTTGTAGAGAGCAATAAGGTCTCCCCTCAGTCTCCTTTTCTCCAGGCTAAACAACCCCAGCTCCCTCAGCCGCTCCTCATAAGACCTGTTCTCCAGACCCTTCACCAGCTTCGTTGCCCTTCTCTGGACGCACTCCAGCACCTCAATGACCTTTTTGTAGTGAGGGGCCCAAAACTGCACACAGTATTCGAGGTGCAGCCTCACCAGTGCCGAGTACAGGGGCACAATCACCTCTCTAGTCCTGCTGGCCACACTATTTCTGATACAGGCCAGGATGCTGTTGGCCTTCTTGGCCACCTGGACACACTGCCGGCTCATGTTCAGATGGCCGTCAACCAGCACCCCCAGGTCCTTTTCCACCGGGCAGCTTTCCAGCCTACTCTTCCCCAAGAGAAGCGTTGCCTGGGTTTGTTGTGACCCAAGTGCAGGACCCGGCACTCGGCCTTGTTGAACCTCGTACAGTTGCCCTCGGCCCATTGATAGAGCCTGTCCAGATCCCTCTGCAGAGCCTTCCTACCCTCAGGCAGATCAACACTCTCACCCAACTTGGTGTCACCTGCAAACTTACTGAGGGTGCACTCGATCCCCTCGTCCAGATCATTGATAAAGATATTAAACAAGACCGGCCCCAAAACTGAGCCCTGGGGAACACCGCTTGTGACCGGCCGCCAACTGGATTTAACTCTATTCACCACAACTCTCTGGGCTTGGCTGTGCAGCCAGTTTTTTACCCAGCAAAGAATACACCCGTCTAAGCCGTGATCCGCCAGCTTCTCCAGGAGAATGCTGTGGGAGACAGTGTCAAAGGCTTTGCTAAAGTCCAGGTAGACCACATCCACAGCCTTCCCCTCATCCACTAGGYGGGTCACCTGGTCATAGAAGGAGATCAGATTGGTCAAGCAAGACCTGCCCTTCAAGAACCCATGCTGGCTGGGCCCGATCCCCTGGTTGTCCTGCACATGCCTTCTGAGTGCCCTCAAAATGAACCGCTCCATAATCTTCCCCAGTACCGAGGTTAGGCTGACAGGCCTGTAGTTACCTGCATCCTCCTTCCAGCCCTTCTTGTAGATGGGCATCATGTTGGCAAGCCTCCAGTCGTCCGGGACCTCCCCTTTTAACCAGGACTGCTGATAAATGATGGAGAGTGACTTGGCAAGCTCCTCTGCCAGCTCCCTCAGTACTCTCAGGTGGATCCCATCCAGCCCCATAGACTTATGAGTGTCCAGGTGGCATTGCAGGTCATTAACCACTTCCTTTTGGATTATGGGGGGCGTATTCTGTTCTCCGTCCCTGTCTTCCAGCTCAGGTGGCTGAATACCCTGAGGAGAACCAGTCTGACTACTAAAGACTGAGGCAAAGAAGGCATTAAGTACCTCAGCCTTTTCGTCATCCTCAGTGGCAACGTTCCCCCCGTCATCCAATAAGGAAGGGAGATTCTCCTTGGCCCTCTTTTTGTCGTTAATATATTTGTAAAAACATTTTTTGTTGTCTCTTACGACAGTGGCCAGATTGAGTTCTAGCTGGGCTTTTGCCATTCTAATTTTCTCTCTGCAGAACCTAATGAGATCCCTGTACTCTTCCTGAGTTGCCTGCCCCTTCTTCCAACAGTGGTAGACTCTCCTTTTTTCCCTGAATCCCAGCAAAAGCTCCCTGTTTAGCCAGGCTGGTCGTCTTCCTCACCAGCTCTTCTTGCGGCACATGGGGACAGCCTGCTCCTGTGCCTTTAAGATTTCCTCCTTGAACAACGTCCAGTCTTCCTGGACCCCTTTGCCCTTCAGGAGTGCCTTCCAAGGGACTCTCTCAACCAGCATCCTGAACAGGCCAAAGTCTGCCCTCCAGAAGTCCATGGTAGTGGTTTTGCTGACCGCCCTCCTTACTTCACCAAGAATCGAGAATTCTATCATTTCGTGGTCGCTAAGCCCAAGATGGCCTCCGACCACCACATCTTCCACCAGTCCTTCTCTGTTGGTAAACAGCAGGTCGAGCGAGGCACCTCCCCTGGTAGGCTCACTTACCAGCTGCTTCAGGAAGTTATCTTCCACACACTCCAGGAACCTCCTCGACTGTTTCCTCTCTGCCATTTTGTATTTCCAGCAGACGTTGCATAAGTTGAAGTCCCCCATGAGGACAAGGGCTAGCGATAGTGAGACTTCTTCCAGCCACTTGTAGAATGCTTCGTCTGCCTCTTCATCATGGTTGGGTGGTCTATAACAGACTCCCAGCAGGATATCTGCCTTGCTGGCCTTCCCCCTCATCCCTACCCATAAGCGCTTGAGCTGATCATCACASTGGTTGAGCTCTGTACAATTGAAACGCTCCCTAACATACAGAGCCACCCCACYGCCTCTCCTTCCTTGCCTGTCCCTTCTGAAGAGCTTATAGCCATCCATCACAGCACTCCAGTCATGACAGTCATCCCACCATGTTTCTGTGATGACAACCAAATTATAGCTGTCCTGCCGCACAATGGCTTCCAGCTCCTCCTGTTTGCCGCCCATGCTGCGTGCATTGGTGTAGATGCACTTGAGCTGGGCTATYGATCTCACCCCCAACATCGGCATGTCACCCCTAGGCTCATCTCTAGCGAGCCTGGTTTCATCCCCTTCCCCTTTTGAACCTAGTTTAAAGTCCTCTCGATGAGCCTCGCCAACTCATGAGCGAGAATCCTTTTCCCCCTTTGAGAYAGCTGAACTCCATCCGTCACCAGCAGGCCCGGTGACGTGTAAACCTCCCCATCATCAAAAAAGCCAAAATCCCACCGATGGCACCAGCTTCTGAGCCATGTGTTAATCAGGTGTGTTTTCCTGTTCCTTTCGTTATTCTTCCCTGCCACTGACGGGATTGAGGAGAACACTACCTGTGCTCTTGATCCTGCAACCCATCRCCCCAGTGCCCTGAAGTCCCTTTTGATGGCTTTGGGACTTGTCTCTGCAACCTCATCACTGCCAACCAGCATAACCAACAGCGGGTAATGGTCAGAGGGCCGTACCAGACCAGGGAGTTCCCTAGTAACGTCTATAACCCGGGCCTCAGGGAGGCAGCAGACTTCCCTGTGGGATGGGTCCGGTTGGCAGATTGGGCCCTCTGTTCCCCTCAGAAGGGAATCGCCTACGACAATTACCCTCCTTTTTTTCTTAACAGAGGCAGTCATAATGCGCGGGGCTGACTGACTCGACCTAGGCAACCCCCTGGATGGACCTTCATCTACATCCTCATTTGCCTGGCCCTCAAGCTCCAGAGCCCCATATCTGTTGTGTAATGGAAACTGGGAAGGTGAGGGAGGTTGGGAGGTGATTCACTGGGCGYCCCGAGCAGGGACCCGTTTCCATTCCCCCGTCTCTTAGGTCCCAGTTGTTAACCGCTTCCTCTTGGATTATGGGGGGTGTATTCTGCTCTCCATCCCTGTCTTCAGCCAGACGACTTCTCTATTGACCARCAGTTCCTTAGATGAAATGCTCAGTCTGCTTTTGAAGGATTTGGGCTCATGAGACTCCTTTATTGCTCAACCCTCTTTGTTGAATTTCAGGTGAATTCAGATATCATAATTGTTTGCGTAGCTGGATAATTATGCTGTTTTGACTGTCTAATTGCTTATATAACAAATTCAATCTAAAGCTTTTAAGTATGAGTGTGGGGATGATCACATGGCTCAACCTTTCTAAAAGGCCTATTAAGAGGAAGATGACGATCAGCTGGTTTGAACGCTAACCAGGTAATTACAAAGGAACTTTTGAAACAAAGGAGTCAGCCCGAAAAAGAAAAATAAAAGAAAGCAAAGAAATTGGAAACAGTAAGACCTCAGAGTGAAAACAGCAGCAATCAACCCCTCGTTTGACACTGCTGGCAGTTACCCTACAAGCATTGCAATCTCTGCCTAGGGCTGACAGTGCATCCTCCCCGTGGGGCACTAGGAGCAGCCTGCATGCAGCTAGGGCAGCAAGTGTGGGACACAGCAAGCAGGGACCCACATCTCRGCGTGCATGTGAGAACTTGTGGAGTGCTCTCTTGCTGGTGAGCAGGTGGTTGGAAGCAGCAGGGGAATACACAGAGCTGGAGCATCCACATCTCTCACAGGAGGGGTGAGCACTCAGGGAACCTGCACTATCCCCTAGGAAAGAGGGCGTGCTGGTAGCCCAAAGGTAACTGCGTGAATATGTGTGGGATTAGAACTGTTTGGGGTTAGATATAGAAATACGCTTAGAAATTTGTAGCTGTATTAACATTTTGTAAGTGGYTAACTAACACTGTTTATCTACTGAATTATTGATACTCATCCTGAATGTATAGTTCAGTGATTGTCCATTAATTATGTGTTGTTAATAAATCAACAAACCACTTTTGTCCTCATTTGGTTTAAATTATGTGAACTGAGCAGGTTTTTTCTGAGATAATGACAAGCTGTTACATTCTAACCACAAAATGTGAACATTACAGCCAGCCGCTAGGTACTCTATTGCACGTTCTGACAGATAAAGCAACACCTATTTCATCAATTTATTTCTATATGTGCATTTTTTCATAAGTTTTCCTCAATAGACATTCAATAACCAAAAGAGAGATTTATGGTACTAAACCTGAAATCTAAGTCTGCAGTCCCAAGGGCTATAGCCTAACCCCAGCAAACCTCAGTACAACTCTTTGCATTGACAGAAAGAAACACTATCAGTCAAATGAAGCATTATCAAGAGATAGAGATATTGATATGAAAGCTAAGTAAATATCATCATTAAGAATCTTCAAACCCTAAAGGAAAAAATAAAGAAATCCATGAGACTTCAATGCTTCTTCAATTGTGAGCCCTCCAGCTGCAATCAAAACAATAAATTCTCCTTTATGCACATTTCCTATTGAAATTTTAGTAGCACRAGATTTTGAGGAACAGTTGGAACTGGTGCCTCACTTCCTTTCTTCATGACCCTACCTAGCAGCAGCTGCTTTTTTTTTTCAACACTCCTTTGAGAATGATTGGAACAGAGTGTAATAAAGGGCAAAGATTACCACATCAGAATACTCATTTCAGTCTTTCCAGCTTCACTTCAGTTAGTAGAAGTTTAATTACAATTTAATGTCCTTTCAGTAAAACTCATAACCCTTTCAGGGAATACATTATTAGTGTTAAGAGGTTACAGGTTTGTTTTCAGCAGAAGACTGTAGAACTACAGAGCATCTGACAACCCAATACAAATTTGTTGTATTACTAATTTTGCTGTGTCTGTAACTAGGTACGAGACGCAAGAAATTGGGGTGGAAAACATATAAGAGTCTGTACAGAGCCTGGCAGAGATATGTTCTGATGATACAGCAGGCAACTTTGAGATGGATCCTTCTGCTTCTGCCCTGAACTCTTTGACTCACCTTGGGCAATGACTCACTTCCAGGTTTTTGCAAATGAGCACAATGAAGTTTCCCTGCCTTACATGAAAGTTGAAGTAACAAACAAGGAAGTTTTAAATTTGTTCATAAAAAAGATAGTTGCTATACGCAATAAGAACAGACTTGTTTACTTACTGTTTACAAAAACTTTAAAGAAATCTGATTCAGTATTTGAAGGCCTTTTTTCTGCTTGATAACAAAAATACATTTCACTCTCTTCAGTTCTTTCTGAACCTAAATGAAATTCGATAATTAGACTTAAAACAAATGTCCACCTGTACAGTAAATTTTCTCAGTACCTTCCAATTCCAGTTCTCTTTGTCATGTCTGGTTAGAGTTTTCCCTTAACAAAATACTTTTACAGATATAGATATTGATATTACACAAAGTGTGGCAACTATATCTTCAGTTTTAGGATAGTACTATGGATAAAAAAATGAAATGCAATAATGATAATCAGTGTCTTGATATACATTTTGTTTAAGTCAACCACACCTTGCTGGAAAGACATCTAAACTTTAAAGCATGACTGAAGTCAGCCATTTTATGTTCTGAACAAAGTAGCTGTCAGGAGAAAAAAGGGTTCAGTCCATGGCAGACAAGTAAATATCTTTCTTCTATTATTCTGGAGTAGAAGGTTCTTCAGGTAGCAGTTGGGATATACATTGCGCTTGCTACTAATAGAATTACAGAATATTAAAAATCTGTATAGATAACTGATTTGTTCACAGGATTTCTTCTCAGAAGTGTGTTTTCTGCTGATTTAAATGCAATATCATGAAACTACATTCTACAGCATATTGTTTTTTTCTAACGTGGCTCATCCAACTTCTTCACTATGACATTTCCAATATCAAACTGTAGCAAACAATAGTATGACTGAGAGCACTCAAATGATAGGTTTGTGTTAGCAATTGTGTTTAGTCTAAGGAAGTTGTACTAGTGGAAGGTAAAATGGGATAGGTAGACAGAACTGTTTTGTTTAAAAAAATGAGATATAATTACCATAGATACTGATCTCCTTTGGAAGTTAACAAAAAACAATTATGGTTTCTGGTTCATGAATCTAAATGTTCCCTTGTTCTSCAATTCAACGAAGTGTTGAGCTTGTGAAATCACCTGTTTGTGGGCATCCTTCCATGATTAAGCATGCATTTAGGTCTTATAAGAGTTAAGCCACACTGAAATGAAAAGGGTTTTGCTGTGTAAGAACAAGTTTTACAATAACGTTGCATAAAACACTCTGAAAAGAACTCATGTATTCATTTAAAATCAAATGATATCTTATTTATATACGAAAAATATGGTAATGGTTGATGATAACTGAATTCTTTTTGAAAGTAAACCAGAAAGGGCTTTAAGGTCTACACACTCATTCTGCAAAACAATATACAAAATCCCAGAACTGTATAAATATAACCATAAGAGTAACACATTTTGCTACAGTTGGGTTTTCAACTCATTATAGAAAACCTAGAATTAATTGATTCTTTTAAAACAATAAAACTCATAAAGACAATTAATTGTACTGAAGAGCTGATACTTTATTATTTATAGCAAATTTAGTTGGTTGCATCCTTTGGTATTCTGTGTACTTGCTAGTTTAATATATTTTTGCATTCCAGAGGTAATCCTTTTGTTTGCTGTCTTCAGTAAATAACAATATGCAAGTAACACATTAGTTATTGACATACCTGTTTTGACATTTTAAATAAAAAACTAAAAAAAGTTAAAAAACTAAAAAAAAATGTAAAAAATATTGTCACCACCTCAGATTGTTATCCCTTTAAACTAATTCCTTTAACTTATTTTTTCTTCCTCCCTTTACATGTGTATACAGACAGAATGTTGGTCACAAAATGGCAGAAACAAATTCAGAATTTCTCTTAAATGTGCAGTATCTAATCTGTTTTCTGAAGCACTCTCATGGTTTCAAGACACTGGAAATCAGCTCAACATTTTATATTTTTCAGCTATGGAAACTACCCAAAGGCTTGATTTTCCCTCTAATAAAAAATTGTATGACCATGTTTTTATAATTTGACAGAGAGTATTAATGGCTATTGAATCTTCTAACTGTCCATTAGCCAAATGTGATACTTTCTCCTACACAATCTTAAAATATCCAGGAAGAAATGCAGATGCAAATGCAAAAACGTGAAATATAAGCTACATAATGGAGATTTTCAAAGGGGCAGGTGAGCTGTAATTCTTATGCTCTGTCATTTATAACCTCTGCTAGAGGTTATAATCCCATTCAAGTAAGAAGGAACCAATATTTTTTATTGTTGTTATTTCAACCCTGCTGCCAGAGAAATACATAGTGATTCTTTTAAACATGTGTTGTCAATAATGTGATAAAATTGTTTGAAGAAACTCTGTTAACCTCTACCTTTAGCTACAATCACTGACAGAACCTGACCCTCTAGTTACGCATTCCATCACCCAGAAGAGATTATAATGACCACTCCTTCAGATAGTTTCCTACCAATATTTGTTACAATATTTTTCTTATTGTGTATTGTGTTCTCTGTTTATTTTGTCATGTAGTGGAAGAATCATCACATGAGTCAGTCTACTGAGAGAAATAAGTCATTTGTCAGAATTACAACAGTTCGATGGCTGGAGTGAGGACAGAAATATCYATGAGAATTGCAGGCAAATATAAATCACAGTTCTGTAGTGAACCAATTACAGCAAAGACTCTTGAGGTATCACCTGAGCTGAGAAAGTACACACTGAAAATGTATTTAAAATATTCAGTACAAATATCAATTTCCTTAGGTACACAAAAACAGTTTTCTAAATTTAATCTGATAGTTCAGATTCTGTATAGCAAGTCATTTACTGGAACATATGTAGACATAAGGCCAGCTTCTGCTCTCAAGTGTAAATGGAGGAGGCTTTTTAAAAGCTGAAATCCTGCTGGCAGAGACTGCAATAGTGAGATAGAAGACAGCTGTTGGCAAAAAAATTAGGAACTCTTATTTAAACTTTTCTGACCTCTGTAGAATTATGTCAAAACAAAATAATTGGGTGTTGGATTATGCAGCTGCATTTTACCACTCTCACAGAAATGTGTGGGGCTTTTGCCCCACTTTATACACAACAAACAAACCACACTTTGTCAGACTTAACTGTATATACTCCTCCAGAAAGAGCCATTTACAGAAATATTGAGAGTGACCTCTTCTTTGTGTGGAGGTCCTGAATCACATAAACCAGATATTGCTGAAGTCTGAGAGCACTGTAATTTCATTCTGCTCCCTACACTGTGAAATATAGAACCATTGGTGTCATGAAATCGAAGAAGTATAAAAATGAAAGCCCTTACTGGTAGAAGCATGTGCAGTTTATATTAAATTAAGAAGGATGGAAACAGATCTGTGGCTTTTGAAGTACATGAAAATCTACAGCACCACCAAAGACACCAGCAGGTCAGGGGTGTAAATGGAAATAACTACTTTAGGGACAGGCTGTTCAGGACCCATATTGAAAACCTGTGTGTCGCATATTTTCACAAAATCAATTTATTTCCAGCAACTTGGGAGCTTTAGGGTTTATGAAATATAGTTATAGCCCAACTGTCAGGAAAGAACAAGTTTTCTAAAAGTAGAAAAGCTGTTGGAGGCTGTGCCCCTTCAAGAAAAACAAAGCAGAAACAAATAAACAAAATTCCAAACTATTTCCTTCCATAGGAGTCTAATGGCTGTTTTGTGATATTTAGCTCCTGCAAGTAAATGGTTATATTTATATATATATGTATGTGTCTATAAATGTGTGTGCGTATGTGTGTATAGGTAGTGTACAAAGCACACACATTTCTGTGGTCATACAGGGTGAAATACTGATATGAATTAATTGGAAGAGACTTCTTGCTAACAACTGATGTTTTTTAGGGAAGAATCTGACACATTTTATAACATTTTGCAGAAGCCTAGTTGTAGCTAACAAATTTTGGTAGTTAAATTTTTTTTCAAATTAAATATTAAGAAATTAAAATTTATTTGAAAACAATTTACAATTTTTAAAAAGATTAAATAAAGCTGTATTCAAGAAGGTTATGTTAAATGTTATACAGTTGTTATCATCTATAAATTAGGCAAATTATATTCTGCAATATATATTTAAGTACAGACAAAACCCCTAAGAGTTGTGGCAGAAAATCTGCTTTTAGCCATCCTGTTTGGGAGTTTTACTAACAACAGTAACAAGAACAGTTTCATGATGTCATTGGAAGGGTGCAAAGATATATTCACGATTACAAGAAGAGATCTTTTATTATTTCTTAACACCTGCTATGATTTAAAAGACTGAATCAGGTAGGAAATGTTGGCTATGCTTTGCATAGATTTTTTTTTACTAGACTGGCTAATGTCCCTGAGTAGCATTTTCAAAGTCACATGCTAAAATACAGTGTAAAGTTTGTACTTTGAGACAAAAGTCTCTGCCTGAAGCACACAAATCACAAAAAAAAGTTGGGAATATGCTCCCTCCTACTCTCCAAAACCCAGTTAGAATGCTGTCTGACACTTCACCACATACATCTACTCTCTTGCAGTGTATTTTTTTTAATAGGGGAAGATCAAGGGATAGTCTTGCTGTAGCCTGGTAGCACCAAGGTCTGTATAATTAGGACCTTCAGAAGGAAGAAGCTGCCAAACAGCTCTGCTTTTGATGGTCTCTTAGGGCTGTCTGCAGAAAATGGAAATAGCTTTTAGCTGCAACATTTGTGGCACAGTGCAGCATCTGAACTGAAGGTCTTAAAAATAGCTTGTAAAGCCCCCTTTATGCCTGCCCCTTGTCTGCCTTGCTTGCTTCCTCTTAACTGTTCAAAGCACTCAGCAGTTAAAGAAGGCAGTCAATAAGTGCAGACTTAAAGACTCAGAGGCTGTAGAAGTGTTCTCATTTACTGGCAGAGACTGGGGTGGATTTACTTACTCTTGAATGGTGCTTCACATCAGGCAAATCAGAGGATCTAATGATCATTTCATTCCAGACTATGATATATTCTGTATGAGCATTATATTTTTAAGGAAAACTGTTGTAGGAAAGCCTGTTCTCTGCCGTTGATAGTATAGCAGATAGTCAGTTTCTACTGTTGTCCAAAGTGGGACAAGAAAGTGAACACAGGGCCAAGAAATGTCTTGAAGCAAACCTACACTTCTGCAAGTGCCAGGAGAGAGGAGAACTCGTCAGCTTCTGCACTATATATTCTTATTCCTTTCTGAAACAGCCCTCTCCAACACTTAATCTTACCTGAAGCACATAAAAAATGTATTTCTATAGCTGCTGTGCTTGGGAAATCTAAGTAATATCTAATCAATATTTATATGTATACAACTACATACATACATACACACACACACACACATATGTGTATATACACACATGCTAATACTTTTTTAAGCTTTTTCTACACTTACAGTCTTTGCAACATTGACCTGAATATTAATTCATAAATGTGATTAATTTAATCTTAGCTATTATCAAGGTAATGCAAAGAGTATCCTCATCTGCAATTAATTCCAAGGAAATTGACAGTTCACAGCAGTTGCAGGATAAAACAGATCACTAAGCTTCCATCAGGAATATTTTCTCCCTGAAAGCATATTTTCAGAGATGTAAAACTGTTTTCTACTTCTTGCATGTATTTGTTAATATTTTCCTCTTTACATAATCAAAACAAGGTTTTTTTTCAAGATTCATTGTTTCTAATATTTTGGTGAAGAAAATTATAAACCGCAAATATTTATGTATCACATTGATCTGCAGAAATCTTCAACAAAATTTTTTAAAAAGCGTTTTCTTATAAACTAGAGAAAAATAAGAACTATACTGACACTCAGGAGGGCTAAAGGTGTATTCTCATAATTATGATAAATTTTATGTATTTTTGTGTTCACTTCACAATCACATAAATACTGTTTCTTCCCATTTAAATGCTTTGAAAGCATTTTCTCAATAAAAAAGATTCTTTCTACCTTGTTAATTTTATATTCTTATTAAAATAATTGCAAGAGAATTTCCCCAACTACATGCATTTCTTTAAATATGAAATAAAAATAACCTCTTGCAATCCAACATTCACATTAGATATAAGAAAATGGAATTCTGATAGCTTTTAAAGAGATRAAGATCAGTAAAATTCAAGACTCACTGCTGATCAGCTATGGGAAATACAGTTTGCTGTACCAGGTGTGACCTGTTTTTAGAGGTGTTCTGCTTTAGAGAGCACAAGTAAGAAAGTCTTTTTGTTTAAAAAGATAAGAGAAAATAAGAGGAAAACATGAAAGTATGGCATACAATAATAGGAAGCATCATTTATGCAAAAAGCCTTTAACAATACAGATTTATTCAAATGCCAGTTAAAAGAATTGGAGCTGCAAGAAAGCAAAACTTTTAAATAATWCCCCATTTGAAAGAAGATACTTGTACCTTTCTATTTTAAGACAAAGAAAATATAAAACCCAACCCCCAAATCTCCATGCAATATTTGCGTTCTTTGTGATATTCCKATTGCTTTTCTCTTGCCTGTGTTTGTCTTTGTATTTTGCATTTGTATCTTGTATTTCTACTTATTATTATGGGGAGAAAGAAATCACACAGTTATAGTCCTATTGTTTACAACAATAGCTAATAGTTCTTTTCTGGAAAATAACACTACTAAGGTTCCTGGCTGTGCAATTTACACTCAGTTCCCGGCTAGCAAATTTGCATGTTTCTTTATGAGAAAGAAACTACAGCTCCCATAAGGCAGTGGAAAACAAAATAGAAAATAGGGTTTAATACTGAGATTAAATTTTAGAAAAATAAATGTCCTGGTTCCATTCAAAGACAGACTATGCTTAGATAGATTGGACTGACGCTCAGTAAAATAGTTCTTTTTTCATTACATCCAAGTAATCTTATCACATAATTAAAAAAACAAGTGAACTGTTCTTTTTTTTTCTAACCCAGGAAACAGAAAAATCAAAACAGTTCTTCTCGGATATATGTTTTTTAACATAGAAGCTATTAATTGCAGTGGGTTTTGAAATATGCTTAAGAAAGCATTCAGAACTTATACAGCCTGACCAGTCAGGCTTTGAGGCATAGCCAGAATCTGAAATACCATATTAGGTGTCCCTTAACCCTAGCAACCTTAAGGAGTAAACTAAGAATGAAAGTGATGACAGTACAAACCCAAGGTTTTTTATCCATCATCATTGAAAAGAGCAACCAAATTGCATTTTGTGGCTGGTTTATGAAGTAGGTATCACAGGTCACAGAGATGACATAGTAACTGTCAAAAAAGTCAGAGGATATTAGATTATCCATTGTCCTATAAAGACAAAATCATTTTTCTTTGATAAATTGCCTAGCCCTTTTTTAAATAGTTCATGGCCACAAACTCACAGAAACGTACTTAGAGGTTACTATTTCTTTTGAAATCAAGATTGACCACATCAGTTATGTAATTCCTTCTTTTTTCTTTCTAATATTCATGTATTTTCTCCAATAACTGCTGCTCACTTATTTCCACAGTTCCACAAGCTCTACAGGGGTAAAGATCGTGGGGGTAGTGGTTTTCTTTAGTAATACAGTAGTTGGTGTCATGATCTGACAGCACAATACCTGCCTAATGTGAGCTTGCTGTCATTTCTTTTGATCCCAAGGTTGTCTTACTAGCTTCAAACATCTTTCTGGGTGTTAGAAATCATTTCTGAGAAACGCACGAGATTTTCGGTATTCCAGTCAAAGAAGTCAGACAGAATCTACTTTAGACATACACTTGAGGACTCCACTGACATTCAGGTAATATGTAAAGCTGATGGCTTTAATTCAGGCTTTAAAAAAAAAAATCAATTTTCCACTGACATATGACACATGACACAGTCTGAGTATGTATTTGACTGATGTGATCATAGAGTTGTCCTAAAGCCTAAGCACATGTACTGGTTTGGCTGGGATAGAGTTAAATTTCTTCATAGCAGCTTGTATGTGGCTATGTTTTGGATTTGTGCTGAAAATAGTGTTGATAACACACTGATGTTTTAGTTATTGCTAAGCAGTGCTTACACAGCATCAAGGCCTTTTCTGCTCCCCATACTKCCCCACCAGCAAGTAGGCTGGGGGTGCATAAAAGGTTGGGGACAGCTGACGCCAACTGACCAAAGGGATATTCCACATCATATGACAGCATGCTCAGCAATAAAACTGTGGGGGAGGTTGGTGGGGAGCTGGCTGCTTGGGGACTGGCTGGGCATTGGTCAGTTGATGGTGACCAATTTTTTTCATTTGCATTTCTTGTTTTTGTTGGGGTTTATTTTCCTCTCTATGTTTTTGTCTTTTCCTTACAATTTTTTCTTTTTGATTACTAAACTGTTTTTATCTCAGCCCACGAGGTTTTTTCTCACATTTACCCTTCCAGTTCTGCCCCCCATCCCACTGCGGGGGAGTGAGCGAGCAGCTGTGTGGTGCTTAGTTGCCAGCCAGGGTTGAAACATGACGGAATGAAGGGCTGTACTGAATCTGGCTAGGATGAGCTTAACTTTCTTCATAGCAGCCTGTATGGTGCTGTGTTTTGGATGTGTGACTAAACCAGTGTTGATAGCACACCAGTGTTTTACTGCTGAACAGGACTCGCACAGCATCAAGGCCTTCTCTGTTTCCCACTCTGCTCCCACAGTGAGTAGGCTACAGGTGGGCAAGAGATTGAGACACAGCTGGGACAGCTGACCTGAATTGACCAAAGGAATATTCCRTGCCATATGATATTATGCTCAGCAGTAAAAGCTGGGTGGTAGTCTTTCCAAAATAACTGTTGCTTGCAGGATGGCTGGGCATCACTCTGCTTGTTGGACATGGTAAATGATTGCCCTTGTATCACTTGCTTTTTAAAAATTTTTCCCCCCGTCTTCACTTGTTGAACTGTTTTTGTCTTGACCCATGAGTTTTTCTCACTTTTGCCCTTCTGATTCCTCTCGGTGCAAGGGAGAGCAAGCAGCTGGGTGGGTGCTTAATTATTGGCTGGGGTCAACCCACCACAGGAACATAACCTTTCTAGGGACTTCCCATTTCACATAAATTTCTAGTAAAGGTTGTTTGTGTTTTAATATTAACACAATAGAATGGTCAAATTACATGTTAACATTATCATATTCCAGATAGTAATTAAAGCTTCAAATGGAAAACACCTTACACTAAAAACCTGGTCTAAGCCATAAATAAGAGCTATAATAGCGTACCATAAGCACACATAAAGAAATGCATTACAGGTCTAAACACAGTAGACCTACAATTATCTGTTCCTTCCTATTCCCTTTCAAAATTGTCTTTTTTTCCACTTTCTTTTAAATTATATTTCGTTCACTTTTCCCATCCCTTCTCTCAATGCCATTTTCACTGATGTACCTGCGTACACAAATATGGAATTTGCATCATTGAAATACAAGGCAGGAATGAAATGTCAATATTCTCTTTGTAACTGATGTTTTATTCCTACCATGTATTTCAATAGGAAGATTAAATGTCAAATATCAGCAATTACACAATGAATACATGACATTTTATATATTTGGTGGCTAAAGAAGAAAAAAAAAATATTCACTGAAGTTATATTTTCATTGAAAGTCTGACCAAAAAACATGAAACCCCTCTACAAGCAAGAACATAATTAGTCTCAGTTCAAGGACTGTAAAATTTCACTTTGAGTCTTCCTGGTACAGACTTAAATACATTCAGTGTGACATTTAAGAAAGAAGGGGTTCCATGACTAAAGGTCACGGAAGTGAGGCAGGAATTTTAGTTTTTCTACATGGATTTTTAGTGCTGAAGGAACTTGATTGACAATACTAGCAGCTRAAATCCTTAGTGGTGTTGCCTATGGACTTGATATGTATTGCTAATTCAGCTAATCTCCTATCTGATTTATAGCTACTGTGCCTAAATTTTGACCCCTGGAATGGTTCTTGGAGCAAGAAGGAAATTGAGTGCCTTTGTCCACCCATTGTATGGCTTTCATGGTGAGACAGAAGAGAATTAAATTTTTATGATGATCTTTTGTTGACAAATGCATTGACAAGTAGGATGAAACATCTACATCACTTTCTATCCCCCATAAACAGCCAGTGACAGTAACGTAGTCGCTCGGTATGAATATAAGACCTAATACTGCACCTTCCAGAGCAGACATACTGTATCCATCATACTGAAATCTTTAAGTTAAAAGATGTGTGAGGAAATATGCATCTGTTCTAAACACGTTGAAATGAACTGAAAGTCTTCTTCAGAGGTAAAATGAAAAAGCAATAGCCATTTTACTGTGTTACTTATTTTCTTAAATAGGGAAAACCTTATATGTGAGCCCATTGCTAGATTATTAAACAAATCTGATTCTGATAATTTAATACACAAATTTTGCTTTGAAGAGCCATGTTAGTCTCTGGAATGAACCACCTAATTTTAGCATTTCACATCTCTGCCTTTAAATTCTGTTTTTTCTCTTTCTGTTACGCAAGGCCATGGAGACAATCCTCTAGAGATCAGCATTTTAAGCATTTGTTAATGACATCTCCTATAAGGACACAAGTGTTCTAGATGACATTTATGAAAGACTCACAAAACCAAGAAACAAACTAAGGATTTGTAGCAGTACTTAAAGAACAAGATGAGAACAGCATTGTTTTATGGACCCCACATTAATATTCAATTTAGATAATTTTGTCTACATTCATATACTTAGTACCAGAAATTCTCTGTTGCTATCTTATGTTCTTGTTCAGGTAATCAAAACACTTTCAGTTTGAGATAAGCAATGTGACAAATTGCCCTTATATCCTTGTAAACCACAAGTGATCACCTTTAGCCCTAATTCATCAGGTCTACTGCTACTTCTCAGAAACATTAAGCAGCTGCTCCCATTAATGGTCTTGAAAAAAACATTGAATAGATGCATCTTTTCCACTTTTCCAAAATTGCCATACTCTCCTTCATATTCTCAATAAAAAGTTCTGTGGCTGTGGTAAGCAGTGTTAACTTTTGTAGCAACAATAGGTTTAAGACACAGTATTTTTCCTAAACAAAGCTGCAAACAAATGTTTGTATAATTGGAAAAGGGTACATTCCAGCTCCCGAGCGTGATGCACACAGCATTATTATAGTGCCCTGGAGATCCTGTAAGTATTGTATTTCAAATCCATTGTGCTTGTTACGTAAGACTGTATTTTCTTTTTCCTTGTTATTACCTTGCTGATAATAAAGGTTGAATTAATGATACTAATGTCTTGTTTTTTCATGAAGCCAATATAACCTCTTGTAGCATAATCCAGCTTCAGGGAGTACAACTTTGTAGATTAAAAAAATAATAATTTTCTTAACTCCAGATGAAAATTTCTCATATTAAAATATCTGATGTTACGTGGCTGTATGTAAGTAATATTGGCAGTCTTGGGAGGACTTGTGTAATTTACATGAGATCGCTAACTGTGAATAGGAAAATCAAATTTAGCTCATGCCAGTAAATTTTCATGATATATATGCCACTGTAATGTACTTTCCATCTATACAGCAGAAAAGCCTCATTCAAATTCACCTTTTCACACATCCATAGCTTTGGAGCTTGGAATATGACTCTTAGTATCCTTCACTGGTAAAAAATAAGTACCCTTTTCACATGAAAGTATTTATTTGTGCATGATGAGTGAAAAATGTTTTAAGATTCCTTTAAAAATATTACGGGATTTAATTTTGTCTCTTCAGTCACATTCTTTGACGACAGCATTTTGACCATTTTATTTAAATTTAATTTCTTGAAGAATGAAGACATCATGCAGACTGTAATCTTTAAAACTCATTTGACAGCTACCTTTTTAGAGTATATGTGAAATAAATATTTGAAATATGATGAAAGCTGTACTTCTACATTGTAATTTTGATCTGCTGAAATAAAAATTGGATGGTTACTACCAACCAATTGGATAGCTGGAGTAAGAAGTTGATTGATGATTTCATGTGTCTTTTATTTCATCCTAACAACACTTGTACAATATATACTAAATTTTAGACAGGATATAGACTGGAGCAGCATTCCCTACATTTTAACTTAGTGACTTGTCAAAGCACTCATGAAAATCTGTTCTAGCATTCTAATTATGATTTTGTCAAAGTGATGGACACAAATGAAACTGCTGGGTAATGCTGAGCACAGCAGTTTCGTCAGTGATATTATAATGAYGGGAGGTACTATTATTTAAGTGGAAAGATTTGATTTAAGTAGAAAGATTTGTTTGTGTGTGTTGGATGTCTTCACGTCATTGACATATGTAATGACTGCATCATTGACACAAGATATACGGGTCAGTGGTCATGACTAGAACAGGTAAACCACATCGAGTTTCAGATTAAGGGTATGCATTATATATAAGGCATTTGAATTAAGACATTAAACTATGTGATCTCCTCCATTTTATCTCAAATAATTCCTACAGTTTAGGCCCCATATGAGTCCAAAGTTAGGTGAAAGAGTTCGGAGAACATTATGTGAAACTTTGACATGCCTCGAATTCTTGTTTTATAACAGTTGCAGTTTAGACCTACTCATTTGCTCACTTCCATTTCACTATAAACTCAATCTTCATATTCAAAGTTGACATCATTAAGAAATAGCACATTCTGTTTGGTTTGTGCTCCAATCTATAAAATTCTAGTGGATTTCTGACTGTAACTGTCACAACATGCCTCAAAATGCAATTCACTTCACTGAGTCTGGTTCCTGATTTTTGTTCTGAAGCTTTCACAAAGCCCAGTTGTTTTCCTGCTTATACCTGTATAAACGTCTATAATATAGTAACTCCTGCTTCTCAATATGTTGAGAAGCATGTTTAACAAAACATTTAAATCTTCTCTGCCTAGTACTTTATGCTACTGGAGTTTAAATGCTACAATTTTAATAGGATGTATGAATTATTTATGGAAAAGAAGATGTATATCTTCAACAATCCAGCATGATTCTCGACTGTATTGTATACTTGGGAAGAGAGGGAAGAGTTTATAAACAATAAATGGGTACAGCAGAAGCTGCAATGGTGAGGCAACGTGGTTTTATATAAATCGGATTATACTAAAAAGTTTGAGAAGAGTACTTAATAGTCAGGTTTATTAAAATGTTATTGGATTTCTTTCCAACTTTGTGAAGAGTTGCATGTAGAGCTTTCTGAAAGAGAAGTATCATTTATAAGGCTGTTTCTAGGACAAATATTTCAATTCCTAGCAACAAACTAATTAACTGCATATTTGTAAAATTCAATAAAAAAGTAAATGGTCAAAATTATTTTTTTCTAGGAAAACTATACACCTTGCAAGCATTTTTTCATTCTTATCATGTTTTACTTATGTCAAAAATATTTTATCTTTTATGAATAAAAGCTTGCTTAATATAGTCATAACATTGTGAATATTTACACTAATTGTGGGATATTTTCTGAAACCTTTGCCAGTCAATAATTTATATGTGACCATTAACTATATAGGGGTTTTTTTTCGTAATAGATATGGGTGCATCTTTTTTTCATTAATTAATCTTCGAAGAAGATCACACAACTGGGATCATATACTATACTGGATAGAAATGCATAGTCTGTTCATGCCAGAAAAAAATATAGATACTGTTGGACAAATTCTGTATCTTAAAATAGCTAAAATCACTGATCAATAAGTAACTTTTTGTAAACATTATGTACAGCAACTAATCTATTCTATGCCTGTCTATGTTCAAAGCCCCTTGTTCATTACCTAAACTAAAATTACCCTCCTTTTATTTTCCGTATTTTATCCAGATTACTTCATGAATTTATCTCATCACCCTACAGCTGTTTCCTGCACTCATTACTCTTTTCTACTCTTTTCGAAAAAGCAACAATAATTTATTATGTAAAACAAGATTTTTTTCTATCTTTCAGTTTCTTTCTAGAAAATATTACCACATGTGTCTGCTTCAGATGAGTTCCCAAATGTTTTCCAACTGTGGCAAAGATGAAATTTATACCACTTAGATACCTTTTGGTTTACTCTGTTTTTCTCTCTTTCTCTCACATGCTTCATTAGTATTTGTTGCTCACTGTTAAAAATCATGTGTAGACATGCAAAAGTGTTTGACAGTAGCCAAATTTCATGCAGTTTTTGCTAGCCTACAATGGATTCTTTATATCACTTGTGTGTTTTCAACAAAATTCAGTATCACTGTATCGAATCACAAGATTCCTTTCAAAAAAAAGGTAACTTTGAATAGTACTTTGTTTCTGAACTAGACTCAACATGTATACCCATGAGCTTCCCCAGTTTCCCAGGGGCTAGAAGAGTGAACAAATACAGCCCTAAAAACCCTCAGCTTTCACATACCTTTTTTTCCTATATGCTTAGATAGTTTGCTCTGGGCATTCATCCCACTTCTCCCATACTCTAAAAATATATATCATGCTTTTCAGGAGTTGAATGACTTGGCACTTTTGTTTGTCATTTACAGTACAGTATCTTCACACAGTTGATTAGCCTGTGGGCTTTTCTGAGAACTGTAGCATGTTCTGGGCCCAGGATTACTTCCACTAGAAGACTATCCCTTTCATTTGTGACAGTATCAGCCTGTTAGCAAGACCTATAATAGTAAAAAAATACCCTAGGATGCCTATTAGCCCTCAGAGTGAAGACACAAAGTTGACATGTGTTAATTTTGCCTGCCAGTTTGCATCAGTTTGTAATGAACGGATGTGATACATTGTGGTGACATGAAGACAAGCATTGGAGCTTTCTATCAATAGACACTTAGCCTGCTTTCTTAACAGTTTAACTGAACAGATCCTCCTTTGCTTTCCCCATCTAGAGCGTGATAACATACATGTACACACCCACTAAAGAAAATGCCAGCAAAGCACAGACAATATGGGATACAGGAGGATATCTCTTGTTTCAGTTCACATGGGCCGTTCCATCGAGGGCTTCCTAGAAAGAACAAGAGTGCAAAACATGACCTCTTTATCATCTCTCCCACATTTTGGATTGTGGTTGAGCTTTACAAATGTGTCCCTGCTTCTAAAGATATACACTGTTTTGAAATGTACTTTATAAAATGCAGCTACAGCAGGTTACAAGTACAGCTCCTGCTATATGCCTGGCATCTAATTTCTTTGACATCTGTGCAACATTATTATATGTCTATAAATATCATTAAATTTATAAGTACCTTTTTAGGTTTGGCTTACTGCAATACTTTGAGAAAGAGTAGAGTGAGCATGTTGTGATATCTGATAGCCTTACAACAGGTAGACAAATCTTGTCATGATTCTCACAATTCACATAACTTCCTCAGCTACAGACGGAGCTTTTTTACTGTGCCTAAAAAAGGAGGCTGCAGTGAGACGTATATTTGGTCAGCAATGGCATACATTTTATTTTCTGTGCTGTATGCCAGTGTCATGGTTTTAACCCCAGCCAGCAACTAAACACCACGCAGCCACTCGCTCACCCCCCCACTCCGGTAGGATGGGGGAGAGAATCGGGAGGGCACACGAAGGAAAACCCGCAGGTTGAGATAAAAACATTTCAATAATGGAAATAAAACAAAGTAGAACTGTGACAATAACAATGATAACAACAACAGTAACAGAATATACAAAACAGGTGATGCACAATGCAACTGCTCACCCCCCACGTGTTCCGAACAAACGGTGTGAGACGAAACCCCAGAGCCCCCCGTTTTTTATACTGAGCATGATGTCACGTGGTATAGAATACCCCATTGGCCAGCTGGGTCAACCGCCCCGGCTATGCTCCCCCTCAGCTCCCCCTGCACCTGGCAGAGCATGGGAGGCTGAAAAGTCCTCAGTGCAAGCACCACCCAGCAACAACCAAGGCATCAATGGGCCATCAACGTTCCTTTCATTACCAAACCCAAAACACAGCACCCCCTCCAGCTACTGGGAAGAGAGTTAACTGTCCCAGCCGGAACCAGGACAGCTTGGCATCTTCTAACTGATCTTTGCTGATCAAGAACCTCCATTAATTGTAGTGGGTAGGTTTATTCTGTGAATGATACTGAGCTAAACTACTTGCTGKTTTTTTCTGACTTTCATTTTAATTAAAGTGAATGGATTGGGCTGTGGTTTTGTTTGTTTGTTTGTTTTCCACTGAATGGCTTTTCTAGCCTGGAAAGCACTAAAACCTAGCATCATTTCGCTTTGAGCACAAAACTTTCATGAAGTCCAGCCAAACCCACTATGTCATTATCTCAGGCCTCTGTCAGTTTAAGACATTGTCTCTAGTCTTTTTTCTCCTTGATGCAATTGTAAAAACCCATCATATTACCACTAAGGCCTTTGACTGCGAATAATTTTGTTTTGTGACCTTTATTTGTCTTTTGCTTGCAAGTTTTTAATGAACTGTATACTCTTGCTTTCTTGTCTCTTCTTATTTTTCATTTCCAGCCTCGTTTACCTTCTGACATCTTCTACTTACTTCAATGCCTCCTGTTTCCTATTTATTCCTTTCATTCTTCTGCAGACTATTCCCTCCCTTTTGTTCTGTATTAAAGTGTTTAATACTAAGACTGTGTGAATTCAGGAGATTTTCTGCATGCAATCCAGAAAACAGAGATTAATTATTATCATTTACATAATTTTCATGCCTTGATTTCCTTACAGTAAAGAATTGGAGATTTGATGATCAAAAATTCCCATCCACTGCCTGTTGTTCAGTTAGGGCTGGACTTTAGGCATGACTGAAGTTGAACAGTGTGTGAACCTCACTAAGATTAATTCTGTGAGAAACAATGATGGCAAAATGTAGCCAATATTTCTTCACTGTCCAAAAAATGATTCCCTGAATTCTAATGATCTACAGATCTACATCTACATTTAACAACAGAGACATTTGAGCTATGTGGCAATTACTGAAATATTCACTGAAATATAAATTGACTTGTGTATTTCCTCAAACAGAGTGAATGTATTTGTATTCCTGTATTACCATCTCTATAGCATTAGCTATATTAAACACTGCATAATTCTGAAAATTAGGCTATTTTCAGTATCTAAATATATGCAAGGGATTGTAAAGGAAATCTCTATAAAACAGAGTATAAGTACGTATTTTTGACTACCTTTAAAAAGTTAGCACATGTTTTCCAAACAGTTTAGGTCTCCTAAGCTGGATAGAACATACTAGACAATAAATTTTCTTGTTCTGAATCCATCTTCCATATTAGATATATATGCAAGATGTCTCCATTCTAGTTGAAATATTTGTTACCAGGTCATAAATGTGAGCTCTGTGGTATCATCAGCCATACTCGTGAGGGAATATGGCTGTTTAGTTCATATGTCAGACATTTTTGTGACTAGCTAGATTCTTCCAGGAAAGATCGGTCCTAAGAGTTGGTCCCTGGTGTTCTTTTTCTCAGTATTGGATTAGTCTCTATAACAAAAGAGACATTTTTCTGTTGTGATCAAATTGTAAAACAGTATAACTGACACAAACATAAAAGAATAATGCACTATGACTGCAAAAATCATGAATTAATGGAAAAATTGGGGGAGCGATATTAATAATTTTTTTAATCATTTCAGCCAAGTATTTTTAAACTGATTTCTTCTAATATTTGCAACCTATTCAAATTTTACAAAAAATTTATGCATGAATTGCAGTTTGGATTCAACCAMTAAATATCTAGAGATCCCAAATCTACCTCAATCTTTGGGATCAGTATTTTGGTTACCTTTGCGAATATTTTGCTAAGCTGCTGCCACTTTTCCCCTCTCCTCCCTTCTCATGTATCCTGTTTTTTTCCACAGAACCCTGATGGCTCTTTCCATGTAAAGAARGCCAGAAAAGACAGTAGGTTGGTTCCTGCTAGAAGTCCTAGATTGTCAGTGAAGAAATGGATCCTGGAGTCCTGGAAGGAGTCTCAAAAGATTGTCTTGCTCATCCCACTATCTCAAGGCATGAACAACTGTAAACTAGTGAATTCTGACAGATGTTTGTGTAGCCTGTTCTTACCGCTAAAAAGATTTTCCAGATGTCCAACCTAAATACTGCCTCTGCACATCTGCCATCCTCCATGCATACAGAGWAAATATTCTTGCAGATCTTAAAACTACTCTCATTCCCTTGATTCCTCAAATATTCACTTTTGGCTATCTATCTCTTTCAGTCTTCTGGGTAAACCAATCACATTTTCTATACTTCTTTCCTTTCTTTCTAGTTACTGTCCACTGGACTCTGCCAAAGCAACTCCTATCTTTTCCAAAACCTAAGAGTGTCTAGAAGCCTGTATTTCTTTATACTTTCCAGTGTGTTGTTTGACTTTTTAACAATAGCATGACTCTTCTTTAGCTTGAGATCCACTGTAGCTCCTGGCTGCTACCTAACCAGTTGATCTTTCTTCTATATTTACGCAGCTGATTAATCCTACTAACATGAGTATTTTGTACTTTTCCCTCTTCAATTTCATCTTAGGTTTTTTAGTCCATTGCTTTAATTTGTCAAAATAATTTTGAATTCTATTCCTGTCCTTCAATATACTTGCTATCTCTCCTAGCTTGGTATTGTTCGCAAATTTAATTAGCACACTCTCTGTTGTCAATTTCTCCTTCTAGCCCTAGTCCTGTGGATTCCCCTCTGCATGTCTGAAAGCATGATGTAAACACTAAAAATATTTCTAAAATATCTCCTGTGGCCAATTATATTCTTATCATGATATTAATGCATATTGAGGTCAAAGATGAGTAATATAAATGAACAAATTATGCACTTAAGTTATGTTACAGCATTACACAGAGGGCACTTATAAATACTGGATAATGCTAGAAATTTATAGTGCAACCTTATACCAGTATTACAAGTAAGAACATGAAATTATATTATCTCTATTTCTGAACTTATTATGAATGAAGTTAGAACCTTCTAAACAAACATTAGTACAAAATTATGTCCTTTTRTCATTGTTTTAAACTATGTGGTGTGAGTTTAAGGTGTAAATTTCTATTAGCTGGTTCCAGGACAACATTCAGTGTTTGCGTCACATTCTTCATAACAGTGTAAGTGCAAAGTGAATAAAAAACCCTAAATTCCTCAACTGATGGAAAAGGCAAAGAAACTTTAGAAATAAACAGATATTATTCATCAAGCTATCTTGAAGGTATCTAATCTTTCAACTGTTTGTTTCTATCATACACCATCATACTGATACTCCAATGCTATGGTTTGATTTTCTTTTGTATTTTCTTTTTTTTTTTTTTTGTCACATGATATTTATTTCAGTTCTCACATGACTCTGTACACTTGTAAAATTGCCAGTATGTGCACATGTATTCATAAATATCTCTAGTCTGGTATCTGCTCTCTGAGAGTAGCCAGGGCCCTACCTGGCTACTCAGAGAAATATAGAATTAGAATACCAGTAAGTAATGGAGTCATCTGATCTTAAAGAAAGTTTTTTTTCTTCCCGATCAATTACAGCGTGGTATTTCTTTGAAGCATAAGGGATTATAGCTCTTCCTAATTTTATCTAAAAGACCTGTGGATGTTCTCATCCATATAAATGTCTAATCCTTTTTTCAAATCCTAACAAGATCTTGGCTTCAATGATAAGCAGTGATGATCCATTCCACAGCATGTTATGCATTTCTTATTTGTCATATCTTATGGCAGAACACCTCTGACTGAAGTACATGTTACGTTACAGCCAAGGAAAGGATTCTTCTCTATTTTATCCTACCTGTTTAAAGGCTGTCTAATAAGCCTTGTCAGTTTTTATCCAAGGGGACTCTGTTGCTTAAGTGAAGCACCCTATAACCCAGACACTGAATGACAATCCAGTGCTCCATCGAAACAGGTCCCTTTTTCTTCTGACACCTTTCTAGTACCATTCAGTTCCTGGTCTGTGCCTAGTTTGTCGTGCCGTAAGAAGAACCTTTAATATCAAATATAATGATGCAGTAATAATGACTGTCCTATCTAGTGTACACAACAGTAAGGAATGTTACACAATTTTACAACAACCCACACACTGAAAGAAAAATTTGCAAGTGAACTTTCTATATTGCCTCCACTATTCCCTTATTCTCATTTGCCAAGATGAAAATAGAGTCAGAATAGCCTTTCTTACGTGTAAACACCTGTATTTAAACAAGAAACACAACCTGAAAAGTGAGAAGTCATGATAAAGAAAAATTTGTAGCAATATTTTTCTAAACCTCAGAAAAAAATGGTTTTAATAGAGAAACATGTAAAAGTTTTTAAACATGTAACTGTCCCTATTTACAAATGGACTGCTTTCATTTGAAGTCATGGAAACAAGATTGGATAAAGTCATAATGAACATGTATGCACTTTAATTCATATCTGTGTTTAAATTACCACCTGAAAGAAACTAAAGAAGCTGAGTACATTAAATGAAACACGGTGTCTGAACTGCTGTACGGATAAAGTACAACAAACAGCCACAGCCTTCAGAAGGGGTATTACCAATGACATAGGCAAATTAACAGACATCCCCTGGAAGTAATCAGTTGATTTGCACAGAACCTGGGTGAGTCATCTTTCCACCTTCAATAAAGGAGAAGGACAAAATGAAGTATCCATTCAGTGGGTCTGACAGTTATGACAGGAAGGTGACATTCTACTTAGCAAAAAAAAMCCAATCAGCTCTATCAAAGTAACTACCCAATACCTCTTTCAGAAAACACTAGCAATAAAAAATCCTCCAAAATGGCAGCATTTGCTATGAGCATTCAGGAAGATACTTGGAAGGATAATTTTTCCTACCGTGTGATTTTCCCTCCACCCCTCAAATTACTTTAAGTAATCCAGTCTACCTTTTAGTCCAACTTCCACAACAACAAATCTTTCCATTATTTTATTTTTTTATTACATATAGACTCCTATATGAAGTTATTTCACTATTTCTGCAGAAGGGATAATTTCAAGTTACATGAACACAGTATCTAAATGTCTCTCTTTTTTAAAGATAGTAATTAATTTATTGTGTTCATTATACCCTACATTTATAAAAAGTTTCACTTTTTAAAACTAAAACAAAAATAATAGCTAATAATTAATTAGTCCAATGTTATAGATTACTATAATCTCTGGTTTAAAGGGCTTGATCCTTTAAAACATCTTTATCTAGACCTGATTATTACTCTATGATTTGATTACAGACATATCACCTTCATCATACTAGTAGGTATGTCATCAAACTAGTAGTTCTGTAAATAGGGGGTTCACTTTAAATAAATCAAAGGACTTGGAAAAAAGTCGTTATACAAATATGTGACAATATAAAATGTAAATGAGTAACAAAATAAGGCAGTGAGGAAAATACTGAAATTAAACTGGAAATCTATTTGGAAAGCTATATAAAAAGGAAAAATAAGTGATACAGGAAAGTATATTTAAGTCAATCTTTGGTTGAACTGGATCACATGTTTACTCATTACTCAATCCTGTGTCCTACTTTTGTTTGATCATTTAATTGAGTACAGTGAGCTACAGCTCTCAGCTTGTTTTCATCCATTTAACTATGGCAACATGGACTAGACCAAGATTGAAAGGACCTGTTACAGATGAATATGTGAGACTGTTTCCTGCCAAGTGGGTCAGAATTCCAAAAAGTGAGAGGTTCAGCATATTTATGAAACTGATTTCAAGTTAAAGGAACAGACTATTTATCAGTTCTGAAAATTTTTTCACCTGAACATTTTTATAAATATACACTTTTTATAAAATCCATTGGTAAGACATGGACAGTATCATTGTACAGAAGTTGTATGTGTTTTTTAATCAAGCAATTACTTATATTCCTCGTTTTTTTTAATCAGAAAGTGTTTTCAAAGTTTTATTTGGAAATATGTTGCAAGATACAATGTTCATTTTTTTTTTCTTTCCTTCTAAACTACAAAAGGATATACAGGGAGACAGACAAACAGATAAGAAAATGACAAAAGATTACCTATTCCTACAACGGAATAATGAAAGTACTTCATTTTCAAAAGTTAGCACAGAGAGGAAATATATGTGTAATTTATGAGGATTTGAGGAGAACTTGTATATGGAGCTTAACATGCTATTTGCCTCACTTAATGTACAAAGCAATATAAATTACACTTAATAAGTCAGAGGTTTGACAGAAAACTGACAAGTAATGAAAATCGATGCAAGTGCTTAGGCTCCATGAAAACCAGTGTTACTTAAAGCCAGATCTTGGAAGACAGTAAGTAGCTTTTTAGAGCAATGAACACTAACATGACATATAAACATGCACGTGCACAAACACACATGCATACATTCAGAGACTACTACATTCCTGTACTTGCTGGTGCTGAGCATTTTGCAGAAGCTGCTCAGTACCTTGCTGGACTGCAGCCCTGGTAGCAGTGCTGAAGCTGTCAAATGCAAGAGAGTTAGATGACTCCTGCTATTCTACGGCAAATGGCATCACCTGCCATGAGATCATGTGCCAACATCTGTAGTTCAGACTCCTTTCATACAACTCGTGGAAAGAAAAAAAATACGTAAGCAGAAGATGAACATAGTATTAATGAAGCAATAATAGCTTTCCACTTAAAATCACATCAGAACCAATTCACCTTTCCCTTCCCTAAAAAAATTTCACAGGCCAGGTATTCATTATGTGCACAAATGAACTTTCAAGCACTAGAAATTGCTCTCAAAAACAAACGGAAGCAGCACAGGCTACTTCATTGCCTTTTTTTATCCAACAGCATAAGGCAAATGGAGCTCTGGTAGATCGACGGAGTGTCAGCAAAGGAGTAAAAGTGTGCAGTCCTCTCATTTACCTCATTTGATACTGTGCTGTTGAGCTATCATCAAAGTTTTTTGTCCAATTAAGGAGTCCACCAGCAGCAGGGACATGGGAGGACAAGAGATCAGCAAGGCAGTGATCTGAGACAAGAATGGGAGACACCTGAAAAAGTGATAACCTAGCATAAAAAAATGGATAACTCATGATCCCCAGTTGTGATGGGGTCTGAGAGCTCATGACAATGTGCAAGCAAAAAAAAGTTAAGGGCATCCAAGGAATGAGGCCAAAAGAAAAGAGTAAGAACACAGGTATTCTGAGCATTTAGGAAAACAGGGATGAAACCACCAATGCAGATTCCTGGTGATTATTCAAAAATATAGGAGGGGAATCAAGAGACGTCAGACTTGCAAATACTCTTATAAAATCATGGATGTCTAGGAGAAGACAACTTTCACTGCTGATGAAATAAATCGACAGAAAAGCTTCAGGTCATGTGGTGAAATACTGATACAACATCTAGCCAGAAATAAATGTTAGAAGGTGTCATAAAAGCAGTTTCAGATGAAGTGGATGGAGTGAAAACTGAAGCAGTATGATCTATGTCCAGACAGAAAAAAAAAAAATGAAATCATTTTGTTTAATCCATCCATTTAGAAATGGAAGGAGTGTGTATTGTTTGTGGAGGGGAGCAAAGAGGGTCAGCAGTCACATGGGAGACAGGAGAAACGTCTTGAAATTACTGACTGAGGAAGCCTCTCTAATTATAAAATTAGTTGCCTGTGTTTATATGCAGAGTCATACAGTCTGAAGTTCTAACCAACTTCCTACTTTGTGAACACATTATTATCAATATTACAGATGAATGTAATGCAGTCATAATGTACTCCAGGCTTTTAAAATCAAGTAGCAATGGTTTTCCCCCTAAATATACTATTGTAGTTTATTTCCAGTCAATATCACACTTTTTTCTTTTTAGCTTGAGTGTTCCTAGAGGGTTATTTTAGACTAGAATGACAATGTGGTATACAACTTCTTGATCACCCTAGCAAGGTGCTCCTTCCTTTAGTTGAATTAATCAGCTGAATATCTTTTCTCAGCTCTGCCTCAAAAAAGCAAAAAGTCTCTGTTTGATCTACAGATGATTGACTCRGTAAGCTGCTTAAACCTTACTGGTGATTTACTTATACAGTAACTTTCAAGTGTGATTATTTAACAAAGCTTCAAAAAGCATATAAATAGTAGTCAATATTTTTAAAGGCAAAAATTATGGAAATAGCCACCAAATATTTCCATAATAAATGCCAAGCGTTGTATGAAGAACATGTAGTGGAGTTATTCCATGTAGGTTTATTCATCCCCTTATTCTATTTCTATCACTTTTAAAAAATTATTTATTTATTTTCTGTATTGGCTTGAGGAGCATCCTCTTTTAATTTGGCCTGCAAATTAATTTCTCAATGAAATCACCACCATCAAACCATTTAGTCTCGTTAGAACCTTAACTATAATGTGGGTTTTTTTAAATTATCAGTTAAAAAAACCTAATAGTAAATATTCTAGACAAACTGTACTTAATGGTGCTTCCAATTTCATTTTGTTTATCAGGCAAGCATGAAGGAGCACATAATGTGTTACTTTTTCTAATCAATATTTCTGTCCTTCCATCAAGACATGTATCTTCTTCAAGTAAGTTGTTATTTCTCCCCACTGATGTAGCTTTTGCTCTATACACAATGTTGTAAGTTCCATAGCAGTAGCAATTACTGTTATTTTATTTATTAGGCAAACTCCAATGTACATTTTAATTGCCTTCATCCCCTGGCAGTATTATACCCCGTGATGTTACACAACAGAGTGGAAAGCAAGGGTCTGAATCTCAGCTGTTGCTCTGACTGGTCATAATAACTTGGGTGACTTTATACACCTGCTACATAGCCAGGGTACAAGCTTGGTCCTGCACTTCACTATGCAACCAGGTAGCCCAATAATACAGTACTAGCATTGCCAGTAGCAGCCCATAAGCTTTGTATTGAGCTTTTAAGGCCTCAGTACAGAGGCTTGTCAGACCAGATCTGTCTGAAGTTTGCTTGATCTGCCTGTAGCTTTGTTTTACTTGTTTTAACTGTGACAGCAATTGCTCTAATTCACCAAGTGTCTATGGCTAATTTGCTTTACTTTTGTTTATCTTTGTATGCTACAGTTGAAGTGTTAGACTGCAGTAACAAGAAGGTATTATACCTAGAATGAGATATTTATGACTCTAACATAATGATGTAGTATACAGATATAGAGGCCTGGTACAATAACAGAGGCCTTGAGAAATGAAGGCACAAGATTGGATGTAGAGGAGTCTCATGGGATGAGAAGAGAGGGGACATGAGCTTGGCATTGGAGATCCCACAACTCCCAACAACTCTCCAGTGGTCAGTTGAAGAAATGCAGACCCAGGGATGGGCACACCTGGTTTTAGGGGTAATAAAGAGAACACAAATACTATCTGACATGTAAAAGCCACCATATATAGCAAATTTGGATGTAACATGGAACTGTAAACCAAAAGAGAGAAAAAAGTATAAAAGCATGTTAGCACGCATTTGAAAATGACCCTAAGCAGAAGAAAGGAGAAAAAAAAAAAAAGACAGAAGAAAGAGAGAGGAAGAGAAGAAGAAGAACCCATCAACATGAACATCATAATTCTCCCAACAAAGGACTCCAGATGCTGGCCACTCACAGTAGCAAACTCCACTACTAGCACTAATGTGAAACCACTGACTTCAGGAYCTAGAGGGGCAGAGAATGGGTGAGCATAACACCCAGAATAGTGCTAGAAACTAAGAAGAGAGTTACAATTTTAATTGTATTATTGCTATTATTGCAAGTTTTTCTGTATGTAAGTACTCAGATTATTATCCTTTCTTTTTTCTGTAATAATTGTATCTAGACTATTAAGATTATACTAACAGTAAAATGTTGGCTTTAATTGTATATTTATAAAGTGTGCCTCCTTTTTGCCCTTAAACAATATTTTGAATGCAACAACAGTACCTTTGCACTGAAGTTTGTAAATTCCAGATGGGAAAAATAAAGTTGTATTTTTTGTGCTTACTAGAGGGCTATAAAATCCTATTCTGAATGGAATATTGGCAATGATGGCATTGTTTGCGTTAAAAGGTATAGGATTCAATAAAGTGTGTAAAGCTCTAATTGATCCCATAGCATATGCATAAAAGAGACTTGCAGAGGAATTTGAAATGTTGAGGTGTGTACTTGTGGTTACTTATATTTTCCCTATATTTTTTTTTCCTCACAACAAGCCACAGTTCTAGATTATTCACAACATCCCTGACAAAGCAATCTACATGCCTATTCAAATAGAGTTCCTGGATATATTTTACAGTTGGCTGTCAATTCAACCTCTGTAACATACTTCAAATACAAAAGCAAAAAAAAGCAAAATTCTAAACCAACAAAGCTGGGGTTAATGAATAGTTCCCTCTGCTGTAGTTACATTTATGTTAAGCCTAATTTTGAGGTTATTTATTAGATTCACATCCTCAATACATATCACTTATCATGTACTTTCAGTGTTATGCTTCTGCGTATGGTCAAAAGCCTCTGTAAACAACTTCAAATATTTTTATAAAACACAGATGTACTGTTAGCTTTTTTCAGTTTTTATCTTTAAGATTACTGGGATGTTAGTCAATCTGTTTAACACCTTTGTGAACTATGTTCTAGTTTGGAAAACCAAATCAAACAACATAAATGCAATTTCCAAAGAAACAGAAAGAAATGGTGTGAGATAATATTTCATTTCAAAGTTTCTTGATCTTGCCAGATAATAACAGAAAAAAGAAAATGGGCACAACAGTTTTACCATTTCCTATGAAAGTTATTTCTTCCTGTGCAAAACAAGGCCTCCAAAAAAGATGAATGAAGAATGCAGCATTATGTTAATATCAGTATATACAGATACACACAAGAGGTAGGGGATAAATTAAGGTCAATCACATTTTAAATGTAGCATTTCTTAATGTATGAGCAGTTGCTTTCAGAAGAGGAATACTGGATGCTTTTCAAATTCACCAGGATTTAAAAATAGAAAAATACAATAAGCAACCCATCTCTACCTTGTTTTTAATACATCAGTAGGGTATGAATTAGCATGAATCTTTAATAAGCAAGCTACAGAGTAAGAGTTATAGCTGGTAGCACAGGGACTTGCTAGCCCAGGGAGAGAATGAGCAATGTGTTGTGTCTGGGAAACAGTATGGGATTAGTCTATAGTGGCACACTCTCATTTTTCTTCACCAGTTAGGAGCCAGAGCAGCACATCTTGCATCATGAAACTGTAGGCAGTAGAGCGCACTCCTTCTAGTCTGCATGTATATGGGTTATTCCAGGATGAAAGTTCCTCTTCCTCTAAGACTGCTCCAAGTGGGATTTTCTGCCTGGGCCTGAATCTTCATGGGTATTTAATATAGCACGTTAACAGATCTCTCACAGTTGAACAAATGAAAGAAAAAAAACCCACAGAACTGCAAACAATATTCAACAACACTTCATGAGGAAAATACGAATTCTCTGGAGTTCTTTTCATGCCTGCTAAATTTCATCTGTCTGTAGCAATTTATAAATATTATAACTCTTCATAAAAAAGAAAAAGACAAGAAAAAGAAATGGTCATTTACATGATGACCAATGATAAATGGTAAGTGTTAGTCACACAAAACAAGTGCAATCAGCTTGCCATTTTACATAACATATCCATACAGCTCTATCTCACAAAGGCACCACAGCTGTTCTGTAGGTTAGTTAAGACTGATTTGGATACGCAGTTAAGCAGTCATCTCTAATTCCTCTCAAATATTTGGATTTAATCCCTGCTTACGTATGGATGCTGGGTTTTTTTCAAAATATATTTTTACAGTCTTCAACAGAGACCATATTTTTGGCTTATTTTCTTTTGCATTCAGATGATATATTCAGGTGCCACAGTTGCAGCTGCTAGGAACTACACAAATAAGCGTCCATGTTTCTGATTGCCACTTTCCTTTTTTTGCCTCTGCTTAATAGTTTGCTTGATATCAAATTTTTTTTCTGATATGTTACAAATTTCCTACCCAGGCTCAGACAGTTCAGCAAAGAAATCCAAGTCAGAAAGAACTATTCAGGACTGCAGAGAACAATCAAATGACAAAAGTGTTGGGATTACATTCTTCAGGAAAAAGATCACAAAAGTAACTCCATTTTCACCTTGTCTCCATGAGCATATAGACCATCACATAATCTACTGTTCTCACGTTTGCAGGTGATATAATGTACCCAGGCTGTGGTAGGAGCTATGACTTTGCATGTGAATGTTATTTTTCAGGTTTTGGATACATATAGCATTTTTTTTTCTGTATTATAAAGGAAAGTATTATGAAAATGGAAAAAATTGACTATTTCAACGTATGATATCTGAACGCAAACAAATTTTTTTTAGACTACTGGTTTGTTGATTTTTACAGTTTACATTCATAAAGCCTGAACTTTTTTTTGAGTGCTTTTTATATAACTATGTTCATGTTCTATATACATATATCATATAAATGAGCAGCTACATCTCTTCATYTGTACTGTTACTATAATATTATCATAAAGACAGTAATTCCATTAGATTTTGAAGTCTAGATTACTAATTTGAGTATTTCATGAAACACTAGCAATTTGAAGTATCAATATTGTCCCTGAACTAGAAAATATAAAGTAGTGATGTTGATACACTTTTGATCGTGTGTTAAATGTTCTTTGACTAAATATTTATATTTGAGGAATACACAAGATAATATAAAACCAGCATTTTTTTAATTGATTTTGTTATGCAGTGGTGACCCCTGAAGTTTGTGTCATAAAAACCCCAGAGTGGCTGCTATTACCCATGCATGCTGTGCAAGGGGAAAAATATTACTGTGAAATGTCTTGAGGATATTTGTAAGGAAGGTTAATTCCTTTCAGTACTGTCTGAACCCAGTAGCACATGAAGAACAATTTGAATAGATGAAAATGATGATGATACAGTACGACTCATGATGGAAAGCACACCAATTAGATAATATTAAAACGGACGCTTAAAATTGTTCTTTTTAGTATCTAAAACAAAGTATTAATCTTCCTTTCTAGTCAGACTCTAATCCTGCTTTGCTATAAAGTCTAATAAATAACAAGATAGGTAAATAGGAATTTATTTAATGGATTTCTGGGTGAGTTAATAGTGGTCAAGAATCATATAAATTCCTATACACTTAATAATGTTCTATATTCCATGCTGTACTAACAATTTGAAACCCCATTTGCCTGAAATAATCTGACATACAATGGGGTTTACTATTGTGGTTCAGGGAAAATGATATTATGTCACTGTGGAACTATCAATTTTTTCTCCACTTCCCCCCCATGTTGCCTTCCCACTGTGACATGTAACAGCTACATAGCTGCACGTAGAATGTCAGAGGAATGGTCAGCAGTAGAGACATGACAATTTAGTCATTTTGGACTCCTTCCTGAAATTCCAAATACCTATTTCATTACAGTGCAGTTGTCTACAGTGATTCCCTTTCCTCTGTTGTACCAAAACTTGTGACATATAAATTACTGTACCTGAGTCTGCAGTGGAAAAGAATCAGAAAAAGACAAGGGAAAGGTAAAGTACATGAATGGAGCTTCAGTCTAGTTCTGGGTTGTCCAGTACACTGGAGCAAGTCCAACAAAGAGCCATGAAGATCATTAAGAAATTGGAGCACGTGTCATATGAGGAGAGGCTGAGAGGGCTGGGATTGTTTAGCCTAGAGAAGATAAGGCCCAGGGGGATCTTATCAATGTGTATAAAATACCTCCTGGGATGGAGTAAAGAAGATGGGGCCTGGCACTTCTCAGTCATGTCCAGTGACAGGACAAGAGGCAATGGTCACAAATTGAAACACCAGAAATTACGTTTAAACGTAAGAAAAGGCTTTTTTGCTGTGAGGGCTGGACTAGATGATCTCCACAGGTCACTTCCAACATAAGTAATTCTGTGAATTTGTGGTTCTATGATGAAAATAAACCCAAATCAGCAACAATCATGGATAACTATTGGAAWATTCAGAATTTCATTCAGAACCAAATAATTTCATCTCCAAATAAAATGAGAGCGCTTTATATATCAGTTCCCTATATTAAAAGTTGATCCCAGCTCATGCAGAATAAATATTTACTGTAAATCTTTGAGAGATATTTCATAATTTAGTGTAATTATGGTAAGAAATGCACATGCAAAATTGGCCAGTTAGTGTACTGTAACTGAAATGTCATTCTTGCCTGTTACTGAAATGTCATTCTTAGAGACAGGTTTGGGTCATACAATAAAAAAAATATTTTGTGACTTTGTGTTATTGGTATGTATAAGTATGTATAAGAGTCATAAAAGAATGCTAYGGAGGAGAGAAACTGATGTATTTTTATCTGGAAAATAAATGTAACACTTGCAGTTCTAAATTATTACAGTTCAAGTAATATTGCAGTACAAGGTGGACAGCTGAGAAAAATCAAATTGGTGAATAAATTATTCCATCCCACCAAAAAATATGTTTTCAATAAAATGCTTACATTTTGCAAAATTGCTTTTCAACTTAGGTTTCATATTTAGAACCCTTTAAATTATAGATTCCATATTTTTTGTAATACTTAACAAATTGTAAATCTTATCCAAACTGTGTTCATTAAAAAAGCATATGATTTAGCAGCTCAGTGAACATAAAGCTGTTTTGTATCTGATTTTTTCATTATTTTTTTAACTTGGACAAGGTGAATTTTTAGTCAAGAGTCATTTTGTTTTTAAGGTATGTTCTTTTAATTATAGTAGGGTGAGCTAAATTGCAGTATCTAGTGGGATTTCTTGACAGGGGAGATGATACACACAGATAAAAAAAGAAAAAAAAAMCAGTCCTTCTTCAGTACTCTTCTTGCAAGTGGAATAGACAAGGTTTCTCCAAAAATTAACTTCCAAATTATATTGGATTCTTGAATCCCCCAATTTGGTAAGTCAATCTTTTTCATCCTCATATATAGCAGAATCATAGTATTTCCACAATCACATGATCCTTCATACCCTGCAAGAACAGCCAAGTCACTTGCTAAATATGTTCATTACCAGCAAGTTTTAGCTGATTTCTTAATATTACTTCATAATTGATGGATTTTCTATCATTGAAAGGTTTTGAAGATCACTGGGCAGGAGGTGATACGCTGGCATATTTGAAGGTGTTTTGGATGCTAAGTACACAACACTGTTTTGTTTTCTTAAATATTAATTACTGCATAGTGTTCTAGTTGTTTTGTAATGAGAAACCACACTGTGATAAGTGACTGTTTTTCCTTTTGCCCCTCACCAAGAAAAGTAGAAAGAGTGCCAACTCAAAGGGCAAACATTTCAATAAGCTCTTGAGAAAAAAWTTAGCTATTCTGAACTCTGAACTGAAATTAGGTCACCTGAATGGAAGCTTAGGGAACCTAAATAAGAAGGAACTTGAGAGACAAAAGGCCTCCGATCAATCCCTCAAGACCTATGTAGGTTTCAAGATTCTGAAAGCTGGAATTACTAAAGCTTCATTCATCCTTTATGAAAGAAAATCACCAGGAGATGGGTCCAGCAGGATAACGTGGCCATTATCTTTATTGTCTTTAATCTTGTTCATATGCCAAGGTCATCCACTCAGTCCCATCTATGGGCCTCCTAGATCCTAAGTCCAGAGTGGGGGGAGTGAAAAATGAAGACAAGGCAGTACTGGAGAGGGTAAAATGACAACTACCTTAGACAGATATGTCCTGCAGAGGATGTCCTGCATCTATGCTCCCTTAATTACCACAAAAAGGTGGTCAAACGCGAGCTGCCTATTTGCAACACTTTAGAGTGGTCCCTGGGACAGTCTAACTCCTTGCCTAAGCTAGGAAATTCTTCAGCAGAGAAGTAATTAATTTATACCAAAACTATGCAAAGGCCTGATTTACCCTTTTAATATAGTTTCCAGTTTAATTACATTCCAGTACCTGGGAATGTTTAATTTACTAATGTAGACACAGCCTTAGAGGTTAGTTTCAGAGTGTAAGGGGGGCATAAATTGACAGAAGACACAAATTTGTCAACAAGTGGTTGAACATCAGAAAAAATAATTCAGGGACATTAGAGTAAGATGTAAGGAGCATTAAAGGCTACAAGCAGGGTTTATAAATCACACAAGGCTCAATTAAATTAAAATAATCAGTCTTTTGAACATGGAAGTATAATTAGTTCACCACAGTAATCTGAGCTCCTCCCTATGCTTCCTCCACAAATTACTTCTGCTGGTTACTGTTTGGAATTAATATTTCAGTTACAACCAGATTTTAAACAGATAATAGAAAGAGCAGATCAGATATGTCACATACTGTTCATTTCAATGCAAGAGGCAGAGACAAACAACTCTTTCCTCAAATGTGGTGGCATTATGGAGAATTTAAAAACCTACCCATTTTAGTCATTACATTTAGTCATAAATAACTTATAGTGTCTGAGATCTACCTCTGTAACCTTTTTAGCTTAATTAGCTGATCAAATACGAAATCATAGGCCAGGTGAGATGAACTAATTGAAAAGTGATCATTGATTCTTTTATTTATAATGCAAGTACTTAAACTGTTGCTTATATACCGTCTTGCTTCCAGTGGACTATACTTATTTTACTTACAAATTCAGTCTCTCAGGAAAGGATCTTAGATTGTCAACAATTCTGTTTATCTCTATTAAAATGATTAGTAAAACTATACCCTCCTATAGTAATTATACCAGAGAACATTGCATTCTGGAAATCAGCATCTGCATGATTGAGGCCTGATTGTGTCAAAAATACATGTCAGCACTCAAAAATAAATCAGTTTAATAGCTGGCTGATGTCTTTTTTAAAAAAAAAAAAAACAAAGCAAGTTCATATCTGTGTAGGACATAGATCCCAGAAGAGAACATAATATATTTCAAACAAAAATGCTCAAAATTATGGTCAGTATGGTGGATTAAAACAATACAATGACCATACTGGGATGCCTGTGACCATAGGGTGAGTGTATACTTTTTCTTATGTTTTTATATATATGTGCATGAAAGTGATACGACTCTGTACATTCAGGCACAGCATGGATTTTAAAGGTGTTAAGAAACCTTATTTCCCAATTATTTCAGATTCCATTTTGGATTAGCCTGACATATACATGAAAAAAATTTAGTATCATCCCTAGAGTGCATTTTTAGAGTTACATATATAACAATTATTCTTAAATTTACTAACAGACTGTTTAAATGTAATGCACACACACAAAATCTTTTTATGCACAGCATAATGTAGAAGGTGATAGGTGAATAAAGAAAGTCCTATACAATGTATATCCTTCTAAAAAGCAAAGGCCTGAAGTGGGATTTAAAATCACAAATTGTTGAAAAACACAAAGAAAAAGAAAAAAGTGAAACAAATCTGTCCAAATACATAGGTAATCTTGCTTTTAATAGACTTTAACATATACTACATGTCAGCTAAAATGCAAAGGAAAACATCAGATCTCTATAAAATCCAAATGACTGCATAATAATGAATCAATCAATCATTTAAGACAAGGTATGTGACTGTTGAGAGAGGTCAGATACATACAGGGTTGCTTTTACATACTGCTACATGCATTGATGCTTTGGGCAAAATCAGCCAACATGTACAAATCACGACCTATTTCAGGTAATGTGACAATAGTATTTGTTTCTTTTTGTTCCAGAGTGCATATAAACAAAACCACCTGTGTTTTACTTCAAACCTATTGTAATTTTTTACATCATAAAAAACCTCTTGTTGTTCCACCCTAAAGAACATTTAGTTAGATGGTTTATGTGAGCAAGGTATAGTTAATGGTATTTTTTTTCCTATATGTGCATAGAGTTGTGTTCCAGGAAATTTTTAGATCAAATTAATCCAATGGGGAAGCTCACCTTCAGGTTCAGGTTTATTTCTAATTCCTGGTATGTTTAGAAAATAATAAACAGCTTCTACTCTTTCCTGCTGTGAACAACATTAGTTGCCAGAGCTACAGCAAAAGTAGAGCAAGAGATGTGTGAAAAAAGCACCAGTTTCCTCAGTTGCTTCTGCTGACCTCAAAGAAGAGCTGCAGGTTTGTAATGGTAAGATGAATGTCAACAATAGCTGAAAGAAGCTTCAAAAGAAAGAGTCAAGGAGCGATTTATGGCCCAAATGGCTTGCAATTACTTCTGCTAGCCAACATGTACAGAAAGGTTGCTTGTCAGCTCCCTAGGAATTGCTTCCGAGCTATTAATTTCATTTTTCCGCCTTGTATAATCCATTTTCCGTTCTTTTCTTCACCTGACACTGACGGGACATTAGAAGAACTAACAAACAACCCCTCCAAATCTTCTTGTTTCTGCTCCTGGAGTAAAAAATCAAAATGCCATCACTATTATTTTCTGTGTTAGAAAGTAGAAGGGGAAAGTATTGAAAAGGAAGAATCGGGTTTTTCATCTGTGGGCTGTGGTGGATATAGGGGGTCAATATAGTGTTATAATATTCTAAAATGAAAGAAAGCCAAGAGCGAATGCACACAATAAGGACTTTAAAATAGAGTGATAAGTCCAACATGAAGAACAGATACTACAAGAGTGCAAAACATCAGTGATGGATAAAACTAAGAGAGGAAAAGAAGAGTGGCTAATACAAACACAGCTTAAAGAGACAGAAAAATGGAAGAAAAGAAGAAATAATGGCAATGTGATAAAAGGCAAGGAGGTAGGGAAAAGGAGCAAAGACAAACAAAAGGGTAGTTGTGTTTCAGACAGCAGGTAGAGTCAAGGCAGGCCACGTTAGCACTATAACCATCCAAACTTTTTCTCTAACTCAAAGTATGTTTGTTAGAGTTTTAACTTCATGCAAGACAAAGAATTGGAACAAACTACTTTATGTCCTGTAAGAAGGCCGAGCTCAAAATCTTAGGCAGCTTCCCTTACCGTGCATGTAAGTAGTAGAAAAGGATGAAAGTCAGTTTTAGGCTAGGGTTGAAAAGTTCCAATTTAAGACTAAATCTAGTTCTCCCACAATTCAAAACAGGAGGTGATCAATTTTTTTGAGTATTCTTTTGGGCTCTTGTTTTAGTTCTACTGCAAGTAGCATTAATCTGTTTTTTAAAAAGAAAAGTATTCAGTTGCCCGTCCCAACTTTGGGTTTAACACTATCTGGGCTGAACAAAGAAAAGTTGTTGCTGACAGAATGGTCCTAGAAGACACTTTATGTAAAAGTAATTTTACAGTAAGGTTGGACTTATTCTTCTGATCTAGTGCAGAACAGTTTGCCATCAAGCACAGTTGCTGGTGGGAAAGAAAAGCACAGAGAAAATGGAAACAGGGAAAACATTCAGGCTGTGTTTTACAGGGAAACCTCAAACAGCTATCAGATAGCACTGGGGCTATCTGAACTCAGAGATTCTGTGCTCTGACTAGTTCTGATGATTGGTTACCTTGTACCAAAGAAGGTGAAAAAAAAAGTGATGTGACTGGGCAAAGGTAGATAATTCCTGAAATTCAGCAGCTGGCTACTGCTGTGGCAGCTGAGCTTCAAGAGCAGGTAAATGCAGTTAGCATAATCAGATCAAGCCATCACTAACAAGTAACCTCATCTACACGAGTCTGCATGGTTAGCTAAAACCAAACAGTCCCTGGACTACCATTTYACCAGGCAGTATTTATTCTGCTAGCAGCAGCCAGTGGTCTCGGGTGAATTCTTTTTTTGTCACTATCATTTCTGTCTTTGCCATCCCATAACATATCTCCGAGCGGTTGCCATACCCATTTTTTATTCACTGAAGCTTCTATTTTTGCTGAGAGGTAATATAGCACTGTCTGTCTATGCCGTACCCTGCCACAGAGCACATTTCTGCCTCTGGTAGATGTCACTTCCTACAAAAAATGAAACCTCATGCTCAGCTACATCTTTGCAGAACTCTCTATGTGACAAGTCAGGTTGGAGAGAGTGCTCACTGAAAAGGCAGGCAAATGGAGCAAATACTTATGCCCAACAGCAGTGTGTAATGGTATTTTCACTAGTTAATTCAGATCCCTGTTTGCATGCCTACGGAAATCCACCACTGTGCCTTGCACATATTGGCACTGATTTCCAAGGTGCCCTGAAATCGCAACAAAGGCTGGAGCAGAGACTCTACGCACTCTGTACTACTACAGTATTACTGCTAAAATGCAATACAGTCAACAGAGCAACATACTGCAAGACTTCATTGGTTTTGATGATAAAGAACACACATTCAGTTCCCAGGAACAATTTCTATAAAATTACTATGACACCTTTGTGGTAAATATTACTTCCAAATAGTGACCACTAGGTATAATCTCCATTTCTCACTGTAAATTGGTTTTATTAAAGAGTTCATTCTAAACAAGGAGAAATCTCCCATAGGTAGATTATATAAACAAAGATCAAGTTACTGTCTGGTAGGTAAGACTTGGATTAAACTCTTAGGGAACTTATCTTTTCCAATGGTAGTTATTAAAAACAGGCACAAATAAATGAGCGTTAACCAGAAGAAGGTATGCTAGCATATAACAAGTGATTGCCAATAACATAATTTTTTAAAAATTAGCTTTTTCTGTGGGTGCAAAGCCTATTTCTTAAAAGAATAATAACAATAAACAGTAGAAACATGGTACACATATAAAAATATTCATGAAATAAGTGAAACTCACATGTACTTTCTTGCACAAAAGTTTAATATGAATGTCTGAAGTAATGACAGCCATTTTGAAAATTGACATGAACTACCTGAAAAGAAAGTCAACCACAAGGGTGCAATGAGATAAATGTGAGCTGCCCTAAATATCTTCATGGTGATAGCTGTATATCTGATGTACTACTTCTAGGCAGTTAGTTGCATTTTTTAACATAGGAAACACAAATGACTAGATGTTTTGGAATTTGTGAAATCAACCCCTTGAGTGAATTGTTTCAGAGACTTAGGTGTTCACAAGATAATTAATTAGCAATTACATCTGGCTTTGGTGTCATTTATCAATCCCAGCAATACTTATTATTTATACAAGTATCATGACTAACTATTTCCTCCATAAATGAGCTGACGTTATGGGAAATGACATCATAAAAATAGTTACTTTATGGAGAATGATTTATTCTTCTTAGTGGCAGAGATTAAACACTTCTTTCAAGACACCACTCTTCCTGTTTGGGCAGTCTCTAATGTAGTCACCAGTCTCCCTCTCCTTCCTCCCCCTAAGCTTAAGTGATATACATATACAACTGGAGGCGTATTTCTAACCACAAATGATTATGGCATTAGAGGCTCCCCTGAGACAGAAGTGGTGAGTGTGAGCTGTGCTGCCTGATGGAGTAAGGTTGAGATCACCAGTTAGGACACTTTAGTGAATTCTGGATTCCCTTGAAAATTCAAATCAAATGGCAAAACTCTGATTATTTTCAAAACAAGATGAGGTCCTCAAAATTTTTTTGAGGATAGTAAAATCCTTATGCCAGTTAAAGTCTAACCCCAAAGGTTGCTCAGTATTTGGCTTCTCATTTTATTAACATTCTGTAATAAATGTCCAAGGAAGTATTTATATTTGCCTAAGGTTCATTTTATTTGGAATCCTCTCTCATACCGGATTTGACCTTCACAAATTCTGTTCCATAAGGTGTGACCTTTAGATTAGCTGCCCGTGTAAAGAAGTGACTATGTTATCTGATGCTTTTCATTCTGCAAGTTACTAAACCAAAAATATATGAATAATTTTAAATATTTGTTATAAATATCCCATTTTGTTAATGTGTTCCAAACAAAATAACATCTTTTCTAATATGTTCAGGGTCCCAAGAGTATTTTTCACTGTTTATTTCTTAATAACCTCAAAAAATTTAAAACTTTTTGTTATACACAGACTTTTTTTCCTGTGTTTACCAGAAGYATGAGCACATTTGGAGTGAAAAGAAGAGTTTCATGAACATAAATTCAACTTAAGTATTTTTCTGTTCCATTAAAATGTTAATAATTTAATAGAATTTCATTATACTCAGATGCCAAAGAAACTGGAAAAAAAAAATAGTCTGAGAAATGTGCACATGGTGCTGTTGAGTCAAATGCTGGCAATAATAACAGAATGACATATTTAAGTGTGTTATTTAAAAAATATCACTTTAGAAATGTTACAGTTCTGAAATATGAAAAATTAACAGAAATGGTTCTGAGTTGATACAGGGAAAAAAAATTTCACCCTATGGACAATGATGCATTGGAGGTGGTTGCCCACACAGGCCATGCGGTCTCCATCCTTTTCAAGATTTTCAAGACCCAGCTGGACAAAGCCCCAAGCAACCTTGTCTGACCCTATAGCTGACCCTGCTTTGAGCAGAAGGCTGGACAAGAGACCTCCTGAGGCCCCTTCCAGGCTGAGTTACCCTTTGGCTCTAAGAAAATTGTTCCCTATTACCCAGTTTTGTCTACTGATGAGAAACCATCATCAAGTATAAAGATTCAGTTTATATCTCTACACAGACAAGCTCTACTCAGTGATTAAATATCATTGGGTTAGGAAAATGGATGGAAACTGTCTTGTGCGTGTGTGTGTATCTCTGTGAGTATGAATACGTAAGGTTTTCAGAATGTATATGTTTGAGACTGAAATACCATGAACTAATAGTTTCTCCACAATATTGTGAAGCTGTCATTAAAGTACTGTAACCAAAGATCAGCGAACTAGAAACACGAGGAAAAAGAATTAATTATATTGGGTGAACCATAAAGGTTATTATTCTGTAGTTGGACTCAGACACAGTTCACTCTGGTTTTTATTTTATATACATTTTGTTAATTTATGTTACTGTCATGGACCATGGCCACTATATAAACTAAAAATAAATATTATTAATTGATTCTTAAGTATATATAGATACTAGGTAGCATCCTTGTTTTGTACATATGCTTAAAGCATAGATGAATGTATCATAATGAATCTCGGGAGTTATTTTTATGCATAACAAAATTTCAGTCTTACCACTGCAATACAAACATTAACTTATCTAACCTATTTTCGTATATATAGTAAGTGTAAAATATCCTACCTTTTCTGTTCAAGAATCTTAAGACAATAAGAACAAGTTTAACACTGTGTTTATTCATCCTATGATGTCTTTATATCTCAGTCACCTGAGGTCATCTGTTCTAGGACGATGTGACTCTCAGACTGCAGCCTTCTGAGGGGCTAAAGTAACAGGAAGCAATCTCATTCCTTTTGTCAGATACATCCAAAATAATTTCTATGTAATACTGCGTTAAGCCATGTCTCTTTCACACTGTATTTTGGGTTTGATTTTTTTTCTTTTTTTTTCTTTCTTCTTTGTTTTCTTTTTCTTTCTTGCTTGCTTTCCTGTCTTTTTTCCTTTGTCTCATTTCTGGTATCTTCTTTGTCTTATTACAAGCTGAACACAATATCTAAGACATTTCACTCAAAGGACAAAAATACTCATCTCGCTCACAAAGAACAAGGTGACAAAGTTTGTGTCTACAAGAACCAGATTTTTTGTGTATAGAAAGATTTTACCTCTTAATATCGTCTTAAAGTTGCTGAGAATACCTGATACCAATGACATACCATATGCAAAACACTAAAGCAATAGTAGTCCTTCCCAATGAGGCTTGTCAGACACAAGCATTTTTACTGTTTACTTTTTTGACACATATTTTAATGTCTGTCTGATTTTTTTCCATCTTTTGTTTCTGTAAAACTTTGTTCATTCTGTAGAAGAGACCAATGGTCACTGGCAAAAAACAGCCTTTTAGTTCCAATAAATCATTACTGTAATTTTGTTGACACAGTTCTATAAATCAGCTTCAAAGACTGCATGTGAAGACACTGATAATTCAGTGTACATTACAGTAATACATATATTGGATTTGCATTTCTTTATTATAAATAAAAATCCAGGTATATTAAAATTAATAAATAGAAAGGTTCATCATTATTGATATATTTGGTTACTTGATAATGCTACTAATATTTAATTTAATTAGCTTTTAGCAATCTCTAAAATATACTTTCCTGCCCACAAAATAATAGAGAAAGTAATTGCCTTAAATTTTGTTTGAAAAGATGTTTTGGGCAGCAGTCCTACTAAGAACTAGATATACTGAGAATCTCTAAAGCCTCAATCTGAGCAGGTTTTTTTTTACTAATAAGAAAAGTATCAAAAGTTTACTTCTGTTTAAAGAAGAAAAAGTATGAACTTTTGTTATAATTCTTTGTTCCACCACCCGCCCCCTGCCCTTTCATAGACTTAGTAATTCAACCACTGTGGGTATTTTTTGCTTTTGAGAATGACCAGCCACAACTAAATTCATCTTCCTATTCAGCTGCTGCTATCTGATCTCCGATTACACCTTTAACTAAAAATTACAGAAAGAATGTGAAGTCATTAATATGCTGTCCAGAATGTTTAGCAAACCTATAAAGCAATTTAAAAAAAAAAATGAGGTTTTTTGTTTAATACAAATAACTGTACCTATTCCTGTATGGATAGACTGTGGCACTAAGGTTGACAAAGATGTTTAACAAATACAATAGCAGAACATTTTTTTTTATATTTATACTGAATTATAATGAGAAAATGTACTACATCCATCTTTTCTGAAAAAATAACAGAAAAGAGATATTTTTTTCTTGCTGTATGCATATGGAGAAACATCAGTGCTATGGGTGTTGATGCGAATGTGTTGTGGTTTAACCCCAGCTGGCAACTAAGCACCACACAGCCGCTCGCTCACCCCCCCTCCCCGTGCGATGGGGGAGAGAATCGGAAGGGTAAAAGTAAAAAAACTCGTGGGTTGAGATAAAGACAGTTTAACAGGGAAAGCAAAAGCTGCGCACGTGAGCAAAGCAAAACAAGGAATTCATTCACTCCTTCGCATGGGCAGGCAGGTGTTCAGCCGTCTCCAGGAAAGCAGGGCTCCATCACGCATAACGGTTACTTGGGAAGACAAACGCCATCACTCCCAATGCCTCCCCTCCTTCCTTCTTCTTCCCCCATCTTTACATGCTGAGCATGACATCATATCATGGGGAATATCCCTTTGGTCAGTTGGGGTCAGCTGTCCCAGCTGTGTCCCTTCCCAACTGCTTGTGCACCCCCAGCCTACTCGCTGGTGGGGTGGTGTAAGGAGCAGAAGAGGCCTTGACACTGTGTAAGCACTGCTCAGCAGTAATGAAAACATCCCCGTGTTATCAACACTGTTTTCATCACAAATACAAAACATAGCCCCATGCTAGCTACTATGAGGAAAATTAACTCTATCCCAGCCAAAACCAACACAGAAGGGAACAGTTCTGTTTCTTACGGTGTTTTGAGAGGACACTAAGCCTTTCAGAACTTTGTATTATTTTTCAGAGCAGAATGAATTAATGAAATTTTAGGATCATTGTATGTTAGAGAATTTTAAATGGTGGTCCAACAAACATGGATATTCTACAGAACTCTTGTGTACAGCTAGAGAACTTCCTAGTCTTGCTGCTTCTCTTTGCTTCCAGGTAAATTATAGGCAAAGAAAATAAAATGTACTAAAGACATTTTGAGTATGAGCTTTTCATGCATCAATTGCTATGATTGCCAGAGGACTCTGTGAGATGATGAAATGGCCAGAAAAGGTAGCTAAGCCAAGAGAATCTCTGTCTTAGGGCATGGTTTTAACATCCTGAGAGCTCAGAAAACTCTTTTAACTGTTGAAATAGCACCTCTGCCTACTCCCACATTAATGGAGAGCTTCTGCCTTGCAGTTGTCAAAACCAATTAGGCTATAAAAAAAAAGTCAGCAACTTTAAAACTACAAAATAATAATATTATATTTCTCTAAAATGATGTTGAATCTCTGCTGCTATTTAGACACACTTTATCATGTTCCTTTACTATATTGTTATATGCTGAAAGGGTAAATGATGATTGTTGCTCAGCTTATGAACTTTCTGCCTTGTTATGATCTTTCAGTAAGACAACCCTCTGGGCTTGTTTTAAATTCCAAAGAGGATTCCCTAGACAGGTGAAATCAACTGAAGAAAATAAATTGAAACCTACATTGTACAGATATCTTGGGGTTTGACTTGGGTAGTGAAGTGAAATATAAAGCTGCTGTGTTCTGCTTGCAAGTGTACCTGAACTGTAAAGAACTGTATATCTGAAACACTAATCTAGATAGAAATCTAGATTGAACGCGAATGACAACATTCAGGTCAGGCTTCTTTCTCTACCAAGTATTCCATTGACTTGTACAACAGATACTCAAGTCAATGCCACAGCTTCTTAACTTATATTTCACAGACAAACATTAGCTTGACAAGGAACACCACAACCTCTTTAGAAATGTACAAATAACCTTTGAGTCACACAGATTTAGATTTAATTTCTATAGGCATAGTTTAAACCTGGGGACATAGGACTGTGGACTTTTTACATTCTTTAAGAAACAATAACGATTAAAAAATTGTGAAGCAAGGTGAGGTGTGGTGAACAAGTTTCTTTGGTCTAATTTTTGGTTCAGGCTTTCAAGTAACATCTAAAAGTCTGTCCAACTATAGCAAAATGTGTAGACTCGGTATATGCTTGTACTTAAGTGACTTGCTCTTGTAAACATTTCAGAAGACTTTAGCACTTATTCCACCCACGTTTATCGTAGATGTGTATCAGTGACCATCTGTTTACAAAGGAATAAAAGAATGTGAACTATTATTTTGATAAATGGAATAAAGAAGAAACTGAAACAATTTCTGCATCTCTGGATACATTTTTGAAACTAAAAGAATATTTAAGAATATATTTTATGATACATGTATGGACTAGTTCATGTGTAATGTGTGAAATGAAGAAATCAAAAACCGCTTTGAATCTAGCCTGATCTGGTTTCAACTCACTCATTAGAATTACGTTAGCAGTGACAATAGCAACTAGTAAAGGATAGCAAAACATTTTAACACTATCTATAATTTGTGCAGCAAAATATTGAATTACAAACCACAGTATGGACAGTGTTCAGATACACTGGTTTTTATCATGGGAAACAGCCTCAGTTATTGCTGAGCAGTAAAAAAGTAAATCTCTTTCACGGAAGGTTTTGATATTTCAAAACTCGGTTTCATTCCCATACAAACCAGTCTATTATCATTTTGAAATTCTTTGTGAAAGGTAACACAATATTGGCTATGTGGATGCCACCTGGATTTCTGACTCAATAATAACTTTAGAAGCCCTGGGATCTTTGATCCTGGATGTGTGTTTTAAAACCTAGACTTTCTAGCCACTAAGTAAAGCAGTTTGCAGATAACTCTGAATACTGCTTGATATTCATGCAAATTTTACTGAAACAGAACAAATTTGACAAATGCTTGAATTTTGACRATGTATGTCCAGGCCTATTCATAAAACAAGTGATTGTTACTGACTGAGACTGTATTCTATCATGATATACCGAGAGCATATATGATCTTCTGCAAGGCAGAGTCACCAGTCTGTGACAACATTACCTGTACCATTTACCTTCAAATGAAAAGATGTCTCAGGTGTCTTCAGCTCTGTATGCAATTCAAGGACTAGCGCTAAGATTGAAAGCAAAACAAGTCTGTACAACTTCCATCTATTGCATGCTTGAGATGATATCAAATAAGTAAAACTAAAAGAGCACAGCAGTATAAATGTTCTAGTTCTCATAACGTAAAATATTCACACCATATTTATTCTTAAAGTGTGGGGTGTTTAAGCTTTCTAAGAGGGGAATTTACTATCAATTCTAATAAATTTACAGTTTTGATGTGTAAGAGGAGATTATAAGTATTGACAATAATGACAAAAAAGCAGGATCTATTTATTGACGTACACAAAAAGAAAATAGCTTTGAAAATGGCAAAGAATATTTTTCTCACCAATGAAGTCCAAAGGAAACATCTCCAAAAGAAAAAATAAATCTAATAATTTTATATAGCTGTTTTTATGTTATTTATTCCTGTTGTCCCAACTAGGGAGTTCCCATGCATGGCCTTGGAGACTAAGATACAGTTCTGCTTCCCTGAGTATAAAAAATGTTTTGAAACTCTGTGAAAATAAATAACATTTCAGAGAAAGAATGATGGAAGATCAAACTGTTAGGAGGATTTTTTCTTTGTTCAGTATTTTCTTTAACATTTCTTCCTCTTTGCAAAAATTTTGTGTGTGTATGTGTGCATTGGGGAGTATATCAACAAATAGATATTATGAACACTAGCTTCATAAATAGTTATTGATTTTCTCTTTGAAGTGTAGTGTTGCTAACCACATTTACTGTGCTGTCTAACATATATAGTTTCTTGCCAATACTTAACGCCATCTTACCGTATGAATAGGTACTGTTGCCTTTTTGCCTGTGCTATTTTCTCTTTTTCCCTGATGTAAACAAGTGAATGTCATGGCAGTTTTGAAAGCTGAACATTAATAAATAAAATCATTTTCATTATGACATCCAGTTCAGGAGAAATGGATTCTTGTTTTGAAATGCCAATGTTTTACTAACAGCAGACACAGTAAAATACTGTATCACAAGTAGATCCAATCATGATACTGCTCTAAGTTAAGAAATTTCACTACACTGCATATGGTTGGTTTTGCACCACTATTAATATTCTGAACCTTGGCTTGATTGTTCAGAGATTTTTTTTATCCTTTTTTTTTTTTTTTTACTGTAAAACTCTGTTTAACAGAATTCATTGATGGTGGTCTTTGCTGATTATAGTTAATCCATCAATCTGTAAGCCACAGCTTTTGTCTTTGACAGACATTTTAATCACCATTGTCTTTTATAGGCAAACACATGATCAGCTATGACTTACTGTGCTGAAAACTGGTGATGTAAGATACAGAGCTCTGTATCAAACCAACTGTCTCTGTTCCACCTGTGGGACCTACTATGATCATTTTAGGTACCAGTTTAAAGACATCTGGATTTCAGGCTTTTGTGCTCTGAAGTTTTGCTTGTACTACTCATTTAAATGGAATTCACTCTACTGGTTTGTGGTATTTTCAACCTCAGATGTGAGACTGACTAGATTGATTTATTTTTCATTCTCCATTCCCCATGACATTTGTCTACCTGAAGAGGAAAGAATTATAAACTTACAATAAGAGCTATACCTTAYTGCCTAGAACAGTGAATTATCTAAACATAAATTTGAGACAGAAATATAAAATAATATTTCTCAAAGAGTAGCAAGTTACAAATAAAGCAAATACTTGTACTATAGACTCAGAAAAATCAGAGGGATCTCCAGAGGTCCAAGCACCAGGTTCAAAGCTCCACAAGTTGGAATGTGAAAAATTAAGAAAAAATCATTTCTCTTTCTGCAACTTGTGATCATTGGTTCTTGTTTTCTGCTGCACACTCCTGAGAACGGTCTAACTAAGTCTTCTTTATAATCCCCTGCTCCTTTTGAGTAGTGGAAAACTACAATCAGGTTCTCCTAAAGGTTTTTATTCTGCCAGCTAAAGACATACAGCTCCCTCAGCTTTCCCTCATAACCTGTGTGCTTCAGCTCCTATACACGGCGGTCTGATGGACTCTTTCCAGTGAGGGGCCCAAAACTGAGCATAGTATGTCAGATATGGTTTCATATATGCCAGGTAGAAGGGAATAATCATTTCCTGACTATGTGCTATGTGGTTACGAATACAGCCCAGTATGCAGTTGCCATTCATCACCACAACAGCACACTGCTCACTCAGGTTCAACCTGTCCACTGAGACCCATATCTTTTTCTGCAGAGCTGCTATCTAGCACATGGATGTCCAGCTTCTATTGCTTCTTTATGTCATTCTGAGACATCAAGGCAATGTAACATTGTAACATTTTCTGATTTTCCTACCAAATAATGGCAGGTTTACAGTATTCAGGTGTTTGGGATGTTAATTAATTCCCATGGAGATGGAATATAGGCCTCTGTGTTATTGCTAATCAAAAGTATACATAAAAATTTCAGTTAAGCACATGTTATCACATGATTCCACAAATTATCAATTCTGTGTCTGTTATTAATATCTAAACACATATGCTGAAGGTGAAGAGAAACTTTTCCTATATAATCTTAAGTATAGTAGCAAGCTTTTTCCATTATCCCTGAAATCTTTCTTTTGAGAGGTTTTGAAGAAGTTCAAGATGTATACTTCTAGATATATTGCTGCTTACATTTCAGTCTACTAAAGATTCTCTTTAACTTTCATTAACTGAAAACAAAATCATGTTTGGGAAGCTTTAGAAATTATGAAAAGAAGATTACTGATTCTATAAAAATGTTGAGTATTTTCAAGGACAATGACAGTTTAAAAAATTTCCCTTAGTTAAGATAGGAGGTGTTTTCCTAAATGTACACATTSACCTTTGACTTTGGAAAATTTACCAGTATCAAGAGAAATTGCTTCATTTATAAACAATATTTTAGTATTGCTGTAGAAATCAGAAGGTAGTTTTACAGTTTCTGAACAGATAATCTCAGAATAGATACAGTAGGGAAAATAGTACAAGGAGAGACAGAATGGACCACTAGCTTATCTACACACAGAAAAAGGAAGAAAAAGCCTGGGGTTATATTGGTAATTTGGCAATGTAATGCTGGACAGACATTTAATTCTCTTAGCACAAGTAATTTCTGTTATTACTTATATCCTCCTCTACTAAAAGCATAGTGACCAGAGCTGACATGGGTATAGAAAGCAAAAGCCACCTTAAGGTTGGCTGCCTTCTCAAGATGCTTCACCTATGATTGGAGGTTATAGCAGCTTTCAAGCTACTGTTTTATAAAGAATTCAGCACCTTCTCCAAGCTGGMAGATGTGTCCACAATGGGCTTTTTTTGGAATGCAAAATAGTGTAATTTCACACTTCTAGTAAACAGCAGGAAATGCTATATTGCCTAAATGAGAGGTGAGTCTTCTCTTCCATTCACTCCCTATCAAGTCATTGAGTTTATCCAAGTTTACTGCTGTTTAAGTCACAAGGCTCTAGCTCTTTGTTCATTGTGAAATAAATAGCAGATTAGGTTTTTATATTAAATATTTCCCTTTTAAACAACTTGAAACAACAAAATACTATGTAAGTCACTGAGTTCCCCTGTGCCTTTTCTTTAATATGAGGCTGGATTTTCTCCTTCTTTTTAAAGATGTGATTCAGAACACATCTTAAATCTTTATATATTATGTTCAACCTGCAAGTAACATTTTATGGATTTAGACAATGTGATGTGCTTTTTGCTACAGGGCTCTTAGGCACAGTTTACTGCTGCACTGTGCACAATAAATATATAAATAATTTACTCGTTTTAGTCTATATAAATGATTTGTTTGCTTAATGTGTTGGAAACAACTTGATGTATTATAGTTGCTGTTGCTGTTGTCACCACATTACTACAATAAGCAGGATCTATATCTCATTTGGTCTTCTGGAAACAATTTTTAAGTAAATGCAGAAGTTTGCCTCTTTATTTTAATGCTATTTTTACAAGTTGTCTGCTAACAAATACAGAGTTGTGTTATGCCATGAGAAACAAAGACTTCAGAAGGAAGTATTTTTGATTAATCAAACAGTCTCATTCTCATTTAAACCATTACTTTCAGAGCAATATCATTCATACTCTCAGTAACATATAGCATATAAGAAAACAAATGTCACCCATGCAAAATGAGTAAAAAATGATTGCAAAAAACCTATCTGACCTCAGAACAATATAACAGAATTTTTACACAATCTCTCCATTGTCACCTTCATGCATCCAGGTCAGAAACTCTAAAATAAGTCAGGACAGTTTGCCTTTCTTGCTTCCTACGAGCAATATGATAGAATTTTCTTTCTCTCCTGTTAAGAATCCAAGACTCATTTCCAGATTAAAAGTATGGAGACACGGAGATTTCTCTCATAATTATGAATAGTTTATTGACCTAACACTCCTTAAGTCAGGAAGATCAAAGAGCACCTTTTGTGTGCAGAACAGGTATTTCAGATTAAAATAACTTTCAAGGCTACTAGAAAGCGGACTATATAAAGTCTATAATTTACCTGTTACTATTTTTTACCCTCTTGCAAGAAGGCATTTTACTCTTTGTTTTCTTTTTTTTTCCTGGCCTTACTATGCACGACTTCATAGTGCTCCAAGTTAGAATTACTCATTTCTGCATGGCTTTTCTGTGTAATCATCACCAGAATAAAGTGATAAGAAACATTTTCATGTTTTTATACCCTATGAGAGGTCAGTGTAGTGTTACCTCCCCTCTCTGTGGGAAGCTAAGAATCAGGGACACAAATGACTTTCACAACTGGTGTCAACAGAACTTCTCACACCRACAAGGAAGATGGGTTTGGAAGCCCATGTCCAAATTTTTTCTCTCTTGATTATTTGTCAGAAAGTAACTTCTTAATTGACACTCAGGCAAGCAGATTATTTCTACCCGTATATTTTTTCAAGAAGGTAACTGTTAGTGAATTTGTGGACTGTATTTAGACTTTATTCTGGTCTTGTAGTCAGGAGCACCTCTTTCACAGCAAAATCTCTGGCACAATTTTCTTCCCTATTTTCAGAATCACGAAGTATACTAAACAGACTATGTCCAAATTTCGRATTTTCCATGGGATTTGGAAACAAGCAGGAAAAACAACAACAAAAAAAAGTTACTGTGTTTCCTGAAGAATCAGAAAGCATTTTGTTAATCTCTGATAGGTCTGCACTTTTTATTTTTAAAGATGTCAAAAGAAAGGACTTATTCTGAGGCTATTGCTGAAGCATATTTGTTTTTAAATTTATTTTCTCTCTTGGCCTAGCATATTTTTTCCTATGAAAAGAAGCAATATTAGCAATATTATAGGTTCACTCAGCTGTTTTCTTGGTGTAAAACCTTAGCGTATGTCTTATTACAGTACACAAATTTACACCTTTAACTAAACTTACCAGATGAATGCAATCCATATATTTAAAGGGATGTCAGAATTTTATAGAACTGTACAGCTGTTCAGTTTTAAGCTTACATGCAGTAAGTCAGTCCCACAATGAACTTCTACTATTTCTCACCTATATTGGGTGCAGGTGCCCAGGTGCCGACAGCAGCAGCAGCAGCAGCAGCGGTGGGTGCTGCCGGGCAGCCCCTGTGCGGGGCGGCCGGGGCTGCCCGGTGCCGGACACAGCCGGTTCCAGCTGGCTCCACTGGCCCCACCACAGGGCACAGCTGAGCCCCTCAGCCACGGGCGGGCGCCTCGGGGACAGCCTGGGTAAGGAAGGGCAAAACGCTGCCCGGCAGCCAGGGCTGAGGGAAATTAATTTTCCCCAAGTCAAGTCTGTTTCACCCATATAAAGTGCTGTTGTACCAGCACTTAAGCAAGAATGAAGAATGACTTTACGTTCTCAAGGTAGTCATCTGTAAAAGAAGAGGAACATGCAACCATGATTACTTATTAAAAGGTAAGTCTTAGTAGATTTTTCTCTGTGGCAATGCAATTTTCCAAAGATATATTCAGATGTGTTCAACATAACATGCTTTTTCTTTTCCTGCAATTCTGCGCCTCATTRAGGACCCAGCTTTCAAACTGGATAACAGCTAAAGTATTAACAACAGGCAGTCTACAGCTTCCCAAGTAAATGATTGTCTGTGGGTGCGTATATGAGTTAATCTGTCAGGAAGAGGAAAAGTAAGAAAGAGACTATTGAAGCTCTGAAATTTTAAAAGAATTTTTTGACCAATTGTAAAACCTCTGCTATTCTACTTTTCTAAGGCATGACACAAAGACTTATCATTGGCAAAAGATCCAAAGTAGACTCAGAGCACCCAGACATGAAGTTAATTCATGTAAACACTACTGCTTAATTAAAATCCACTAGCAAAGAACAAAGGGGAGTAGCATCTTGCAAGTCCATTTTCTATTTGTTACAGCTTTCCTGCATTAGAATTTCTTTTATGGTTCCTGATTCACAAAGTCCGACATTGCAGAAGTATGTGAAGCTACATACATATTATTAACAGTTACAAGCATTGTTTCTTCAGAGCAAAGACTCATGTTTTGTTTTTTCCTTCTTAACAGAAGTTTAAGTTCAGACATAATTACTTGTTACTTGTTCTAGGAGAACATGACTAGCACCAGCCTATAATAACTTCTTTAATCAAACCTATAGCCTTACTATTTCATTGTATTATATGAGTCTTAGAACATCAATTTGTCTTCTGCCACATCCTCTTTCAGTTTGTCTGGATTTTTGACAGTAAATAGCTTGGATTTGCAATATGAAGCCAGCATGCTAACTGTATTTTAGAAAGCTTTTATCTCATCTTCAAATATTAATCAATTCCGAGGATATACTACACGAGAAGAGAGACAGGGAGCTTGAGCAGATTTCCTTCCACTCCACAGAAGTGGACAGTTCTACATCTCACAAATTAAGTGCAGGTAAGAGCATTGCAGAGTAAATTCTAGATGAGTTCAACAGAAGGGTAAAGATGGCTAGGAGGCAGTATGGGCAGAGGAATGAATCACCCCAAAAGGCATTCTTAATCTCTGTTTCCAGCTCCTGAGTTCGGTGAGCACCCCTATTTTTTCTCCATGTGAGCCCTTCTCTTTTCATGATTGGTCCTTGAAATCTTTGTTCTCATGCAGAGCTCAGTGGTCAGCAGCAGAAAGGGGGAGAGACAGAAAAAAGGAGTAGGAACTGAATGCTGAGTTCAAGAAGCAGCAGCACAGGGCACTGGTTACTAGTGGCTTGGTGATCAGCTACCACTCTAAACATTCATTCTCCTGAATGATGCTGAGCTGCCTTCAGCCTTGCCTATCACCCTTCTCAAACGACTTCAAGGCAGAATGCATTTCAAGACAACTTTAACTCCGTCTGGATTTTGAAGCATCTGGAACATTTCTCATCTTTAAACAAAATTATCTCAATCATAAAAGAACTAGTGCTCTGTGATAAACTAAACCAGCCATGTCTAATTCACATAATTTTCACATAATATCCTCATAGTTTGTAATAACAGCATAAGAACAGCCATACAGGGACAGAATAAAGGTTCATGTTGCTCAGTATCCTGTGGAGTACTATCCCTCTGGGGGAGGAAAAAACAGTGCCTGAGGACATATAAAAAAAAGGGCAATCATAAAAAGATAGCGCCTCCACCCCTTCCCTAGTAGTCCGAACTCCAGCTATTTTCAGCTCAGGGGACTGTCTGAGCAGAACATAGTTCTATATATGTCATTACTTCTATAGATTTCTCTTCCATTTACTTGACCTGTCTCTGCCTGAATCCTAATGGGCCATGAACTGGTGTCTGCTTGTGTATTAAAAATAGATTTTGGCCTATTATTTTCTTCTGGGTGCACACACACTTCAGCAGCATTACACGTGCATCTTGTCTCTCTTAGCAGAACTCAAAGTGAAAATGCTCTTGTTTTCAAGTATGTAGCATTAGGAGAGTGACACATAAAAAGACAAATTTTAAGAGCATGTACTGTTGAAATGCTGATACATCTTCACCTGCTTTGTAGAGTTGGGTTAATATCTGTAAGGAATTCTTCCTATGGACTTTCAAACAGAAGTGTAAACAGTACAGGCAATTGCAAAAATACACCATGATTGGCTATGGTCAGAAAATATTTACTGTTTCTCTCTTATTCAATCAAAAATTCAGAAGTATGGAAAGTATTTATTGATTGAAGATGTATTCTACAAAAAGAAGTCTTCATCTAAATTAAGTGTAGAAATATTGTAAATCTATTTTTCTTATGGTCCCTACTTAAACACTCACTACTGGACAGAATACCGAAGCAAATGAACCTGAATATATCAACATTTTTGATATTGTTTCAACTATCTTCATTACCTAGGGAAGCTTTTAGCTGGAGGCAGGGCAAGATAACCTCCAGATATCCCTTTATCCTGAATTATTCTATAGTCGTGTATGCCTCAGTAGAAAAAAAACAATCAACGAAAAAAAAAACAAACCCCAAACCCAACCAGCTTATAAAGAAGTCTAAAAATGCTGATAACTGTTAAGACACTATCTCATATTCTAAATCACTAGATTTTATTCAGACTAGCTAGTCTTGACATTAGGTTATGAAATTGAACATGTAGACATTGTAGAAGAAGTCTTTATTTTGGAGTCCTTATTACTCTAATTAAATGAGACATGTAAGTAGTTGTAGTGTAAGCAGGGCACAGAGTGATGAACTGAATTAATGAAATGTTCAAAAGTAGATCCCATAAACAGAGTGCCAGACAATGCTTCAAACAATGTTTCAAGTTGAATTTCTCAGAAGACAAGAGCATGCAGGTGTCAGTGGTACTTCTAATAGACGTGAATTTCCAGTTTAGGGACCACTGACTTTTAGAATACAGGTTTATTTATTTTCTTCTCTATAGAAGAAAAGACTTGAAATTTTAAATGGTTGGATGCATGGAAAAGCTGCAACAAAATAAACAAAGAAAGAGAGAAAAGTGAACTGATGTAAAATGCAAAAAACTAGGATAGGTTTATCAACCGTATTTGCAGCTTTATTTGCAAATTCCTCCCGGTTTTGAAAACGTACTCGGTATAACATTTAACAGCTAGCCTTGATGAATACTGCAGTTATTCAGCAACACCTTTTATTAGAATATGTGTGTAGTTTGTTACAGGACGTTCTCTTGGTCCTCCAAATTGGCTGAGCATTTTGGAAAAGAATAATTGATGAATAATCAGTAAAAGTGCCTACTAACAGGTAGAAAAGTATTTGCAGTACACATTTTTAGTATTCCAGACTTGTAAGTATTTTGTGAATACTATTATTTGTTAGAATGAAACTGACCACTGTTCTCCAAGCTAAACCTTTTATTTGAAGGATTATATGCAAGTTAGGTGGTGCACAAACTTCATGTTTGCTGTCGATAAGGGTGTGAATTGCATGTGTAGCAAATACTATTCTTAAACATTGTTACCTCATTCAGTTACCAGTTGAATTAATTAGCTTGTTCTTCTTCCCTTTCACTTATTTTCTTACTACTTTTGCAGCACTGCTTCTGAAATAATTGGTTCTTATGTAAGAAACACAGGTCTCTGGTCCTTGCTGGAGATTTGTTTGTTTAAAACCCCTTCTCTGCCATTTACAGTTTTCTTCAGCTTTAGTTTACCTCAAAACCTCAACTTCATTTAGTAGGTTAATTCATACAATTGATCGGGTTACTACTATATATCTCCAGAGTCATGGAGTCAGAATGAATGAAATTTTGGGAAAGGGATGAATAATCAAACAAAATTTAAAAAAAAAAAAAAAAAAAAAAGTCTCTGAGCCCACTTACTTTTTCCAAAAATTGTTTTTGCCAGGTAAAAGACATTATCAGCAATGCAGCATTATGAAACTAGGAGTCCTGGAAGTGATGCTAATACTTTCACTTTTTTTTTTTTTTTTTTTAATTTTAACTGCAAAAGTGAATGAGCTCCGTTTGTTCTACGATATTTACCTTGTACATTTGTGTCATTATCAGCCCAGTTTGTAATTCTCTTATTTGATTTATACTATAGTCATTCCAGGCAACTCTCATTCAAATTACATTTGATGGATTTTTATAAAAAGATTTCACATTACTTTTTTATTAGTTATTAGAATTTACCAGTTTCTCCTAGAGCAGCTGATCTGTAGCTTAGAGCAGCAAGTTCCTGCAATTTCTTACACACCATTTTATGAAAGTGAGTCAACTATAGCTAACTGAGATGGCACCTACTGTCATATTTCACTTTCCAGGTATTCTAGCAGAAAAAAAGTACATATGAGCTGTGAAAAACTAAATCAACGCTACTACTGAATAAAGCTTAAAACTTGGATTTCTTTTTACCTAAAATTTAATGAAACAACCCTCCAACTTTTAAAAGAACCAAGGGAAGTTGTGCTATTGTTTGTGCAACATAAGATTTCAAGAATACTCTTACTGCAAAATTCAGTCTTAAAAATTCATTATATCTTACACCCACCTTGAAAGGTAAAGTAGCATGGTGTAAACTTACAGCTTTTATGCTGTAATTTATTTTACATAGGACTTTCTGACTAAATGCAGTGTCATGGCCCTGAGGGCACTGTTGGCCCTGACTGTCCCTGTCCAGCCCTCTGGGGCTCCCCCCACCCTGCCCATGGCCCAGGACCCCAATTACAGCCACTGGGGGCTGTCAGCTCCTGCCCCAGCCATGCCCCAGCGGGGCCCGTATCCGGCTCCCACAGCCCTGCCCTGCTGGGCCGTGCAGAGCTGGGCCCACCCACAGGCCCACATCCCAGCCTGGCCTCAGCCCATCCCCGTCCCCAAGGAGGTGCCCAATGCCTGGGGCTGGGGCTGCCCCGATGCTGACTGAGGGTGGTGGGAGAGGCCTTGGCTGTCAGGCCATGCCCTTACCTGGATCCTCCCAGTGCATGCCCCCTACAGTTCCCTGACATACAGTCCTACCTCTGAAATTTTTCTGGTTTGAACACACAATTAGACACAAGTTGTCACATGTATTCTCAGAGTGACATGAGACAGTTGTTTCAGGGTGTGCAAGACTGAATGTGTTACCTTCTGAACTGATCCCCACAATCATTGCCTTTGAAGAACTTGAGATGAAAGAAACAGTAGGATGCTCTAATGTGGACTGCAGGACTGGATCAATGAGCTGCTGGGAAATAAAACAAAAAAAATATTAAGTACATAAATTAGCTAGGGCCAATAACAGTCATATGTAAACATACAATTGATAATTTAATAAAAGCTAGCATTTTTTTATTATCTCTGCCAAATTTATTTAGTGGGCTGACAAAATATATTAGTGTCATAAGATTCTTTTAACAAGTTTAAATCACTTGGGAAACTGTGTAACAATACATTGTCTTTGAGGACATATTTCCAGCTTCTGCAAATGCAAATGGAAATGGTATCAGTATTCCTTACAAAATTCTATGAAATACATAGGGTAGACATCAGAGACTGTTTTTCCACAGCAAAGAATTATGACGAGAACAGGAAGCCTTTCAACAAGCTATGTTGAAAGCCAGGAGCTGTGTATACAGTTCCTTGAATTTGACCAAATTCTTTGAGATTTATGTCTGAAGTATCATGGAAAAGCATTCTAATAATGTGTCAATGGTGCTACCTATCTTTAAGCTTAGCTGCTACTCATGGAAGCACTGACTACATCTCTTCCCAACCTGCAATATGAGAAGTCTCCAAGAAAAAGTCTTCCATGACTCACCCCTTTATATCAGTGTGAAAAAGATCCCTTGAACATAAACTCTAACCTGGTGCACCCAAGTGGAACTCATGTAATTCCAGTACAATTCATAATTTTAAATTTGTTTAGGGGAAAAAAACCAACCAACCAAACAAAAAACAATCAAATCCTTAATGTTCAAGTAGTCTATTTTTCCATCTGCATGGAAACATCTATGAAGAAATTTTTTAAAAGCTGGTATTTTCATTAGTATGTGAACTTTGCCTGGCTTATCACTTAAAATATGATTCCTGAAATCACAATCCAGACACYTTGAATGTGTAGAATTAATATGAAGTTTATAAGTTATGTTTACATAAACATGTACAATTGTTTAAAAAAAAGCCTTCTTAACAAACACAGCTCAAGACAGCATGAACTTTACTTTCTTTAAGAGTTTTACATGCTGATCATCTTTGTTATGCATAAAATTTCACTCAGAACACTAATTTTGCTTCTTTTTTTTTGTGCTTTAATATAATTAAACTGGAAGAGCAATCCTTCCCAATTTAAAAGTTTTGTTTTTTTTTTTTTCTTTAAAGTTATCCTGGCAACTGGCATTAATATTTTACTCATTATATAATAACTTATAGTTGTCAAAATGAATATTATCAATTGGGGATATTTTGATGAAAGACTTTTGCTTAGAAGATCTAGATTCATCAAAATTTATGACTATGACAAATCAGGGAACTAGTGTTTTTTGTGAGAAAAGAATGAAGATTCAGAATGTGATTCTGTTCAAACTATGTGGGACGAAGTGATTCAAGATCGTGAAAGATGTATCAATCTCAAAATATTCAAGACCTTAATCTTTAGAGCATTTCCTGCATATGAAAACCATGGCTCAGGTGTCTACCATTTGGAACTGAGAACTGGAATAGAAATAATAAGAATCAAATTTATTGGCAGTACGTAAAACAATACAAAAGAACTTTTCGATCTTGCCGAGATGAAAAAGTAAACATTTTCTTATGTTTCCATTGCTATAGGATCAGAATAAGTGAACTTTGACTATTAAATTATCAAAAAGGTAATACAACAAAAGAAGAGAATCTCACTAAAATACAACACAATTATCAAAACTGTAAGATTAGGAGTGTGAATATGGAACATCAAACAATAAATAAAAATTATACACTCTACAAATATTTTGAAACTCAAATTACTGTATTGTCAATGGATGTAATAAGAAGAAAAAGAACAACATTAAAAAGGTGAAACTTCGTAATTAATTTAAAATGAGAATAGACAAGACACTAAAGAAAAATTCTGGAAACGTCACTAATTCCACATACCTCTGTGGCAGGACAATTCCACGAAAGGATATTAATGGATATATTTTCAAACTTAATCCCAAAACTGTGACAGTTCTGCTCTGTATGTGCAGTAGTTTTACTCACACGGATATGGAAAGTATATTACATGTAATTTTATCTGTAAAGKTTACAGCTGTATTGGCATTTTAGTTTGGCTTAGGAGTGTGCTTTCAAAGCGATTATTACCTTTAGTGGGCTTTGGTCACATCATAGACTCAAATTGGAGCATCCCCTTGAAATAAACTAATCCAGAAGATGAATCAGGAACACACCTAATGAGCACGAAACACTAACAGGCATTCAGTCTGTTCATCCAGACTGGATCTAGTCCAGACGATAACCCTTCAAAATGATCATAGTGGGGACACTGGGTTCTCGGTATCAATGGTTCAGTCAATAGCTCCACTCCCATTGCCCTGCAATATTTTCAAATGTACACACACACAAAGGGTGGTACATAGCTGGTTGCTCACTTAATAAAATTAGACTCCTACTTAGATGTTCTAACATAAGTTTTCATGCTCAGAAATTGCAGTACAACAGGCTGCCTTTGCAATCTTGTGACTTTTGAGCACTCAAATGAAAACATATAATTTCCAGTTTAAACGTGAGTTACAATGCACTTGAATAATCTTTTATTATTTTTTGAAATTAAGAACATTCTTATAGAAAATGTGATTATTGTGCTTCATGGAGAAAATTAGTTTCATTGTTTCAGGGACATTTTAGTGTCTGCTTTAAACTTAGAAGAATAAAACTTTACGGAAAGAAAGTTTAGAGCAAAATACTGCTACTAACAGTGATGGAAACAGAACAAATATTGCAAATACTGAGAAAATTTTACAGGTTTTGGTTATGTGACCTTTAAGATAACATTAACTTATACCTGAAAATAAAATCAATAAGATCAATTTAGAACATGCTCCCCTCCCCCCCCCCCCCCCCCCCCCCCCCAAAAAAAATAATAAAACACCAGGAAAAAAACAGAAGAGGAAAATAATGAGGAAAATACAGTATTGGTGTCATGACGTTTTATAATTTTTACATTAGTGATAATGCAAGATGCTCCAAATGTTATGGGGAAACTTTTCCTTCGCATTTTGCAAATGAAATACCTCAAAAGCCAAAACAGTTGTTGCTTTTGAAAGCCGCACAGTATTTTCCTCAGTAATATTTAGCAATTCATAAATTACAGGGTGGTAGCCATTACAGCTATGATAATCAGGAAAAATGTAGGAAGTGGTTATCAGTAACTAACAAAACAGTCACACTTCATGTGCATGTTTTTCTGATAATAGGTTTGCTCTAGATGGTGACTGTTGCCCCACTCATATTAAAATTACAATAAAACCATTCTGGAATATCTGTGAGAACCTGAATACATTCAATGAATGAAGTGAGTAAAATATTATGATTTCAGAAAGGATTGCAATGAAAGTAAATGATTAAAAATCATATCATTGGACAAACAAAACAAGGAATTAGCTTGAAAAACCTTCTACTAAATTAAGTTCTTATCATTCTACTGCTTACAGACTAGCTGTTCTATATTTCTATGAGCTCTTCTGCTTCAGTGGTACCCTTTAACTAAGTGGAGGTGATGTGATTTGCCACCACTGTATTTTTGGCTGCTTTCAATGTATAAATCCCCATAGAAAGTTTAATTCATAGTCCAAACCCGTGAAGATTGACCTGGTTTTCTTGTGTCCTACTATGGAATGGCCCAGAGATCCAGACCAAATTCTCCCTGGAAGGTATGAATATACGATGCAATTCAGCTCTGGATGCACACATGCTATCATGATTGATTCCAAGTGAGGTGCAAAATTATGGGCCTCCAACCTCTGACACTCATTACTATTACCAAGTAGATAGGCTACTTGAGGCAACAAGGATCAGAAATTCTAGCAATTTACTAGTTGTATAATTACAATAATGTATTAATATACCATCAAGCACAATATTCCTCATTCAGGAACTCAGGGATTAGAAGGGTTTACCACAGTCCTGAGGTTCCAGAAATGGCAACTAATTATTACTGTAGTCACAAAATTTGTCCTTTGACAGTGGACTGGGCTGTGACCTTAAGGGATAGATTGTACCTGGCAGTTAAAACAAAGTATGACTTTTTCAAAATATTTTTATTTTTAACACAGCTAATGTAAAGTTACTTTTCTGAGATAGATATGTTTCCTAATGCCTAGGGAGTTAATACCACAAAAGCCTGGCTTCTCACTAGAATTATTTTGACAGTAGCTTGCAAAAGTTCCACTTCTGAGACAGGTGAGCGACATTTTTACTCTGAACTCAGATATCGCAGACAGTATGTTAGTGTCCCTCCTACCTTGGCCTCCTACAGAACTTCGTATAGTAACTTAGAATCATAGAATCATAGAAT
>JASVER010000001.1:29352272-29362552 GCA_030449065.1 Oceanodroma leucorhoa | reverse complement strand
CAGTGTCAAAGGCTTTGCTAAAGTCCAGGTAGACCACATCCACAGCCTTCCCCTCATCCACTAGGCGGGTCACCCGGTCGTAGAAGGAGATCAGGTTGGTCAAGCAGGACCTGCCCTTCATGAACCCATGCTGGCTGGGTCCRATCCCCCGGTTGTCCCGCACCTGCCTCGTGAACGTCCTCAAGATGAACTGCTCCATGATCTTCCCCGGCACCGAGGTCAGGCTGACAGGCCTGTAGTTCTCTGGATCCTCCTTCTGGCCCTTCTTGTAGATGGGCGTCACATTGGCAAGCCTCCAGTCGTCTGGGGCCTCCCCCGTTAACCAGGACCGCTGATAAATGATGGAGAGTGGCTTGGCAAGCTCCTCCGCCAGCTCCCTCAGCACTCTCGGGTGGATCCCATCCGGCCCCATAGACTTGTGAGTGTCCAGCTGTCATAGCAGGTCATTAACCTCTTCCTCTTCAATTATGCGGGGTTTACTCTGCTCCCCATCCCCATCTTCCAGCTCAGGTGGGTGAATACTCTGAGGATCACYRGTCTGAMTAYTAAAGACTGAGGCAAAGAAGGCATTAAGCACCTCAGCTTTTTCCTCATCCTTGGTAGCAATGTTCCCCCCGGCATCCAATAAGGGAGGGAGATTCTCCTTGGCCCTTGTTTTGTCGTTAACATATTTGTAAAAACATTTTTTGTTGTCCCTGACAACAGTGGCCAGATTGAGTTCCAGCTGGGCTTTTGCCTTCCTAATTTCCTCTCTGCATGACCTAACGAGATCCCTGTACTCTTCCTGAGTCGCCCGCCCTTCCTTCCAACAGCGATAGACTCTCCTTTTTTCCCTGAGTCCCAGCAAAAGCTCCTTGTTTAGCCAGGCCGGTCGTCTTCCCCGCCAGCTCCTCTTACGGCACAGGGGGACAGTCCACTCCTGCGCCTTTAAGACTTCCTCCTTGAAGAATGTCCAGCCTTCCTGGGCCCCTTTGCCCTTCAGGACCGCTTCCCAGCGTCCTGAACAGGCCAAAGTCTGCCCTCCGGAAGTCCATGGTRGCAGTCTTACTGACCCCTCTCCTTACTTCCCCAAGAATCGAAAATTCTATCATGTCATGGTCGCTGAGCCCCAGACGGCCTCCGACCACCACATCTCCCACCAGTYCTTCTCTGTTGGTCAACAGCAGGTCGAGCGAGGCACCTCCCCTGGTAGGCTCACTCACCAGCTGCATCAGGAAGTTGTCTTCCACACACTCCAGGAACCTCCTTGACTGTTTCCTCTCTGCCATGTTGTATTTCCAGCAGACGTCGGGCAAGTTGAAGTTGATGCTTAAATAGAAGGTAAATAAGAAAAAAAAAAAAAAGATAAAGTAAGCCTAATTAGTTTCCCCTAAGATATATGTACGTACATGTTGCAGTGAGATCAACATTCTGAGTGCTGTTCTGGGTTAACATCACTGCATTCTCAATGACATTTGTAACCAAAAYAAAAGAATTTTATTTCTTCGTCAGACTGAGTTGAAAAAAAGATATACCCACTGTTTTACTTAGGTAATATCAAATTAAGTATCAATCAAATGTAAATCAAATATCAAATATGAAAGGTAATATCAAGCAATAGAGAGAAGTCCACAAAGATTCAAGGTGTTAAGAGATGAACTGGTTCCACCTATCAAAGGAACCTGTATAGAAACAGGAAGAAAGCCATTCTACAGGAGTAATTAAAAGTATTCTATTGCCAAGATTCTTCATCTTTATTTGTTTTAATCCCAAATCTTTTTTCAAACAACCAGACTTGAAGGAAATAAATTTATGTGGGTTGACTGAATAACACTTTAATAATAATAATAACTTTACAACACATGATTAAAATATTAATTAATAATTAACCTCTTGGTCATTAAAATAACCTGCATGAACAAGTTATTATTTCTTCTGTAGAGTGTAGTAGTGGAAATAATTCAACCTTGAAATAAAATAGGATTTAACCTACTTTGGGAAAAAATATTTGCTTATAGAAGAATCAGATCTAGTGGTTGACCCTTTGTGCTGTAGATTCCATGATTACATCTACAGTTTGCTGTTGTTGTGGTCAGGTGGCCGCAAAAATGGCCTCAAGGGRTGGAAAACCCTACATTCTGTCCCCATTTTGAGTCCCACATTTTTTTGCTGGCTCCCTACAGATCATTATCAGTGGTCCACTTGTACATGCCTAATGGCATACCACACTTCAAAGAGCAGTGCCCCATTTCTTCTGGAGGCCAACTTCTGCTCATTTCAGTCTGAATATTTAATACGTGCATGTTTAGTGCATTCATGAACTTTGAGACTGGACATAAAGGAAGCCTTAAAGAGCATTATTATAGTTATCTATCTATCTGGTATCTAGCAGCTGAGTGGATGCTATCATGTATGTGAGTTAAATCTACCAATACACATAATCACAACAAGTAACTTTTGTGCTGAGAAATTCCTGGAGTTTAAAAATRAAAATCAAGAGATAATCAGATTCATGAAAATGTTGACCATACACTATTTTCTCACTGGCTTTCTCCTACTGAATGATTGGGGACAAGACGAGAATAGCACATGATCAATTGCAAGATGTTGAGGTTTTACCTTTTTAATAGAAGTGTTGAGGTTTTACCTTTTAACTAGAAGCTCATACCTATGAGCTGCTAGTACTTGAACTTTCTCAGGAAAATACTGAAAATTCAGGTGATTGAAAACACAAGCATCCATATTTGTGCTCCATCACAAAGCTAGATAAAAAATATTAGGGTGGATGATATTTCTATTACTGTATCATGGCTCCAAAGGGACTGTTCCTGAGACGTGATAAACTGTAAGACATTCTTTTAAAGATACATTTTGAAAATGTATCTTACTTTAACTAGATGAAAAGCTGATAGCTTACTACTTCAAAATGTTCAGCTAATGCAGGCTTTGTTTCTAGAGATAAAGAATGGAAATAAAAAAATACTTACTTTTTTTCAATTGTCTTAGCCTTTGAAGGTATCAGATCACCCTCAGTGTCTGTATTAACAATATTAGAATAGAATAGAATAGAATAGAATAGAATAGAATAGAATAGAATAGAATAGAATAGAATATTTGAGTTGGAAGGAAYCTACAATGATCATCGAGTCCAACTGCCTCACCAATTCAGGGCTGACCAAAATTTAAAGCATGTTGTTAAGGGTATTGTCCAAATGCCTCTTAAACACTGACAGGCTTGGGGCATCGACCACCTCTCTAGGAAGCCTGTTCCAGTGTTTGACCACCCTCTCAGTAAAGAAATGCCTCCTAATGTTCAGTGTAAACATCCCCTGGTGCAGCTTTGAACCATTGCCACGTGTCCTATCACTGGGTATCAGGGAGAAGAGCGCAGCACCTCCCTCTCCACTTCCCCTCCTCAGGAAGCTGGAGAGCAATGAGGTCGCCCCTCAGCCTCCTTTTCTCCAAACTAGACAAGCTCAAAGTCCTCAGCCGCTCCTCATAGGATGTTCCTTCCAGCCCTTTCACCAGTTTTGTTGCCCTCCTCTGGATGCATTCCAGGGCCTTCATATCCTTCTTAAATTGTGGGGCCCAGAACTGCACACGGTACTCGAGGTGAAGCTGGACCAATGCTGAATACAGTGGGATAATTAACTCTTTTAACAGCTGGTTATATTGTGTTTGATGCACCCCAGGATGCCGTTTGCCCTCTTGGCTGCCAGGGCACACTGCTGACTCACATTGAGCTTGCTGTTGACCAGCACCCCCAGATCCCTTTCTGCAGGGCTGCTTTCCAGCCACTCCTCTCCCAATTTATACTTGTGCCCGGCATTACTCCATCCTAGGTGAAGAATACGGCATTTGGACTTGTTAAATTTCATCCTGTTAATCATAGCCCAATGCTCCAATCTATCTAGATCCCTCTGCCAGACCTCCTGTCCCTCAAGAGAGTCAACAGCACCTCCCACTTTGGTATCATCAGCAAACTTGCTGATGATGCATTCGAATCCTGCATCCAGATCGTTGATAAATATATTGAACAGGACTGGACCTAGAATTGAACCCTGAGGAACACCGCTGGTGACCAGTCGCCAGCCAGATGTAGCCCCATTCACTACAACCTTTTGAAGCTCTGCCCTTCAGCCAGTTCTTCACCYAGMACACCATAAACCCACCCATCCCGTGGTTGGACAGCTTGTCCAGAAGGATGCTGTGAGGGACAATATCAAAAGCCTTACTAAAATCCAGAAAAAACTACATCCACTGCCTTCCTTTCATCCACTAAGTGGGTGACCCTATCATAAGATATCAAACAGGACTTTCCTCTTGTGAACCCATGTTGACTGTGCCTGAGGATTGCATTATTCTTTAAATGCCTTTCAGTAGTACCCAGTATAATCTTCTCCATAATTTTTCCAGGAACTAAGGCCTGAAGGTTAGACTAACAGGTCTATAGTTCCCTGGGTCTTCCCTCACACCCTTTTTTGTAGATTGGAATAACACTAGCTAGCTTCCAGTCAGCAGGGACCTCCCGTGACTCCCAAGACCTTTGGTAGATGATAGAGAGGGGTCCTGCCATAACACCTGCAGGCTCCTTCAGAAGTCTGGGATGAATCCCATCAGGCCCCATGGACTTGTGAACATTCAGCTGATATAGCTGGTCCCTTACAATTTCAGTGTCCACAAATGGAATGTCACTGTTCCCACACTCATTGTCCTCCAACTCAGGGGACTGGTCAGCCCAAGGTCTATCAATATTATTAAAGACTGAGGCAGAAAAAGCATTGAATGCCTCCGCTTTTTCTTCATCCCTAATAGTCAGATGATCATCTTCAACAAGTATCAGTCCAATGTTTTCTTTAGACCTCCTCTTGCTATTAACGTACTTAAAATACCTTTTCTTGTTATCTGACACAACACTGGCCAGTTTCAACTCTAACTGAGCTTTGGCCTTTCGTGTCTTCTCCCTTCATAAATGAACCACAGCTCTGTACTCTTCCTGTGAAGCCTGACCTCACTTCCAGAGATCATACAATTTCTTTTTCCTCCTGAGCTCCATGAGGAGTTCCCTGTTCAGCCAAGCTGGTGTTCTGCCCTGCTTGCTTGACTTATGACACAGTGGAATTGCCTGCTCCTGTGGTTCTAAAAGGTGGTTCTTAAAGACTGACTAGCACTCGGACTCCTAAGCCCTCAGAAGCAGATTCCCAGGCTACTCTGTTAAATAGTTCCCTGAAAAGCTTAAAGTTTGCTCTCCTGAAGTCCAGGGTAGGAAGTCTGCTGTCCTTTTTTCTCATTACACTGAAAATTTTAAACTCAACCATTTCGTGATCACTGTGGCTGAGACAACCACCTACCATCACATCCCCCACAAGTCCTTCTCTGTTCACAATTAGCAAGTCTAGGAGGGCATCTTTCCTAGTTGGCACACCGAGTACCTGTCTGTAAGGAACCAAACTGTGAGAAACTGGATTGCAGGACATTTGTCTCAAAAATTCCTTATCTGGGTGGAGAATGTGAGGAACCAAACTGTGAGAAACTGGATACTCCTTATCTGGGTGGAGAATGTGATGAACCAAACTGTGAGAAACTGGATACTCCTTATCTGGGTGGAGAATGTGATGAACCAAATGGAGAAACTGGATTGCAGGACATTTGTCTCAAAGATTCTTTATCTGGGTGGAGAATGTGATTAAGGGTGACTACAAGGTCACAGAGACCTCTGGTTTGTGAGAGGCTTTGTGTTGAGTCATCCTGCCAAGCCATGCCCTTGCCTCGTGACAGGCGGGGCTGAAGTCCTGTGCAAAGTGTGCCCATATGCAGGAATGCAGAGATGGGCAAATACGTGCCGTTGTCATGGGAACTGCAGCCCCTGGATGGGAATAAAAGGGGCTGCAAAGACAAGACCGTCCAGAGGCRCTACCACCCACCACCGAAGACACCGAGAAGCTCTCCCTCGTGTGCTGTCGCCCACTGCCGAAGACACCGAAAAGCCCTCCAGTCTGCACTATCGCCCACCGCTGAAGACTCTGAGACTTGGACCCCTGGAACGCCGCRGATTCATGGTGGTGACTATTCTTGCAACTCTATCCCAAATGCTTGCTTGATTTCTGTCATTTTATTCTATTCTATCCTATCGCTACTACCTCAATTTTTACTATTGATACGCTACTGCCTCAGTTTCATTTTTTTACTTTTAATAATAAAAGCCGTTCTGGGCGTACGGCATTTGATCTCGTTTGTGTGTTAATCTCGCTCTGGGGATCACATCAAAACCTCCCCCAACATTGGACACTGTCACAAGAAGTTCTCTCCTACAAACTTCAAGAATTTCCAAGACCTGCTCGTCTCAGCAGTATTATATTTCCAGTTATGTCTGGGAAGTTGAAATCTCCCATAAGGACAAGGGCTACCAATCCAGAGTTTCTCCTCATTGCCTATGAAAATAATTCAGTGCTTACATCCTGTCTGGGCGACTGGTAGTAGACACCCACTACAACATCTCCTTTGTTTTCCATCCCCTTAATCCTCACCCAGAGGCTCTCAACCACATCACCACTAACTGTAAGGGCTGTGCAATCAAACCTCTCCCTTATGTATAGTGTGACACCTCCACCTCGCCTGTCCTGCCTATCCCTCCTGAACAGCCTGTAGCCCTCCATCCCTGCACTCCAATCGTGGGACTCATTCCACCAAGTTTCTCTAATACCAATTATATCATAGCTCTGAGAGCTGACCAACGCTTCCAGTTCATCCTGTTTATTTCTCAAACTGCGTGTGGTGGTGTACAAGCATTTCAGATATGTTCTTGAGCCCTCGGTGCTCCCAGGATTAGTGTAAATGTTCCCACTAGGAYTGCCACCCTCCGGCGATGCCATGCGAACCGTTGGCTTACCTACTGCAATCCTGTTGGTATCCCCTTCCCCCACTGATTCTAGTTTAAAGCTCTCTTTATTTAGTCTTATTTTAGTCATCTTCCCTCCCCAAACATCTATCACCAGGTTATCTATCATAACATTAACCCACTATGGGTAGAAGTCAGATGTAGAGAAACAATAATCAGATACCTAGTAATAGATATATTGGCTTCATAATTATGATCATTATTCTCATCTGACCTTTTTAGTCTTGTCATATGAAAAAAAAAGAAGAAAAAAAAAAAGAGAAAGAAAGTTTCCTAAGACAGGTCATCAATATACGTACATCATTACATTTATACAGTAAAATAAAATAAACCACTGTTCAGCTCTACCCAGAGATATTTGCATGCACCCAGCTTGCAAGTAGGTGATCACCTGTGTAAACTGAAAAAAACTTCAAGGGTCACTAAATTTGTAGTGATTTCTGAGCTTTCAGATCAGCGCCTCACTGTTCTGATTCTACAACCTCTAAGAGATTCATATAATCATAAAATAAGAGGCTAAAGCACTAAAATTGTGTTTAACATGCAAGGAATTAATTAAAAGTGAAGCATATTGTATTACATCTATAGCATAATCACTGCATAGAATAAGTAGTGGAGAAAAGAGGTCAGATGGATAATTACTATACTTAGTGTTTTGTTCTGATCACCCTGGTCAGATAGTCCATTTCTTTGTCTTCAGATGATAACTACTAATTTTGCAGAATTCTTCTATGAATACTCATTACACCTTTTCTTCTGTGGAAAGACAGCTTGAGATATACTGTTTAGGTGAATAGTTCTGTCTGTAAACTTACTCATCTACAAAATGAATAGAAAAAGAATGGGAAGAGAGCAGTCAAACTCACTTAAAACCTCAAACAATTGTCTGTAGGCTCATATGCAAAGCTTCACTGACTTGAAATAACTTGAAGGAAAAGATTACTTTCCCCCTTTCCTCAGTAGTTCTACCATTACACCAAAATCTCTAGACTATCAACATTTCAGTTTACAGCTCTTATATCATACCTTCATTGTCATGAATGAAACCTAGTAGCCTCTGCTCATCTTTTTCTTGCACGTACTGTTCTGAAGTTAGAGGGGTGAATAAGAACTCATACTGCCATCGAAAGGATCTTTAATCAATGAATAACATTGAATAACATTATAATCCCAAATACGTGAAACTTTAAGGTAATAAATCTATTAAGTTATCTATGAGAAAATATACTCTGCCATAGCTCAGAAAAAAATCAGTTATCAAAGCCCTTTGCATATTCAGAATCCAGATAACCTGTAAACGTACATAATTCAGGTAAAATGCCCTCAATAAAGCTGATGAGACAGCTATAATAGAGTCAAGAAGCTTCCATGCTTGCTTGCTGCTCCCTGTTTTCTGTTACAAATAAACATTTCTATTAAGAAACACTTCTACTAAAAATGGAATAAGACTGTAGCAAAGCTAGAAAGATTGGGGGAGAAATGGGCATAAGGGTTAAGTTTAGATTTATTTCTGAATAATTTTTCATGAAGCTTAGCAATGTTAATATAGAGCCAATGCACTTCATTTGTTCTGGTAAATATTTGTACAAGGGTCAACATCCACCACCACAAGTATTAAATCCTTCACTACTGAATTATATACATGTTAATAGAAAATTCACAATGTAAAAGGAAGAGCTAGAATTCTAACCTTGAAAGCATATATAAAATACATTCATTGAACTAATTTGAACTTTAAATTGATTTTTACTAAACATAACTCAAGGCTAAGTGAATTTTAGTTAAAAAGTTAGTGTGGCATCATCTGTCCTCTAACAAGGATGTCAAAAATAGCCTCTGGTCTACTTCCAACTGAGCTCTTATCTTTTGCAGAAACCCATCTGCTGTAACATCAATGACGATGGATTTTTTCCTGAGTATTTTTCAAATGCATTGACATTTATTTTATGTACTGCAATATATATGTGTATTAAATTTACTTATTACTTCACATTTGTAACTATAGACAACAAAAAGAATCTTTTTTGTTACGATCCATGGAATTCATTTAAGGAAGATTTGTAAAATAAAGTGATTTTAAGCGTTCCTGTCCTTTGATATCTGAATTTCTTAATAGAGTGACTAACTTCTCTAGTGTAGATTATAAGGGAGGAGAAGGATTGTCCTGGAGATACTGGATCAAATTTAGACCAGCCATAAGAAAATACTACCTCATTGGGAATTATGTGCACTTTCACTGCAGCTGAAATTAATCTAGATTTGTAATATTTGCTGTATGGTTTGTAAACACAACAAGAAAGTTCTGCCCACTGTCAGGACCAGAGGCAACGGGTACAAACTGAAACACAGGAGGTTCCATCTGAACATAAGGGAAAACTTTTTTGCTGTGAGGGTGACTGAGCACTGGCACAGGTTGCCCAGAGGTATAGTGTGGAGATATTCAAAAGCCATCTGGACATGATCCCAGGCAACTGGCTCCGGGTGGCCTTACTTGAGCAGGGGGAGTTGAACAAGACGACCTTGAGAGGTCCCTTCCAGCCTCAACCATTTGTTGATTCTGTGAATGAAGGGATGAGTTAAGAGGTTCAGGTAAATTAAGGTAAAGCAAAAATGGAAGGAGATTACACCATACCTGTCAGTTACATTGTTGGACTGGAAGATCAGCAACGTAGGGATTAATTTCACTTTTTTCCGAGCTTCATGAGTATTTTTCTAATGAAATCTGTTCCGCTGCTATTCAGAATTCTCATCTATAAAACAGAAAGACTATTTGTCATGTTGATTAATTCATATACCTGGAGGTATTTTACAGAAGCAGCTAGAGAACCACTAAATTTATTAATAATAAAATGAATACGATGTAGTGGTAGTAAAACTGAAATAGAAATAAAAACAAGGGAGCAGCAATGGGAGCAAAAGATTGTTTTGAAGATTTGGCTGCACAGCTGAAGATGTGTTTTTTTCTGAACTACTAATCTGAAGTATAACATAAACATTCCTTTTCTGCCATTATACACACATAATAAATGAAAATAGAATCAATAAGAGAAGTAAAGTTTTATTTCAGGATGAAACACATGTACATATAGCCATAGCATTAAAAAAACAGTGTGTCACATGTGCTACTCCTAGTTAGGAAACTAGGAGTAACTTTTTCACCTTTGTCCTGGTTTTGGCTAGGATAGAGTTAAATTTCTTCCTAGTGCTATGTTTTTGGATTTAGTGTAAGAAGAATGTTGATAACACACTGATGTTTTTAGTTGTTGCTAAGTAATCTACTTTTCAAGGACTTCTCATCGTCCCATGCCCTACCAAGCGCACAAGAGGCTGGGAGGGAGCATAGCCGGGACAGCCAGCCCAGCTGGCCAACGGGGTATTCCATACCATGCGACGTCATGCCCAG
>JASVER010000001.1:29325933-29345877 GCA_030449065.1 Oceanodroma leucorhoa | reverse complement strand
CATTTCATATATTGTATCATTAATATATTATCACCATTGTTATTATTATTATTCCTTTCTTTTCTGTTCTATTAAACTGTCCTTATCTCAATCCGTGAATTTTGTTTTCAATTCTCTCCCCGTCCCGCTGTGGGGGGGAAGAGTGAGCGAGCGGCTGTGTGGCATTTGGCTGCCTGCCAGATTAAACCACGACAACCTTCAAGAAAGACCTGACCTCTGGTTGTCTGTCAAGTTAAATAAACAGATGATATATTATATCTGGGCAATATAATACCTAATTAAACAAACAATTATTCTATTGATCAGCAGATCCCTAAATTGCATATCTGATCCATCCTTAGTATCCTCCTTTATACAATTCAGACAAATCCAAAGATCCCACCTTGTGGGATCTTTATAATCCTTACTGGATAACAGAGACACACACTTACTTTTAACTGTTTGTTGATCCCATGCCTTAATTTTTAATTTTGTTAACAATATAAGTTTAGGCCTAAGCTGTAGATTTTTAATTAGAAAACTAAAGGAACGCAAACTCTCTCTCCACCCCCCATCCCCATTATTAAACATCTTATTTCATATTCAGGGGGAAAAAAGCAATGTCTATACAACTTCCCCACCATAATTTTTTTCGCAAGCTTTTTCAACATCAGAGGTTCAATAGCTAAAACAGACATTTGAGATCAAGATTTATACCTAAAGTGATCGACAGCAACTGCCCGTTAGTCATAGAAAACATAATATAATTCAAATTAGCTTAGCCTGTCTCTCACTGAGGGAACCTTAAGCTAGCGACTGAGGAAAATGGGACTGCACAGTCAAGAAAACAGACCAGAAATGATAAATGAAGGGAAAGAAAGCCATTCTAAAGGAGCAACAGCATCACAGAAGAAAATAGTTTCTCAGTTTAAGATGAGAAGCCCTGGGGGTGGGACACTTCATTGGGGTGAGGAACAGGAACATAGGTGGGGCTGAATGCTTGGAAGCAAAGGGAATCTGTGATGTGGCAGCTGCAGAGGTTTACTTAAGCCACTGCTATCAAGAAAAAGAATGGTCCTGGCAAGTCACTTAACCTTCATGTTTGTAAAATGTGGATGATTACTTGGTCATTTGTTGCTATCAAAATAGTAAGTGTTCATCTAAGAGTAATCCATCTGCACTTATCTCTGGAACATTCATCCTACTCCATCCCTCCCCCAGCAATCTACCTTTGAATGTGGGAGAGACCTGGCAGAAAAGATTGCTACAGTGAGGTAAATATTCCTTCATAAAGAGTAATAAAAAGCTGATAATTTCTCTGCATGTTTTAGAAACATGCACTTATTATTTTGACTTTACGAATTATTCCAAAATACAGAAGGCAAATCCTGTCCTAAGCTTCAAATGAAAAAATTGAGGAAGTATTCCTAACAAAAAAGATAAGAAATAAGCTAAGTAGTAGCAACTTGCCTGTCAATATGCTTTAATCACTATTGCATTCAAAAATGTATTCTTAATTGTATGCTTAACGTAATACAGGGCTAGACTGCTAGGGACAAAGATACAAGATGATGATGAAAATCTGAACAATTTGTCCTTGATTTCTGTTGCTCTGCAAATTTTCTAGATACTTGCCACAGTCTGTTCTATCCAGTTAAGCCTCACACTCTGAGGAAACACTTCTCTTCCAGTGCCCAGTCATCTGTTTTACAATGGAAAAAGGCAATCTTGAATAATGGATTACTCCAGCTGCATAAGTATTAATGAGCCATGTTTGCTTTATGTTCATACACACGGATTTCCTATTATGACATCGGTAAGAATTTGGCTTTATATCATTGAAATTGCAACCATGTACAGGAATATAAAGTAAAACTCATGAACTAGGGATATGAGAATCATAATGATGAATTTGAATACTTCTGTGCATGTGAACTTACAAACCTCACAAACTACAGATACACAAAAAACCTACAGAACGCTCCTATCATATTTATAATAACTCAAGAGATTGAATGATACAAGGTATTACTGCCTCAGTTTGTAGGAACTACATAACATAGTGGAAAAAAGTAGAAAAGGCATAAAACATATAAGTTTATAAGTGATGTGTTTTATATTGTAAGAGGGAATACATATTTTTTTGAGGGCTGTAATCTATACACCTCTCTAGTAGCTGCTGTTTTCAGTAACTACATTTGTGAATGACCCTCTCTGTCACTATTACTACAGGAAGAAATAGAATCACATTAAGCACAAAACTTCTGTGGTGTAACAATGAAAAAGGTGTCATAAAACATGGACTTTAAGATTTGCATCTAATAAGATTATGGAGAGATATTTTTGTGAAGAGGTTGAGTGGTACTTTTGTAAGTAAGTACYCCACTTACTATTGTGGAGAATATTTATATTTTGGTGGATAGGAATAGTAAACATACAAATTGACAAAAGCAATGAAAGATGAGAATATCTGTCATGCTGGAAGTTGGATTTTATTTGGCCAGTGCAACGAAGCTTTCCAAACATCTTTGTAGAAACTGGAATTGTGCTCTTATATACTTTCTGCTCAAAGCTTAACTGTACAGCTTGCATTTCTTCAATATAAATGCTATTAAGAGTAATTCATTAACTGTGTTGGCTGTATCACCCTTTCTCTCAGGTAATTACCAAATTTTTGGGCTACAAAACTGTAAAGACTTGCCATCATGCAATTGTATTTCACAAGGTAGGGTGATGTTAATGTGGTCCATAAAAATTTTTTTAGGAATAAAGAGAATATTCAAAAATATTTTGCAACTACTCAGAAGTTTTTGGTTGGTTTTTTTTTTTTTCCACAGAAGTAGTAATTTTTTCATCTGTCAGTTTGATAGAAAGTACTTAAGCATACACAAGTAATTATGAAATTCTTTAAAAAAATCATGAGCAAACATCTGTCATGTACAGCACTTTCTGACATTGACATTAGGGGCTACTTAGTACTCACAAGTGGAAAATCCGTTAACAGCTGGAATGATTAAGTGATTACAAGAGAAAATGCATCATTAGCACTTCCTCTGATTTCTTTTCAGTTATAGCATTTTTATGCATTACATTTTTAAAAAATTTTAAAAAGTCTGTGTTGGTCTGTTTTCACAAGACACTTCAAATAGAAATAATTTTGATCACTACATTTCCCTAAATTTTACAATAACCTCCCTCATGAATTAGAACTACCTTAGTTATCTGAGTTCAGAAAATTTTGTGCTCAGTCCTTGATGATGTTCATACAATTGGGCTAGTCAGTGTTTCTGTTACTGTGTGCTTAGCTTCTGTCTGCCATAATAATCTGTTCTTTTGTCAGCTCTTTAAATAACTCACACATTCTGTTGTCAATATTGAAGTTATGTAAATGCTTTTCTAAACTAGATAAAAGGATTCCAGTGTTTTATTGTGTTTTTTTTTTAACGTGACACAATTTGATTGTTGAGCAGAATATGACTGCAAGTGGTCACACAGTTCCTTCTGTGTGCTTGGCCATTAAAAACAGAAAATAAATATTAACTGTCAGAACTTATGTTTGTTGAAAGTGCTTTCTGTTTTTTTTGGACCCCAAAACTGCCAAGAGAAAAACACACAGGTCCCCTTTTTTCAGCAGAACCTGAAAATATCAGGTTATTTTATTAACAAAGAATTCTTAAGCAGCAAATCTCTCTTTTTATTCAGTTGTCACCCCTTTATTTAGAAAGCTGCCTGCAATAGCTACCTCTTTAAAAACATACAGTTGACTGGACAATGACAAACCATGAATCTTAATGAAGGAATAATAATATTCTTCATAGTTCTATTTGTTGCCCCTATGGTTAGGTTTTCAAAAGAAATGCACTGACTTCTCCACCAAAACTCCTGAAAAGCAAAACTGGGTTCCTCATTGCACCCTAGTGACTTCCAAATTCAGTTCAACTGGTTGTTGAAGCTAAAAGCAGAATTTTGCAATGTTTTAATGCCAAATGGGGAATGTCAGTATTTTTTCTCATATTGCCAGAGGTATGGATTTCTGTCTGTTCTTGTAGCACTACAGCTGCAAGAGTCATGTGCAATTAAGGTTCAACTCTAACACTGTGGTGTAATCCCTCCCTTCGTATTTTATCTCTTGTGAGTTGTGTTTTGTGTGGAATGGTTAGCACAGATAGACTCTACTCCTGACTGTGCAATCAGAATGATTAATAGGAAACAAAATACCATTRCATTAAGCAGCACTCCATGCTAATAACTAATATGTTAATGTAAATAAATGCAGCAAAGGCTGTACCCTACTATGATTAATCTCTTGGACATTGAGTAYTACTGGCAGCAGAATTACAAGGATTGTATGTAGGGTATAAAATTTTTTAAGACATCTGTTTTGTTTTGTTTTGTTTTTAAATAATTATCTTCCCAACCTTAATAGTCTGTATTCTCAAAGTAATTCCTTCAGGATGGACTAGCCTGTAGAGGTGTTCAGATGTAGAGATTTTAAATATTTCATGATGTATGTTGATGACAGCTATTTAATATATTAAGATCTCACATTTCTGACATTTTCCATTGCTGGAATATAGTTTTGCATGCTGTTGTATATTCTTTTCCTTTTACAAAACAGATTGTAAATGAAAGAAGGCTTTCTCCTCTTTCTGTGTCTCCCATTAAAAATCAGATTCAAACTGGAACTGCCTTCTAAACTTCAATTAAGAGGGTAGTTTCATCCTCAGACATATTTTGAAGGCGAGATTAATTTGCAGATTGTAACCCWTTGCTTGTACTGTATCAGCCATTTCCCAAAGTCATTTTTTAATCACTAGATAGCAGTGTTATCAAGTAACAAAAGAAAGGCACTCTTGGAAAAAAAAAAATGGAGTCTTCTAGAATAGAATGGCTATTGAAATCTCAGAAAGGAGGACAGCAAATGATCTGCAGTGATCACCTACCCCATCCTGAAAACAAGAGTAGAAACAATTAATTCAACACTCCTATCTGACTCCTCTCTACATCATTGTTAAAGTCCCCCAGATGATGGCAATTCTTCAGCCCTCCTAGATAAATTATTTCAGTGCTTCATTATTCTTGCTGCTTTAATAATTTTCTTCACAACTCTCTTCTTTCAGAATTTTAAACACATTCTTGTCCAGTACACAGTCAACATGGAGAATCATCTCCAACTCCTTATAAATCTTCTTTCTTCAGTAGGAAACCAAAGATTAAGAAGAGTTTTCCACTGAGGTATACTATTGTCAAATTGCCGGTGAAATTCCTGTTAAACACCTTTCAGTTACACAAAACTGTACCAGAAAGTGCAGCAATCAAGACATTCTGCCTGAGCTTTACAGGCAAATCCTTTTGCATAACATGTTAATTGTGATTCTTGGTAGCCCTATATCTASCTTTGAAAACAGGCTGCTTGGTCATCGATAAATTAGGCTTTAAAGCCCCTTTTCATGTAGTCTTTGGATGTAACTTTCTAAGTGTTCTTGTCTAAGTAGAGGGAATATTTTTGCAAGGACAAGAAAAAGATGTAAATTAAAGCATCTTGGATGATCCTCTGGATGTCACTGGGACTGCAGAATTTTTATGCATCTTTTATTCTATTTCAAATTAAATGTTATAACATTTCTTTGTAAAAATGCTTAGTTTAATTTTGAATCTATTATTTTCTATAATAATGTGTTCTTTTCTGTGATTTAACATAAAAACACCTGAAAAAATAATGAAGCCTTTTCTTGAATCTCTGGAATTGTAACAATGCTGAGCAAAGTGAGACAGTGATAAAATTAATGTTCTTTTACTTTACACAGCAACAAGGAGGCTTGAAAAAACAAATCAGTAAACCTGAGTATTGCTAATTGGAAAAACTTACTTGTTGATAACATAAAGATATGCATTAAAGACCGGGCATACTGCAAGCCACAAGGCAAATATCTGTTTTTACATCCCTCCAACTAGTCACCATGAGATTTAGTATGAAACTGTAGGGAATGAAGTAACAATTCTAAACAAAAAATTCAAGACATTATAAACTTAAAAGTTGCAAGACTGTGAGGGCAAATTTTGAAAGGCCAATGCTATCGTACACAGAAAAATAGAAACACTAGCGAACACTGGCAAATAATGTCATTTTCGTCTCTGCGGAGAGGCTGAATGAAAATGCTTTGTTTTGTTACAAACACAATTTCCTGTCAAAATCATTTTTAGTGGAAAATTTTCATCCCATTTTACTTACAACTAGTGCTTAGTCTCACTCCTGCAGGTGCAGAAGTATAGACATTGCACTTCTAAACGCTGCAAACGCAGATGTGAAGGAAGTAGTTTTGTTTCTCAAAGGGGAATAGAGGGTGGTATCTGGAAAACAGCAGCGTTAGGTTTTAGCTCTGATCCCAGAAGAACTGAAATAGTTCAACTCTCCAGACCATGACCATTTTCCTGTCCTTAAGTTGTATCAGTTCAGAAATACTGCTAGTATTTCTGAGCTTTGTGAGATGCCATTGTCCTAAGCTTCACCAGAGAACAACCTACGTCACACTGTCTGAAAGGTAACTTCCTGCTTTATTATTAAACGCAACTTTACCTCTCATACTTATAGCAAATTAGTTTCTGTTTTTTTTAATAGTGAAAATACATTTAGTTAAGAGAACTGTGACGCTTACAGCCTCTATTACCTAACCTGGAATGCTTATTAAAGCTTCCTTCTTTTTACTAATAGATTTTAAGTTTCAATATTTCTTTTAGAATTGTCAGTGTTTGTATGAAAATAATAAAAGTAATTATGTGTATTAGAGATAAATAATAACATGGAAGATGAAAGACAGCAGTATTTTCAGCTGAGAAGCATTGCATTAAAAAAAATCACATTAGTTTGTATATTATGTTACTGGCATAATACTTTATCTTCATTTCTCAGGTTTCTTTCTGTCTTAAAGATAAGTATAAATTGCTGTTTAACTGGTTACCTACCTCAAAAACGTTGAGATATTTAGCATTAGTAATGTTTGTGGGGAAACTCTCTTCCACTTCTGATTTTTTAGTGTTATAAAGTCATCCTGATTTGGGTTTCGTATAATTGTTAGTAGCATTTGGTCACAGGTATAGATAACAACAGCAACGCAGTCTGGATAATAATGATTGCAAGCTTTAGCCATGGAACCTTTCTGATCTTTTCATTTTTAATATTTTCAATATTAACAAAGTTGGAATAGGCCAATCAAATTTTCTTCCCATTTTGCTCAGCATACTTTTTGAACAGAATAATTGAGTGCCAAATGAACGATATATTTTCTGCCTCAATTTTGCCTTAATAGTGTTGCACACTAAGTTTTAGGTGTGATGTTTGTATGTGCAAATATTTTTACCAAATCCAGAGCACTGAACAGTACAGATCTGAATGACGTCGTCTAGTCAATTCATAACAGAAACACACAAACCTTGAGACTGAAGAGCAGTCAGACTACCTAACTACTGTCTGATATATCACCCAGACCTCCTAAGAAGAGGCTACAAATTTACAGATTGCAGGTCCAATATTCTTCACAGGTTATAGAAAATCACAGATCATGATGCCCATCACAATTCTAACAAAACATGTCTTAGAAGTGATTTTTTTTTTTTTTTGTCTATATTTCTCTCATTGGTGGTTATTATAGAACTGATTAGTTCAGTGATTCCTATCCTAAATTTATTAATAGATTTTATCTTTTTTGGTTTTCGGTTTTTTTTTTCTTGTTCCTGTATTACCCTTTGGCTTTTCTACATTTGGGCTCTACATGTTCCTTTCTATATTGTTATACTCTGAATAGCTCTGTGTCTGCTCCAGTTTCAAAACAGCTTTCTAGAAATGAGTAGCCAGAATTATATTAAATACTCCAGATGGGATTTCATTAGGCTTTTGTACAGTCACTGATACTACCTGTTTGAATTGGAAATACTCATAGGAATGCATTGCCTTTTTCACAGCTAAATCAAATTGTTATTTTGTAATTTTCCAATGATCAATTCATCCATCTAGGCTCTTTTCCAAGCATATAGCCAAATTTTTTTATTTTAGTCCCCAAACACATGATCTTGATTTTTTTTTTTTTACACTGCTTCCACTTTCTATTCCTCTTGTGATAGGTTACTTTTGTAACATCTCTCTAGGATTTTTCTACTTTCAGTAATACTCATTTCCATCTCCTTACTTAGCTTACAAGCCACTGTTAATCATCATTTTCCTCTGTTAAAATAATAACTTCTTGTGTAGCACCATATCAAGAACTATCCTGTTTTTGTTTTCTTAGAAAGTAGATTATCCTATTAAGTTCTTCTGACATAAACTTTGCATTTAGTGACGAATTTTATCCCATTTTCTATTCACTTCCACCACCTCTATTTTATGCTTTCCTCTAAAATCTCTTGAGGTGAAACAAATGTCTATTGTTGAACAGATCTGCCTAGTCTTTTTTAAATGCAGGTACTATATTTTTTATTAATCACTCCTATAGCCTGATGTTTGACTTGATAGATGTATGAATATTCTCCATAGACCTGCAATTTCATGTGCCAGTTCCTTCTGGCACAGAGATGATATAATCATCCCAATTTGAGTGCATTAAGGCAAAGGCAGACACATCCTCAGGGTGAATGGAAGTCCTTGAGCGCTTCCCCACCACATCCCTATCCTTCACATGCTTCCCTTATTAGGTTACGTGATAAAGACAGACTTACTGAACTTAACCCTGGTTAGGCAGCAGTGCAGAAGCTGTGGGGCATAGCTGTACAGGGGCTGAAACTGCATCTGAAGATGAAGCTCCCTGAATATTTCACCYACTTCAAACATGGAAATTTCCATGTGCATGCTTTAATTTCCATTCCCCACTTTGCCTTTACTGACACAGAAAGTTTCAGAGTCCTTAACAAAGACTCACATACAACATTTATCTTGCTTTGGACACAAGACTAGATTCTTCTTATTTCCATTTCTACTAGAATAACCCTCCTTCTCTTACCTTGCCTGTTTGGTTGGGTTTTTTCAGTATTATTTTTGTAGTTAATGACTTCTTGACAACTGTTAATATGTTTTGCAAATTTTAATTCATTATAACTTTGGAAATTCCTATTTCACCTATATCTTTGACTTTAAAGATCTAGGTGTTTGTTTTCTTCATTCCCTGGGGCCTATGTTCAGCTTATCTGGCAACAGACTTTCACAGAAATATCATACAGCTGCTCAGTTTTTGGTCTATAAAAGATTCCAGCCTGCATGAAAAGTTTCCTGTATATAAAGTCCACAAAATGGACTTTGAAACAATTCACACATTACCAACACATCAAACGTTTTGTTGAAAAGTTTCCTATATATTAAGAATGTTGTGGGCTAGACTTGTTTTCCGGATCTGGAAATGCAGAATTTCTGTATCTAACTGATTAAATTCTTACATGTGTCTCACCATCTGCTAAAGATCCTGCCTTACAGTTATTAAGAATTGTACCTATGAGGACAATGGCAAATATTTGAAATGGCTACCAAAAGACTACCAAATAGTAGCTGTGGTTCTTCAGGGAACTGCCATCAGTTCCGAATTCCCAACAGGTTTTGGAATCCTCAACTAATAATACAAATTTCCATTGTGAGGAATGTGTAAGAGGTCCTGGCGATACTACCTCTTGTATGCACAGCCTTAACCTCCTGCAAATGAGAAGTGCACACATATAGATGAATATACAGGGAGAGTAACATGTTCAAGGAATATTTTTCTTTCATAAGCAATTGTTCTTTAAGGATTTTCAAAACATCACTGAAATTTTGAAAACCATATTTGGAAATGGATTAAGATTCTTTTATTTAAGGTACTCATTTATTTATCTGAAAGTTATGGTGGGTTAACACCAGCCAGCAGCTAAACACCCACCCTGCCTCTCACTCACTGCCCTCTCCCACAGGATGTGGAGAAAATAGAAGGAAGAGAAGACTTGTGAATTGAGATAAAGACAGTTTAATAGGGAAAGCAAAAGCTGCATATGTAAGCAAAGCAAAAAGAAGAATTCATTCACTACTTCCCATTAGAAGGCAGTTGTCCAGCCACTCCCTGGGAAGCGGTTGCTTGGGAAGACAACATTTACCTGTGAATGTCCTTCCTTCCTCCCCCTTTCTCTGAGCTTTTATTGCTGAGCAGGACATCATATGTTATGGAATATCCTTTTGGTCAATTTGGGTCAGCTGTCCCAGCTCTGTCCCCTCCCAACCTCTTGCCCATCCCCAGCCTATTTCTGTGGGGGCAGAGTGGGGAGGAGGCCTTGATGCTGTGCAAGAACTGTTCAATAACAGCCTGTTCAATAACATCAACAGTGTTCAATAACACTGGTGTGTTATCAATGCTGTTTTAAACACAAATGCAACGCACAGCACCATATGGGCTGCTATGAAGGAAGTTAACTCCATCCCAGACAGACCCAGTACAAAAATGGAGAATATTAATTTTTATTACGATGTCAAYTCCTTTCAAGCAAGAAAGGTTCAGATGGAATATTACCACGGTATCCCACCAAATAAGAAGAAAATAGCTATATATAACTGAACACATACCTTTATCCCACTACAATATTCCTTAAGCTTGTTTATAAGTTATACAAAAATGAACAATGCTAGACTAGATTTTCAACAGCATCTAAAGACAGTGGCTAATTCCAATGAATGTAGAGTTATGGAATCCTTAGCTCTCTTTAGAAAAAAACATAGCATGTGTGATTCTGTAACAAAAAATACAATACAATAGCATGTACCACACAGAGTCTGCCATACCTAGTGATTCTTTCTGAAATCTCTTATCTGTGGCATCTGTACAATAGTACTACTGCTTATGGTTTTCCACTAGGAAGCTGTGAAGTTGCAAATCAGTGAACTTGCATGTGTCACTTCATTAACTAGACAAATGACCTTGGCACATTAAACTTAGCTGGATTACCTGAAAGACTGCATGTTTACCTCATGATGTTGCAGCTATCTCAGTAAGCTTATATGAAAACTTGTAGAAAGCTGGGTTACACAGGTTTGAGGAAAACTGTAACTTCGATTTCATCATTTCTTTTCAGTCCCGTGGCCTTTTCTGATGTGGTTTTATTGATTCATCTGAGTGTTTCCATTGGGTTGCAGTGTTTCATTTATGAAAACTTCTTTACCAGTCTGATCTGTACCAAAGAATGGTTCTGTAGGACAAACATGGCTGCAGAGTAAACTTAAAACTCAACAAACACTCAAGATTTATTCCACGTTGTTAAGTAAGGAAAAGCAGTCTTTTTTTAATCAAAATTCAAGAAGTTCTATGGCATCAATACAATTGTGTGTCTACTCACAGTGAGAACTGTTCTGAGAAATCTTTAAAAACATAGTTATTAAATGAAAGCTGGAATATTAGAAGAATAAGGTCACAAATACCTCTTTCTCTCTCTCCTTTTCCCCTTCCTTACACATGCAAGTCAAGTGGACTTATCAGAACAACAGCAAAAGGTCTACCTGATGTTTTACCATTCTCTACAGGGCTTTGATGAACACCAAAGAATAAAAGCCTTTACCAGCTGGATACAAGATTTAGCTGAAAACAGGAGTGATTAATAACAATTATATCCAATGTGTAAAAAATTCCAAGAGACACTAACAAAACAGATCTATTTTTTTTCCTCAAAATTATTCTTTTTACCCTCAAGCATTCTATTTTTTGCTGTTCACTAAAGAGACAAAATGATACGACAATGATATGACAAGAGAAAGATGGGTAAATATTTATTCATATGGTGTGAAAATGCCCATTATAAGTATAATTTGAACAAGTTTTTAAACATTAATAATTGTCATGGTTTAACCCCAGCCGGCAGCTAAGCGCTACACAGCTGCTTGTTCACTCCCCCTGCAGTGGGATGGGGAGGGAGAATCAGAAGAGTAAAAGTGAGAAAACTCGTGAGTTGAGATAAAGACAGTTTAATAGGGAAAGCAAAAGCCGCACACACAAGCAAAGCAAAACAAGGAATTCATTCACTCCTTCCCATGGGCAGGCAGGTGTTCAGCCATCTCCAGGAAAGCAGGGCTCCATCATGCCTAACGGTTACTTGGGAAGACAAACGCCATCACTCCGAACGTCCCCCCCTTCCTTCTTCTTCCCCCAGCTTTACATGCTGAGCATGATGTCATATGGTATGGAATATCCCTTTGGTCATTTGGGGTCAGCTGTCCCAGCCATGTCCCCTCCCAACTCCTTGTGCACCCCCAGCCTACTGGCTGGTGGGGTGGGGTGGGAAGCAGAAAAGGCCTTGGCTCTGTGTAAGCACTGCTCAGCAGTAACTAAAACATCCCTGTGTTATCAACACTGTTTTCAGCACAAATCCAAAACATAGCCCTATACTAGCTACTGTAAAGAAAATTAACTCTATCCCAGTCAAAATCAGCACATTTATATATTTGATAATAAAACTGACATTAATCTCACACAGTGGCACAGTGATTTCTTTCCAGAGCTCACTAAGAAGTTGAAAGATTATTAAGAACTTAAAAGCATGGTACCGGAMTTCTGTTATCGCTATTCTTATTTTCAATGTTACAATTGAACTAACTTGGAGGAAATTTGTGGAAATATGGACTGAATAGTGCACTACAAGGTTAGTGAAAAAGTGGTTGRACCATCAGGTCCAAACAGTAGTGATCAACAGCTCAAAATATGAATAGGTGTCACCTTAGGTACCTATTGCCACTGGGACAGATATTGTTTAATTACTCTGACAACAACCTGGAAGAAAGGAGAATGCATGATCATCAGACGGACACAAGCCCTCACTGTCCTGGCAGCTGGAAAGTCTTGCAAAGCTGAACTAAGGCTATGAAGGCTTCAGGTGACATTTATTATTTTCATGCTTAGCATGATTTCACCACAGCTACACACCATTTGATTTGAAAGATGAAGTCCAATCCTCTAAGTACCCAAGCCAAGTCAGCCTGCCTCAAAAAACAGTAAAAGTCAGAGATAAAAGAAAGAGATAATACTAAAAAGAAGTACCTAAATTTTGGATTATCTAAATTTGGAAGTGGGAGAAGATGGTATGAAATAAAATGACCTATACATGGTATTGCATAGCATTTATGGTCATAGAGTTTTTCAGTGCCCTAGCTTTCCTAACCCACAAGCTTTGGAAGTATTCATTGGGATWCCCAGAAGTTCAGGTAATACAAGGTTTCATTGACACTTTTTTTTTTTTTAACAGAAAAATATATTCCTACATTTAGTTGTTTCCGCAAACTGATTGCATAATTTTTCTGTTTGAAATAATATATTTATAGTCCATTTTTTTACCAGACTAAGTGTTTGCGTTCTGCCTTTTTCTGGTAGGTTCAGTATGCTGTCTTTATGTCGTTCCATTGCTTAATGCAGTACAAGGATTTCAATCCAGCATGGGGTTACTGGAACTGGTCTCCTTATACAGTACAGGACAGTGCTGTCAGAAATATTGATCCCAAGAAAAGATGGTTTTAAATAGCATGCTGCTACATCTGTCTTAGCTTTCCCAAGCAAATGCTGTGATAACACTCATTCCATTTTCACAACAAGCTTATTCAGAAGAGGGTTTAAATGTATCTGCACAAAACTGCATTTTACTTTGCAAAGATGCCCTTATGCTTTACAGATTGAAAAAAAAATGGCTATTGCAGCTAAATCTCATCTAAATCTGGCCACAAGTTCTATGAACAAATTATAAAACTGTGGAAACAAAGAATGTATTAATGCAGTAGTTGTATATCTTAGGCAAAAAGGAGTATGTGACAATTGCACATGTTTTAAATGTCCTTCCTGAAAATATTTTATCACTAAACCAAAAGTTCCCTATCTCCGGCTTTCATAAGGACTAAAAGAGACTTCCTAAACCAGTATTTTTAGTCCCCCATCTCATAGGCATCCATTTCATGTAACTCCTCTAATAAATTTCAATACAATTCTGATCTTTTCTGAAGAATATTATTTTATATTTCTCACTTATTTGTGACCAGTTTATACTTATTTGTTCTTGTGGCAATATTGTCTTTCTGCTCTTCCACTTCCCCAGCATCTATGCACTCCATGTAGTGAGAGTGTTGAGAGTGCAATAATCTTCCTACACTTCTCACAAACTTAATTCACTTTTACAATTCAAGCTAAAATCTCAGTTATGGTAACAACAATAAACTCAGATATTGGAGATATGTGTTTGAAAGATGACAGAATACCCCACTAAGAAGAAGGAGAATGTGTTGGTTTTTGGGAGCGAGGGAAGCAACATCAATGGATTGCTCCCACACTTCATGACCTTTCCTCTCCAACTTTTATGAACCCCTTCTTCTGTCTGCTCTGCTCTTTTTGCCATTGTATTTTCAATTTATGTAGTCTACAATGGCATTTATTAAGTTTAAGAATATGAATTGACACCCCAAAACACTCTGCAATAGAACAAATCCAAATCAGACTTTCACCAACAATTAACAACTGCAGGTCATATCTTGTCTGTTTATAATATGAGGCAAATTTTAGAGATCAACCACACATAGGTAAGAAATGTAGATGACACTGGTTCAACATTGTACCTCATCCTTGTTTTCATTGGCACAGTCATGATAACACTCGTATTTATGTACCAGTTCCTTTTGGAAACACCTGCAGGCAACAGAGCAGAAGGTAGGAAGTGCTTAATTCTAGCTCATCTGTAGAGAAAAGCTGTTTACTTAACTTGTGTTTCTGTGAAGGTTAAATTTAGCAGTAGCTCAGGTTAATCATGGGTAATAATGTTGCACATCTGCCCCCATACATGTTTCTGAACTGTCATTTTCAAAGTTTGCTTGTTTTCCAGTGATAGAGTAGATGTTTAAAAACACAAGTTTTCAGAAAATTTTAAACCGGTCAGCACAATTTCAGAYGTAATGGCAAGTCCAGCATCTACATTTGATAATTGACAAATGGATTCTTGATTATCCTCTATACTGAAAGGCCAAAGTTTCCTTAAATAAATAGTTTACTTAAAGCCAACATGCCACCTCATTAAAACAAAGTGGTTTTTTTTTTTTTTTTTTTTACATTTGATAATTGACAAATGGATTCTTGATTATCCTCTATACTGAAAGGCCAAAGTTTCCTTAAATAAATAGTTTACTTAAAGCCAACATGCCACCTCATTAAAACAAAGTGGTTTTTTTTTTTTTTTTTTTTAATTTAAAAATTATGAAAATAATGGTAAGATGTTATAGACTCAACAGGAAATATTTGTAGTTATAACTTGCACTTATTATCATACATCTCTGTGATGTTCTTTAAAAATACTGCTTCAGTTTCAGAAACTCCACTAATGGATAATTTAATTGTCCTTTATGCATTCTCAACAGTTTATTTTACATAGCTTTTCTTGATTGCAGCAGGTATACTATCCTGAAGACAAATTTCTTTTAGTGATTAAAACAAATTACTTACAATGTTCTTGACAAAAATAAACACATAAATATACACCTGAATAGAATTTTCTCATGTGCCCACATGGATTTTTCTGATTTCTGAAGATTTGGTGACAGAGGAAGGAAGAGAAAGTACAACTTCCTAACCAGGTGAAGAATATAACCCCCTCTTCTGACAATAATGGAATCTGAGCTACATACAGTGAAAAAAACCCCAAACTCTAAAATGAGATTAAATCTATTTGTTTTTCATTGGTGGTAACGAAAACCACTGTAGTTAATTATGGAAAAAAAATAATGTATTATTGAAGTTTAATATTTTGAAGATATTTTTTCCCATGCAAATTTGTATGTCAAAATAGTGGAAGTCCATCTACACATGTAATTATTTCTGTATTCTATACAGAAATAGAATTCCCCATCTTTCTTATTAATGTGTATCTTATACCATCTTCCTCTAAAAATTATCTTGTAAGGTGAGGTCCCTGTTACATGATTTGAACCTTTGTAGAACAATAGAATAAACCCAAACTTTTATACCAGTTGCAATAAACATTTGTCTACTGTTACTCAGAACATATTCCCCTTTTCCCTTCATTTCCCCAAAACCGGCACCAGATATCAAAACCATGCAAAATGATCAGAGCTACCAGATTCATCCTTTTGACAGTGCATTTGTAAGATAAAATCCTTTTAATATTTGTGTTTTGAGGCTGTATTTTTAAATGGCCTGAAGAAGTGATTCCCTGCATGAAAAGAGAAGTCATGTTCAATAAAGAAATAACATATTTCAAAAGGAAAAGATAAATAACCAAGTTACCAACAAAAGAGAGCAAAAGTGAGGGCAATTTAGATACATTTGTAATTGATAAACAGGGAAGATTTTTTTCTTTGCTATCTTGTCAAGTTGTAATTGTGAATGAAGACATTCAGCTCCATGAGGATAAAGGAATTCCAATGAAGTGATGCCAACAGGAAAATTGCAATCCTGACTTATATAAAGCATGTCAGTTCTTTCCAGTACATGTATACCTAATTTTCTTAATAAGCAAGCTTTAAAACATGGATTAAATAGCTAAAGTAACTAATTAAAATCTAAACATTGCACTTATAGAAAAAATTGTGTGTACTGAGCCTCACAAACTCCCATAAATGGGAGAGCTCCTGTAATTATAACCCTCTGTGAGCACATAATCTTAAATCTAAAAATATCATCTTTAATATTGTATTGGGTTTAATAATTTCTTTTCATCAAAAAAAAGGAATTTTTGAAACAATTAATTTACAGGTACTTATTACCAGTTTCTCTATATATGGAAAGTTGTGTTTGTTTTTCAGTATTATATTATTTCTATATATTAATTCAATAAGATTTTATTATTTAAATATCAATATCTGTGCACCTGAATAGTTACTTTATTAAGATACAAGTCAAGTAAAATGTTAAAACCTGTTGGAACTCAAAAAAATCCTTTATTTTTAACTATCTTTGCCTATCTGAATAAATTCAAGTGAGAACACAATTAACGTTTTGTCTTCCTATACAGCAATATTCTTGCCAGTTGTTCAAACACCAGTAAAGGTTCATAAACAGCAAATGAACATTAGTATAAAAAAAAAAAAAAAGAATTTTCATTGAGTTTGTCATTTTTAGGCTAATGGTACAGAAATTAATGTTTCATGTCTAACTTAAGATGGAATATGGAATAGTGCTTATTTAAATTTTATTTTTCTATTTCCTACAGACTTGTAATGTAATTCCCCATATATAACTGTCTTATTCACCAAACTCTTTATGTTGCTTCTTAGTTTCAGTTTTAGGCACTATAGCTCAAACAGTGTTGTCACTCTCTCAGGTTAGGAGTAACAACATCTACGTACCACAGATTCCTCCCCTTTTTTCATATTCTAATGATGTTCAGAATGTTTCTTTTCTGCCACTGTTGTTTAAAAACAAATAAGAGAAACTGATTAAATGTCTAAGTTTATAAGGAAAATGTATATTTAAACCTCTTTTACTAATAGTAATCTTAAATACTATTTAGAAGAATAGAAAATATATTAAAATATGTGTTACTTCTTCAGTCTAAGTATCCCTTTAAATATGTCTTATTTATCTTAACCGTACTCTACCAAAGTTTTTGGGCAGAAGACACAATTTACACACATCTGTATGGCAGTTCACAATAGCTTTCCATAAAGCTAGGAAAATAAGCCTCTTTTTTTTTACACTCCAGGTAAAGAAATAAGGGGCTAAAGTTTGTGTTCCAAAAATTTGAAATAGATAAGAAACAAAATCCCTTCAAAATGAGAGAAAGTAAGAAGGATCTCTGTAGCTAAAATAAGAAACAAACAGCTGCGTGAGATTCACAGATAATTTATGCAAAAGAGCCCCAAACCAAATAATAGATTTTTTCTTGTTCAACACAATGAGAGAAAAACAAAAATTGCCTTTCTCCATTTAATAAAACAGTAGTAGTATAGGGAGACAAAAAAAAAAAAAAAAACAAAACCAACAAAACAAAACACAACAACAACAAAAACAAACTGACAGTAAAGAACAGTTACCAACAGTGTTAAAAATGTGCTACTCTCTGTGAACACGAAGCTTCAGGAAAAAACAAAGTTAAAACCAAAAACATTGTATCAGCTTATCCCAGCTGTAATATCAACATAATTGAAGGCAGGAATATGATGGATGCATGTATCCAATAGAACATAAGCAAGAATTAAACCTCAGTACTGCCTGAGGGTCAAGGGAAAAATGTTTGGGTTTTTGTTCTCATTGAATTGAAATGGGAAATAATAAAATCACTTCCAGTACCTCTTCCGCTCTACCACCCTCTCCCCACCACCCAGCGCTCCAAGCTGGCAAGTTACTACTTCTCTAAAGGCGTAACCTATCCCAAYACATCCTAACACATCTCAACAACCAGAGGTAAAAATATGACATATTTCAAAGGAGCCGTGCAAATATTAAAGGCTAAAAGCTCTCTCCCTGTAGACAGCAGACACAAATATAACAGTATTTGTGGACTATGTTAATAGCTGTCTCCCTGAATACATACCTATTGTCAGAAGGCATTGTTTGAACTAGCCCTCTGCGTTTGGTTATATGCAATGACATATGTCTAAACCCAGAAGGCTGTACAGCAAATAATGTCCTGTCATATGATATGACATATGTATGCACCCAGGCTGTGGAGCCGCCGCATTAATAAGGGCTTTTCTGACTTAACAGATGAGCTCTCTATTTATGTCATACCTTTAAAAGAACATTTTCTGCTTCTTTAAGCTTGCTTGTAATAGTGAAGCAACAAAAACCTGAAAGAGTAGAAATTAAACTCTTTCTTACTGTTGCCTTCTTCCTCCATTCTGTATTTTTTTAAAGTCTATCAGCATAAGAAAATGTATGTGATACTTAACATGTCTGAATTTAATTCAACAACTCTGTAATTATGGTTTCCTAAGAGATGCCATTTATATGATACTCTGCCATTTTCTGAAGTGATGCAGTTAAAAAGTTAAGTATCTTGCAGAAACTTCTGATAACACGGGAGTTGTGTGAGCTAATCTGATGCAATTCTATCACTCCCACAGAAATATATAGTAGAATAACTAAAATGTTATTAAAGCATTGCAGAGARTATTTATTCAGTGAGCAATGACTCAACGAAACGCGAAGGATCTGGATTTAAATATGTATACTTTCTTCCAAGTCTATTTCTTAACAATAAACAATGTAATTTAAAAGTAACAAAATCATGGGGAACCACTTGTAGTGCTTATTAGGAACTGCAAACCCCAACAGGAGTGTACAGCTTCTAGCTGTAAAGTACTTAACACACCCATAAACCAATCTTCCTACAAAATTATTTAGTTTTCATTTTACTAATTAGTTATTCTGAATAGAGCAGAAAAGCATCTGTTCGTATGCCTACTCCACAGGATCGTTTTATTACTTAATTTATCAAGGATTCACAGTATCTGCTGTGGCTGGACAGGGAGTGTTCTCTCCCACTCACTGGCCATCCTTGCAGCCCTTTGCAGTCTATGGGATCTTCTTCAAGTACAGTTCTGTCAGTCAAGGAAGTCTTTGTGGTGTACTCGCCGGATACATTTTTGGACACATAATGTGGAAGTGGATGTGCTGCCTCTGATGTCATAGGGACATCAAGGTGATGTCAAAGCTCCTTATTGTTAAATGTCTTATTAAATATTTTTTAAAAGAATCATGAAATTGATTCTTCATGACAGTCTTATAAATATCACATATGTCCTGGTTTTGGCTGGGGTGGAATTAATTTTCTTTCTAGTAGTTGGTATAGTGCTATGTTTTGGATTTAGTGTAAGAAGAATGTTGATAACACACTAATGTTTTTAGTTGTTGCTAGGTAGTCTACTTTCTCAAGGACTTTTCAGCTCACATGCTCTGTGAGGTGCACAAGAAGCTGGGAGGGAGCATAGCCAGGACAGCTAGGCCAGCTGGCCAATGGGGTATTCCATACCATATGATGTCATGCTCA
>JASVER010000001.1:29179771-29323843 GCA_030449065.1 Oceanodroma leucorhoa | reverse complement strand
ATGGCTGAACATCTGCCTGCCCATGGGAAGCAGTGAATGAATTCCTTGTTTTGCTTTGCTTGCGTGCGCGGCTTTTGCTTTCCCAATTAAACTGTCTTTATCTCAACCCACGAGTTTTCTCACTTTTACCCTTCCGATTCTCTCCCCCATCCCACCTGGGGGAGAGTGAGCGAGCGGCTGTGTGGTGCTTAGTTGCCGGCTGGGCTTAAACCACGACAACATAACATGCATCTCGGGGRCATGGGTAAAGTAGTGTAGGAAGAACACATGGGAGAAGAAGAAAAGGAGAATGCAGCAGAGAATGGGAAGAGAAGAAATGAGTGTAAAACTAATGTTGCTGGGGCTCAGATTTCAATTTTTTTTTCTGTAATTTTTGCTATGTATTTTCTCATGCTCACACTTAGAAAGTGCAAGTGGCCAATTTTTTGAAAGACAGGTTTCAACAGCTATAGAATATTTGACTCCAGCAAGGCATTAAAAGTTGAACATGCTAAAATTAAGATATTCATTGTCCCATGTATCTTATGAGTGGCCAAGTCCTTTTCCAGAACAAATTCATTGATTTAAAGCACATTATTAAACACTGGAAATTGTTCCAGTTGATTAATTATTGTCACTGTTATAAGTGTGTGCTTTAACTTCATTTGAATGTATCCAGCTCAGAGGAGTCCAGCTATTGCACCTTTTTGTATCTTTGCACAGTAAGGGACACAGACAACTGGGACTGTTCAGGCTGGAGAAGAGAGGGCTCATGAGCATCTTATTGATGTCTATAAAATACTTGATGGGAAGGATGAAGACGAGGGAGCCAGACTCTTTTCAGTGGTGCCCAGTGACAGGACAAGAGGCAACGGGCACAAACTGAAGAACATGAAATTCCATCTGAATGCTAAACCCCAATTTTTTACTGTGAGGGTGGTCAAACACTAGCACAGGTTGCCCAGAGAAGTTGTGGAGTCTCCATCCTTGGGGGTATCCAAAACCCAACTGAACACAGTCCTTGACAATCTGCTGTAGCTGACCCTGCTCAAGTAGGAAAATGTTGGACTAGGTGATCTCAAGAGGTCCCTTTCAACCTAAAGAATTATATGATTTTATGAAATAGCTTAGGGGAAGTCAAAAATAATCATGACTACTCTCTTTATATGCCCCATAGCAGGAATTTCCTAGTCTCTGATATTGTCCTGGGTTTGGCTGGGATAGAATTAATTTTCTTTCTAGTAGTTGGTATAGTGTTATGTTTTGGATTTAGTATAAGAAGAATGTTGATAACACACTAATGTTTTTAGTTGTTGCTAGGCAGTCTACGTCCCAAGGACTTTTCAGCTCACATGCTCTGTGAGGTGCACAAGAAGCTGGGAGGGAGCATAGCCGGGACAGCTAGGCCAGCTGGCCAATGGGGTATTCCATACCATATGATGTCATGCTCAGCATATAAGGCTGGGGGAAGAAGAAGGAAGTGGGGGACGTTCGGGATGATGGCGCTTGTCTTCCCAAGTAACCGTTAACACGTGATGGAGCCCTGCTTTCCTGGAGATGGCTCAACACCTGCCTGCCCATGGGAAGTAGTGAATGAATTCCTTGTTTTGCTTTGCTTGCGTGCGCAGCTTTTGCTTTCCCTCTTAAACTGTCTTTATCTCAACCCACGAGTTTTCTCACTTTTACCCTTCCGATTCTCTCCCCTGTCCCACCCGGGGGAGAGTGAGTGAGCGGCTGTGTGGTGCTTAGTTGCCAGCTGGGCTTAAACCACGACAGATATTCTAGTCATTTTGTGGTAGAAAAGGAGGAAAAGGAGGATAGGGAGAGAGAAAAGATAAAAAAGGAGAAAAAAAAATAATTGGGGAGGGGGAGGGGGAACTAGGAAAAAATATAGGAGAGGAGAGAAGGAGAAACCATGAAGAAACTCCTATCAAAGAGGCATTGAATTGTATGGTCTGATGCTTAAACAAGAGATGTGAGAGTACTAAGAAAAAACAGGGTGGGAACTGAGTGTTTTGGAAAACAGACCACAAACTTTTCAGTACTCCTCAGGTCCCAGAATAGACTGTTAGAGACCCTTATCCTTCTAGCTCATGCAGAGAGATAAACCTCATTCGTATTACTAACAGTGACTTGTTCTCTGCATGAAGAAACCCAGATGGCACCACCCCGTCTTCAAAAGTAAGGGCAGGATATAAATCTGACAGCCATCCTCAGAGAAGAAAAGGTCACCTTCCCTCTCTATGTCGATTCATGTAGCCAAGAAAAGCAACTAGGGAGAGAGAATAAGAGGGATACTGGAAGCAGATATCATCACTGACATTCTCTACCTTCTCTTTCAGTATTTGTCAGCACCTCTAATTCACATAGTTTAAGAGTAAAAATTTAAAAAGCACATTAAAGAATAATAATTTCTGTGATGTATCACTGACTGTCTTCAGATTAAATCTAAGAGTAAAAATATACAACTATCAACACAGCATAAAGGTGATCAGAAGCTATGGGTCATCATTAAAGGTGARAGTCTGCCTGGTTTCTTCTAGATATGCTGTGGAAGGAATTCTGCGTTTTTACCAGCACATTTCTAAATTATACTTAGATGGTAGGACACAGCTTTTGCAGATCCTGAAGCTCATTTGTTTGGCTAATGAGAATGAAGATAATCCTTTATCCCTTATATTTTCCCCTTCCCCTCCTTATTTTATCAGTGATTTTATCACTAAATTTGAAATGAAAAAGATTTATTATGTGTGGTATGTAATACTAAGCTCTCATTAAAACCTTATTGCTGTTTTCATGCAGATGAATAGCTTACTGGTTGTCAATAGATATGTTAAGCTAACATATGAGTTTCATGAGTTTCATGAGCTTCAAGAAGCCATATTACTAGTCTCTTGTTACCAAAGGTCTACTTTACACAATGGTAAGGAAAATAATATGAATGCCTGAGCCAGTAAAGAACTTGTATCTTCATATTTTTGAGTCAACTATGTTGTCCAAGGACAGTTTATTTTTGCATAAGCTAAATTTTGAATAGTAGCATATATTCAAGGTTAGCTACAGATACCTGCATGTCATGATCGAATAAGCCATGAGGCATATCTTSAGTATAAATTTGCTGAATACTTTATTTGTAATCTCCTGATAACTACAAGTTAAATGAAAATGTAAAATGTTACATAAAAATCAATTTACATTAATATATTCACAGTAGCATTCTTTCCTTTGTTTTTGTCAGGCTGGACTTTGTTCTTTGTTACTAAAGAGAGAAGCACAAGCTATTAAGTTGAAGGCTAAGGTACATTCAATGAAGGGCAAAGCTCCAGTGTATTGTGAACAACATCTCAGTAAACAAAACTCTTGATGAAAGAATTCTGGAAGTCACAGACTAGAATATGAAAAAATAGGTCCATCTACAGAGTGGGTTTTTCACCATAGCTTGAATATGTTCTGAATATCTTATTTAAATTATACATGTTTTTACTGTTTATGAGAATGTACTTAAAAAACCAAAAATGATACAAAGAGAAAGCAAAAAAACCCTTTCAAGTTGATTTTTAGGAAATATCTTTAAAAAATTGGCTTTTCTAAAATGGTTTTGCTGACATTTCTTTAGTATTTTTTCTGATTCCTCAATGGCAAAATGAAGCCATATAATGTATTAATTAAAAAGAACACTTAATTTGTTGTTCATCAAACAACTCAATTCAGATGTATTCCCATATGTAGGAGTTGAATGTCAGAGGACTGCTGTATAGATATATTAATTAGAGGAAACTAATCTCAATAGTCCAATAGATATAATACTGAAAGTTATTACCTAGTGAGAACTCAAGTAGAAATTTCTTAAATCATAGCATATTCTATCTTACATTGCAGTCTTACTTTAAAGGTTACTTCCTAGCTAGAAACTATATAATTGCTCCATCTGCCAACCCTACAGCATTGCAGTACTGTCAAAAGTGCCATATGTGAAAAAGTCAGACTGTTGGCCTGTTTATCTAATACGTATATTCTGTAGAACCTGTGAAATCAAATGGTAACATCTCTCAACAGATCTCAAAATACATCGGGAAAGTTTGATTTTCTTTTTCCCTTTTAAATAAGTGTAAGCAATATGGAACAGTTAGAATGAGCTCATCAACTTTATTATTGTATCCCAGGAAGACTAGTTAATTCTGCTCACCACTGTAGACCTGAGTTTTCTGAAGAGATCCACACACTGAAGAAACATAATTGTAAGTTTATACGTTTAAAGCAGCATAGGTTTTAGCCAAAATGCTTTGTGCAACTTCCAGTCTTTTTATTTCTATCTTGTAAGCATCTGGGTGTAAAAGTTGACATTTATGAAGTTAATATTGTAAACTAGCAATCAAGACTCTTAGTCTGAAAAGTCTAGACTGAAAGGAAGTGCTAACTTCTACTTGTTCTTTGGTAACAAATGATGGACAAAGAGCCTTTGTTTGTGTTCATCTTCTTAGTGTACAAGAGAATAGAAAGAGATAAGTGATTAATATCTGAAAGTGTAATATATTTCTTACATTTTGCATCTAGTTTTACTGTAAGTCAAGTTACTAGAACAAAATGGTATCTGTAAAAATGAGTTCTGTTTCCAGCCTTTGCTCTGAGGAAAAAAAAAACAACAGATTGATAACGTTTCCAGATCTTCTACTCTAAGTAGTTGCTTTTCTATGATTATGGTGACTCTCCTCAAATACAACCATTACAAAAACATGATGTCATTTATTGACAGCCTGTAATGCTGCATTATAAGTTATAATTCAATAAAGCTATTCACTTTACACAAATATTATCTTCCTTTAAAAGAAAGCTTATAACCTAAGGCAGCAAGTTAATACATATTTGCCCTGCTAATATATTTACGAGCCATTTCAACTACTTTGTTCGTGCATAAGAGTGTCATCTGAATACTAACTTTGTTTAGAATGACATTATGAAAAATGCTCAGCTGGAATCAAAGCACTTTTAAAAGACATTGAAAATAGAATCAACTCTAAACTTGCACAAGGCTGTCTCCAAAGCAGGCAAAAAAGAGCATGTGAGTGTTCAAAGCTCCCTTTCTTTCTTCTGTTAATTCATTCCTTTGAATCTTCAAGAGCTGGTGTGGGTAGTTATGAATCAAAAGCTGATATATCAGTATGAATAAAAGCCCACCACTCCCCTATAATTCCTAGGCTCCATCCCAAAATGGACATCTGCAGTCCATGCTAGTGGATTATCCCTCGGGTCCTCTGAGAAACCAAAATAAGGACAGCCAGTTTTGTGCTCGGTGTTTATTCTTGGGTGTAGTTTTTCTACGTGGCTGTTGCACTTGCAAATGACTTCAACTAGGAATGTATGACTGTATTATATGGTGCTAAATCAAGAGATGCAAGAAACAAAGAAACAAGGCTTGCTTCATATGTTTGCCATTTTTTACATCTATTGTAAAAGCACTGTTGTGTGCCAAGAGAAGAAATACTGCATTCCAGGCTGACTAAAGAAGTATTTGTGAGAAATTTTCATGGATTAACATGTCATGATTTTACATAAAAACTGTCTATAAATGCACACATGCACCCACACATAGACAGGATCAGTCTTGATTCTTTAACAGTACAGGGAAAATAATTTTTCCACTCTTTACTTCTTAGACAGTATCCCCCCACTTCTGCTTCTTCATGCATCTGTCCATTTTCTCTGTAGGATAGATCCACTCTTTCAATAGGTTTTAGAGCTGTCAAAGTTTCGGCTAGGATAGAATTAATTTTCTTCCTAGTAGCTGATACAGTGCTGTGTTTTGGATTTAGTATGAGAATAATGTTGATAACACACTGATGTTTTAGTTATTGCTAAGTAGCGTCTACACTAGTCAGGGACTTTTCAGCTTCCCATGCTCTGTCAGGTGCACAAGAAGCTGGGACAGCTGGCCCAACTGGCCAACGGGGTATTCCACACCATATGACGTCATGCTCAGCATATAAGGCTGGGGGAAGAAGAAGGAAGGGGGGACACGTGGAGTGATGGCGCTTGTCTTCCCAAGTAACCGTTACRCGTGACGGAGCCCTGCTTTCCTGGAGATGGCTGAACACCTGCCTGCCGATGGGAAGCAGTGAATGAATTCCTTGTTTTGCTTTGCTTGCGTGCGCGGCTTTTGCTTTCCCTATTAAACTGTCTTTATCTCAACCCATAAGTTTTTTTTACTTTTACCCTTCCAATTCTCTCCCCCATTCCACTGCGGGAGGGAGTTAGCGAGTCGCTGTGTGGTGCTTAGTTGCCAGCTGGGGTTAAACCACAAGAGCTGAGAGTGATTTGATTTGTATGCYTATGAAAAATAAGCAAGCATTTTCAGAACACTCATAGTGTTATTGGTGTTCATGGTTTATTTTCTGTTCCAGATGATAGTTTTTACCAAAGGGCAGGAAGATTTTATTTTTTTCTTACCCCAAGCATATTTGAGAAACATGAGTTAGTGTCACTCATAGTCTAGGAACAATAAAGCTCAAACAGATGAAGGGAATCAGCTCCATCCCCTCACCTAGTTTGTGATCAACTCTGTAATTCCTCACCAATGTAGCCAATAGAAATGTATTTTTCAACATGCAACTAATATACCTCCCATAGAAAATGTATGATTTAAAGCAAATATTTTATTTTTAAGTCAGAGAAGATAAACAGGAACCCTTGGGTAATACTTTTGAAGTGGCATAATGTCACTGTAGAAATAGAAAAAAATAATCAACAATTCAAACATTTTGCTTTGCACAAAACAGATGAAAATAAACAGTGAGGTAAACAGAGATAGCCATATTGCTATGAAGACCACAATTTCCCCCAAATAATAAAAAAATCTGTTACTTAAATAAAAAATTTAAAAAGGGAGGTTTGGATGACATCAAAACAATATTTTCACCACCTTTTCTTGATTCCCACTGGGTCATACATTATAACCTTATTTGCTCTTTTTTTCTCTCAAATGAAAATATCTGCTGCCTTTTCCCTCTCTTCCTACACCATTTACTTTCCTTTGGGTTGTGACTTTTTATATTCTCATCTCTCCTGACATCTCTTTCCTTCCAATCTAGATTTTGACAAAATAGCCAAATGAGAAGAACAACTACATGGAGGAAAACTTGGGGAATACAATGAAAAGCAACTACCGTTGCTCACTCCACAATTTTGTAAGACCTCCTACACGATGAACATAATAGAATGTTAAAGACTCATAAAATACAATGTTAAAGACTCATAAAAAGCAACTAAAATGAAACATTTCTCCCTCATGCTAAAAGGAGGCTTACCAAATCAGGACCTGAAACAGCACAGTAGCAGGAACCAGTACAAACTTGTTCCTCAGCTTGCACAGCTGGGATGACCCAGAGTGCTAGACAGAATTTACACATGGTTCATCCATCCGGCTAACTTCACATCCTTCCTGACTGGTTCTGTTTGTTTCTCCAGGACAAGGCTTTCTTACTGTCAAACCTCGTAAGTGTCTCAGCAGCTAAATTTTCTGTGAGCGTCAGTTCCCTCCTCCTTCTGTTGTGTGCACTTTTAGACAAATTCTCCTAGGCAAGAGAGAAGGAATTAGAGAACTTTACCAGTTTTACAACCACCGCTATCTTTTTCTGTTGAAGTGAGTCCTTAAGTATAGAGTTGGGGGATTTTTGGTTTGGTTGATTGGTTTACAAGAACAATGTGCAAGGAGGAATAGGCTGAACACACTGCTCTTTTCCACATCTTCTCAGCTTTGCCATGAGAAAAGGAGAAGAAACAAGACAATCAGGCCCACAGCTGCTGGGCTGTTTCCAAACTACAGGAGAAGTTGTTTCCCTGTCTCTCTGAAAATGTGTGCAAATCTTACCTGTTCTTTTGGTCGTCCCCTACATATACTTCCCACCTTGTCCAGAAATAAGATCAATAATTAAGCCTCTCCTCTTTCTTTGCTGTTCAGAAAAAGAGAGGGAAGGAACAGCTCTCAGCAGTAGAGCAGAGATCGGCTTTAGACTTCTGCAGAAAGGTCAGTAAGCAAAATAGATGCCTAATGTGGAGCAAGAGCTACATGCTTTTAACTATACTACAGATGTGGTCCTTTCTTAATTGTGTAAAGATCTGGCCTCAAAGTGCCGCACCAGACACCAGGTCCCCTCCTCTCCTGAAACCAAAGCACAGATACAACCCTTCTTCCTCAGACCAATCCAGAAGTCCTGGCAGAGTTAGAAACCATTTATCCTTCCAAATAGCCTGAGGAAGGATAATTCTCATACTTCCCCTGTCAGACATATTTACTTTCTTACCATAGCAGCAGGATCATTCAAATGCATTTTAAGTCATTAAGATAAGGCATCAGCATCCAGAAGAACACAGGTATTACCTTTATTGTACAGTGACAGCAGGCTGCATAACAAGCTTGCAGGGGAAAGGTTGCCAATACCAAATGGGACTTTTCTCTTCAGCTTTTAACTTAAACTTTCTCTTCATTCTCCTACTAAACCCAAGGCAATATTGCTTTCAGAAGTAAAGTACACCTAAGTAATTGAAAGAAGACTTGTTCTGAAGAGCAGGTCTCAAGACTATCTTCTTTCAGAACGCATAGTGTTTTAAAGATGTGTGGCATGCAAAACATTTCTCCTGTATTTTCAAGTCAAAATATTTTTCTTAAAAAATCTTTCTATAAAAGTTTACTTTTTGAAAAACAATATTAGTTAAAGACTAAAATAAGGCTAAAGAGGCTTAACACTAACCAAGTAAAAAGGAGAACAATGAGATCAGCAGCAGATAAGTGTAAAATGGCTACTTTAACCTTGTGCTTGTTTCCTTAACTTTAATTTTAATTTTAATGACTTTCCCTCCTCTCCTCTTCTCTCTGAGGAAAAAATGTCATGCTGGCAATTGGGAACTTCTAATAAAGTCTTGATAATGTAAATATTCACTGACCTTTCTTCAGAAGAAGTAAATATATAAAGGAGTTAGTTTAACATACGTGGTTTACCATATAACCTAGTACTCCCTCCCACCAAGATTTTATTACACAATATCAAGTCATCATGAATTCAACAACATTCACAAGTTAAGGAATGCTAGAATATGGATTGTCTGCAAAGCAACAATTTAATCCCACTGTGTGTATCATTATGATAATTCTTTAGATATATAATTACACAGTGCTTTATTCTATATTATCATATATCGTTCCTGCAGAGGAAGGGCTGTGCTTGGTTAATGAACAGCTAGTCACATTCAGCTCCATTTTTATGTGCAGGATCAGTTACTGCACAGTATTCAACCCCTGCTCCGAACACAGAATTATTAGCTTCTTCATGAACTTTTCTACAAGGGTCATCAATATAATAGAAGCGCATTTAATAAATTTAAATTTGTAACACCATTGTTAATTGTGAGTGGTGTATTAGGGTGATTATACACACAAGGGATGGAGACTATAAAATCGAAGAATTTACTATATTCACATAGCCAATATAAGAGATACAGAATCTAACTTTCCAGATTGCTTTGCATTTTGTAGCTTCATGTATTTAAAAATGCATTTATTTCTGTTGCAGTTATCAATTCCTCCAACTGAGCAGCCAGCAAATGAGAAATACACAACTAGTAATTGCCTTTGTGTTATTGAATGTTACACAGACTCTTTGACAGTGGTGTAGACAGAACTGTAGATCTTTGGAGCAGTAATGAACTACCTTAACTATGCAGTCTTCTTTTTCTTCCTAGCCACGCTTGCCTCTGTGAAAGGCTGAGTTACCCACCTGAGCTCCCTCTCAACTCTGAGATAAGCAGGAGCTATAAGATTGTGCCCATCAGGATTGCTTAGCTCCCAGCCGAGCCCAGGGAAAAGCAACTTACCTAGTATCACTGTCTGTGAATGGGAGCAGGGCTGATGGGCAGCTAAAATCTACTACACCCCAGAATACTTGTTAGGGATGGCAAAGCTGCTCTTAAAACAGTGGAAGGAATCTGAATTTCTTTAAAACAGAATTATATTCAACTGTTTTTTTCTGTTGTGGAAGGCTAGTTTAGCCATCATGATCCCAATATTGCTTGTGAATGGTCTCTACCCAGTAAACTTGTCACAGTGAGTTTTCAAATAAAGGAAATCCCAGCACAAGCAATGTTAAATTCCAAAAGGAAGTTATGAGGTAAAAAGACAGTATAAAACCAAGCAGCAAGAAAGGGTGAAATGCCCTTTGGCTTCGAATAGTCCTTTTATGAGTTTTGATAATGCTTCTTTGAAGGTGGAATAAAGGCTAAGCTTGACAACAAATTCAGATTAAAGTAATTCACATAAAGAAAATAGGTCATCAAAATACAAGTTGCAATGATTGAATTACAATACAATTTATTTAAAATGGAAATTCAAATTTCTGAATCCTTCCCTTGAAATTTCATTGTAATAGAAGATTTTATTAAAGAAAAAATTGTAACAATTATTGCTTCTAAACTGAACCCAAACAGTTTTTCCTCAAATTGGAACTGAACTGGAACAATCATTTTGAAGTATATATTGAAACTTGGAAGCAAGTAAAAGATCAGATTATTTTCTCATTACTCATTCAGAATACAGGTTTAACTAAAATATTGGCCAGCAGGTCAAGGGAGGTGCCCCTCTACTCTGCTCTGGTGAGACCCCACCCGGAGTCCTGCATCCAGCTCTGGAGCCTTCAGCACAAGAAAGACATGGACCGGTTGGAGCGGGTCCAGAGAAGGGCCATGAAAATGATCAGGGGGATGGAACCTCTCTCCTATGAAGAAAGGCCAAGAGAGCTGGGGTTATTCAACCTGGAGAAGAGAAGGCTCTGGGGAGACCTTACTGCAGCCTTTCAGTACTTAAAGGGGGCTTATAAGAAAGATGGGGACAAACTTTTTAGCAGGGCCTTTTGCGACAGGACAAGAGGGAATGGTTTTAAACTAAAAATGGATAGATTTAGACTAGAGATAAGGAAGAAATTTTTTATGATAAGGGTGGTGAAACACTGGCGCAGGTTTCCCAGAGAGGTGGTAGATGCCCCATCCCTGAAAACGTTCCAGGTCAGGCTGGACGGGGCTCTGAGCAACCTGTTCTAGTTAAAGATGTCCCTGCCCACGGCAGGGAGGTTGGACTAGATGACCTTTAAAGGTTCCTTCCAGTCCAAACTATTCTATTCTTCTATTCTATTCTATTCTGTTCTATTCTTTTCTGTTCTGTTCTGTTCTGTTCTGTTCTGTTCTATTCTATTCTATTCTACTATCCTATCCTATCCTATCCGATTCTTTGTTCTATTAGGGATCTATTCAGCACATGGATCATTTGCAGCTGCTAAGGACTTCAGAACAGCAACAAATAGCAGAGTCTTCCCCTGTCTTCTTTTGCTACCTTTGCAACATGAATCAGCACACATAGTGCACACTCATGCTTCAGCATCATGACTCTGCTGTACGCCGCTCTGCTGATTGAAGCATGGACCTGTTTGGAACGGCAAATTCTGTACCTGCCTGATACCAGCACTAGCTAAATAGCTGCACAGCTCAGCAGATCCAAAAAGGAGGGGAATGCCCAAATCTTTCAGGTTTGTATCTCCATAGTAAACTATCTGTTGCTGCAGTGGTGATCTTCTTCCCATGGGTTTGCATCCCTGTGTATATGTATAGGTGCTGCTATACCACTCTCTATGTTATGTGCAGAATTAGTAGAAGGGGAATGGAGAATATTTCTCATTAGTACCATAACTTAAGCTGCACCAAGGACATTCTTATTGCCAGGGAAGCACAGCACTGCAGCCTCTCCACCTTCTTATCTGCATATGACAGTGCTAGGGTATTTAGACAGAAATTGAAATGACATGCTAGAAATGCAAATGATGTGTAAGCTCTTACATGGCTACAAAAATGGGAGATTAAATCCTTTTACCAACTGCCCCATACTGTTAGATGACCCTTCCCATTATAAAATGTGGTCTTTTTGAAWTTTTTTAAAGAAGTGGTGCTGGCTGAACCAAAGCAACTTGATCTGTAACGGAGTTAAATATATGTTGGTATGGTTCACTGATTTATATGGATCATTATTCTGGTCATTCCTTTTCCTGTAGGAATTATCAATGTAAAATTGATAAAAAATTATTCTATACTCTACTCATAATAAAATAGGGCACATTTTCTCCACTGAAAGCTAAAGCAAAGCTGAACACTAAAACTAAACAAAAAGCAGTCTATTATCCACTTTGGAGAGAATGCTTTAAGTAATTGTATTTCAATGTATTTCAGTAACATGCCCAATAGTAAGTTTGCAACAAGAGAAAACAAAAAAGGCTCCTGGACATGTACAGTTTTGCCATTCCTGTGATGTTTTCATTTTATTGCTTTAGTGACTGATAGGGGAGAGTGCACTCACAGACTAAAAATTTTTATTCATATGTTGATATGAGAGGAAAAGATAGTCAACGACAGACAAATGACTTCTCATTACAGCTCCTGAAGTGTACACAGCACAGTCTTAGTTCCTGATATGATGACATGAAATGACCTCCATCTAGTTGCTCCTACTCACCTTTTCCATTATATTTTTGAAAAACAGTGCAGGAATATTTAATGTTACTCAGACCTTTACCAGCAGGATACTCTCCTCATCTAGATTGGTTGTATCACTGTATGTAGTGGTGGTCCTCCGTAGCAATCACATACATAAATACACAAAAGTCTGGAGAAAATAATTATTCTTAGAAAACTAAGGCAAAGTGAAAGTCAAGGAAATAATTTCTCTTTGGACTGTGAAATGAATAATACAAGTCTTTCAGAATCTTAATCTGAAGGTACAAAGGTTTTCCATAATCTCATCAGAAAAAAACAAAATACATTCAATACAATGCACAAGTGTATAATCTAAGGTAGTAGGAACAGGATATAGCATATTTCTGTATTTGTGCTGAACTATTTAGCAAAAACAACAAAAAAATACATGGCATTATATTTCAGAAGAACATTTGTTTTCATAAGTAATAAACCATGGTGATTTGGGCTTTTTTTGTTTGGCTGTTTGTTTTTTTTTTTTATTTTTTAATGAATTTATAGGAAATTCTCACTTAGGTCTTTGACTTTATTCTGCATATTTGTAAAAACTATTTCATAGTTCACTTAACAGGAGAAATTTTAAAATCCATTAAAATCCATTAAACAGTACTGAATGTCAGATGAAGATTTTGAAGTGCTTGAAAAGTCCCTTGATTTAGAGATGGGGTTTTCAATATTGCAAGTGAATTAGAAACACAAGTTTTCATTAATGTATTTTTAAAACTCCACACAAGTCTCCACTCCTTATGAAACATGCTACTAAAGTTTTCCAAACTTACAGAACAGAAAACTGGTCCAAAGTGCCTTGTACAAAGTCAGAGTCATCATCAAATCATGTGCAATATCTTATATCTTGCTACAGGYAAAAGGGAGCAGAACATATAGTTGAACCTAAGAATGTATTGTTAATCCAAATAAAATTTTAAGTCTAATAGACCAAAACAGTTAATTAATACAGACAAGCCTTGCTAATAAAACAGTTAAAATTGTGATGGCAAACAACTCCTCACTGTCCTACTATTGCCCCTCTTCCCTGGTGTTAATGCTCACCCCTTGGGCATCCCTCTGGTTGTTCAGATGGACAGTTTCTCTATCCCTCAGGAGAAGAGGAGGATTATAAGCTTTCAGCATCCTCAGGGCTTCAGTGAAAGGACTCTGATACTCATGGAGGGGGTCCTTTCCTCCTCAGTTTTGGGCCCGTTTAAGTTTATTTTTATACCTTACCTCAGCACAGTCCACAGCAYCGACAGTATCTCACAGCCACAGTGCACCCTGGGGAGGTGAGAGCCACTTACCTCCATGCAGCCAGGTCAGCCAGTGCCACCTGGACCAGGACCAGGACAAGGCCGTCCCCACAGAGCCCAGACCCTGCTCCCCCAGGGCACCGTGGTGCGGCAGGGCTTCTGTTAATAGAGGCAAAAATCACGTTTACTGGGATACACATCTAGTACAAGAATAGGGAGTGTCAGATGAAATTGGTCGAAGTTTCAAAATAAACAAAAAGTAGGTTGTTCTTCAGAGGACACAATTTCTGGGAGACATTATGGATACTAAAAATTAATAAGGGTTCTAAAAGTGATTAAATCCATGATTCAAATTCATGAGAATAAAAGCAAACTCTTTAGCCTAGAAATAAAAGGCACCATTTGGAAATCAGAAATTCAGTGAGCTATAAATTAATGGAAGCCAGGACAGCGTCTGTGTATTTCTAATCTGTGCTGCTGTTCTCTTAACACTTAACTAAGCATCTGCTACAGACAGCATCTGTCAGAGACAAGGTAGTTGGTTTGGCAGAACATGGATCTGACCCATGCCACTCTTTGTTCAATCTTATAATTTGGAGGGGTAAGAATTTAACATGTTCTGTAATAAAACTGTTAGTATCATAATAAGCATTATAAAATAATTGGAAATGAATTCAAAATACAGTTCTTATAGTCACTCTTCATGGTCTTTGCCTTTGCATGTCTGGATTTACAGAATTATGTAAAATATTTTTTTCCCAAACTGTGAGTGTCCAGGCTAATACAGTGGTCAACTAATGAGACAAAATCATTGGGAGCAATACGATGTTAAACTATGTGGTCTACAATAAACTTAACAGAATAGAAGAATTCTGTGTAAAATGAATCACTCATCCTACTTACCCCAGCTTTGCACATTAAATTTCCACTAACTAATGGAGAAGAACAATGAAGCCCATACACCTTAAATATTGGGGACAACAAGCAAAACCTTTTCTCAGTTTACACCACTGAAATCAATAATGTTACATTGCTGAGAAATCAGCACAAGTACGACCAGAGCTGGTACAAATATTTTAACGTCATTCTGAGTCTCCAAAAGGGAATTTTTGTTAGATTAACTCTACTCCCATTACAGAATATGCAGCTTGTGTGCATATTAATTGATCTATAATATTTCAGATTTATGAAGACTTCTACTTGTCCTAGACATGCAGAGAGAAAGACAAGATAAAAGGACTGTGGTTTAATTAGGTTTCAGTGTATTAATTCATCTGAGACCTATCTGTCAATAACTCATATAGTGCAGGTCATGGTTCATTTTTGTTTCTATCTGGCCAACAGATTGTCATGAGCTGCCTTTGTCCACCTGCCCACCAGTCAAGTAACCTTTTCATATGAAGGCCTGTCATCACAAGGAACTTCCAGATTGCTAGTTTTTTACCTATCAGTCCAATGAATTTTGTTGTTAGTGGTTTCCCTAATAACATGGGCAAAAAATATATTCATTTCCTAATAAAAAAGCACACCCGTTAGTCCTTGGAAAATTCAGATAACAGTTGGGTTATTTCAACACAAACTGATTTTGCCTTTACCCTGCAATTCATGCACCTTTTGGGTTGTCAACCCCCAAAAAACTTAATTGCTTCCCATCTTACCATTTGCTGCAGCATTTCAGAGCACCTTAGTCTGGAGAATTATTTCTATCTATCTCCCTTAAATCCTTTTGTCCTGTAATGATTACAGGCAAGTTATGATGTGTGGCCAAAGCAGGCCTGTTGCATGCACAAAATGGATACATACTAAGCAAGATACAATTAATATTTACTATCTTGAACCCAGACAGAAGTGCACAAAATAGAATAATTGTTGATAGTGTGTAAGTATTTTATAACATTTTAACACCAACAATAGCATTTGGTAACACAGCTGAGCCATAACTGCAAAGAGGCCAAAAGAGACTTGTGGTACAGTTGCAAAAATGGGGCAAAGGAAAATACATGCAAGACACAAAATCTGCAGGCAGGAAAGATGGCTTGGAAAATAACGTAATTCTGCAGAACAAGCAGGAAGGGTGCACGGTAGAATTCGAACAACCCTGCAGAAGAAGCAGGACAGACTACAGAATCCTACAATCACAGACAAGTCTAGCTTGGAAAGGACCTCTGGAGACCATCTGATCCAACCTCTTGTTGAAAGCTGGGTCTTAGATTAGTTTATCCAAGGACCTGTCAAGCTCAGTGTTAAATATTTCCAACAAGAAAGATACCACCACTTTTCTGGGCAACTATTGTTTAACTCTTCCCACAGTGAAGTTTTTCTTTCTTATATTCAGAGAGAATGTCCCCCGAAACAGCTTGTGCCTATATCCCCTTGTCCTGTCACCTCATCGTTGTGAAGGGAACACATCCATTTTCGCTATGTCTACATTTAAAGTACTGGAAGGCTGTGATAACTCCCTCCACTTACACAATTCTCTTCTCTACGCTGAACAAATCTAATTCCTTTAACCTTCCCTCGTATGTAAAATTCTCCAACCCTCCTGCCATCTTGATGGTGCCTTTGGTGGCTCCTGAACCYCCTCCAGTTTTTTCATGTCTCTTGAACTGTGGGGACAAAAACCAGACACAGTGTCCGAACTGCGGCCAAAAAGTGTCAAGTAATCACATCTCTTGATCTGCTGGCTATACTCTTGTTGATGCAACCCAGGACATGGTTTGCCTTCATTGCTGCAAGGGTGCTTTTATGGCACATACTCAACTTCTTGTCCACCAGGATCCCCAGGTCTTTTTCTGCAGGTGCACCACAACCAGTCAGACCCCAGCCTGTATTGCTGCTTGACATTCTTCCATCTCTGGTAAACTTCATGCAGCTCTTGCTGATCTAATCTTCCAGCCTGTCTAGGTCTCTTTGAATGGTGGTCCTTCCTTCTAGTGTATCTATATTATCTCCCAGTTTGCTGTCATCCACATGGCTGACACAAGTAGGGTTCTTTCAACCCTGTCATCCAGATCCCTTATGAAAATATTGAATAGTATCAAACCTCTAAGGAACTCCACCCATGATTGGCTGCTAGTCCCTCAGAGGTCTGATGGAACCAGAAAAATACTGCAAAATAAAAAGAAACTTGAACAAACCTGGATTCCAAAAATAGGTTGCAGATTAAATCACCTCCCTTTGTTCCCCACGGCTCAGTATTGGGGCCAGTTTTGTTTAATATCTTTATCAACGATCCGGATGAGGGGATCGAGTGCACCCTCAGTCAGTTTGCAGACGACACCAAGTTGGGCAGGAGTGTTGATCTGCCTGAGGGTAGGAAGGCTCTGCAGAGGGATCTGGACAGGCTGGATTGATGGGCTGAGGCCAATTGTATGAGATTCAACAAAGCTAAGTGTTGGGTCCTGCACTTGGGTCACAACAACCCCAGGCAACGCTACAGGCTTGGGGAAGAGTGGCTGGAAAGCTGCCTGGAGGAAAAGGACCCGGGGACGTTGGTCAGCAGCCAGCTGAATATGAGCTGACAGTGTGCCCAGGTGGCCAAGAAGGCCAACGGCATCCTGGCTTGTATCAGAAATAGTGCAGCAGCAGAACTGGGGAAGCGATCGTGCCCCTGTACTCGGCACTGCTGAGGCTGCACCTCGAATACTGTGTTCAGTTTTGGGCCCCTCACTACAAGAAAGACATTGAGGTGCTGGAGCATGTCCAAAGAAGAGCAACAAAGCTAGTGAAGGGTCTAGAGCACAAGTCCTATGAGGAACAGCTGAGGGAGCTGGGGTTGTTCAGCCTGGAGAAGAGGAGGCTGAGGGGAGACCTTATCGCTCTCTACAACTACCTGAAAGGAGGCTGTAGCGAGGCAGGTACTGGTCTCTTTTCCTAAGTAACAAGTGATAGGACGAGAGGAAATGGCCTCAAGTTGCGCCAGGGGAAGTTTAGATTGGATATTAGGAAAAATTTCTTCACCAAAAAGGTAGTCAAGCATTGGAACAGGCTTCCCAGGGAAGTGGTGGAGTCACCATCCATGGAGGTATTTAAAAGACATGTAGATGCGGTGCTTAGGGACATGGTTTGGTGGTGGACTTGGGAATGTTAGGTTTGCAGTTGGACTCAATGATCTTAAGGGTTTTTTCCAACCTCAGTGATTCTATGATTCTATGATTTTCTTTTGGGGATGGGGCTGGCACAACAATGATGAAAGAGGAATGATCACAAAAAAAGGAGGAGACCTGTTTCATTTCTGGCTTCCCTTATGAACAAACTCTCAGCCTGATCATCTTGACCTTGGCAATGAAGGACCACGCCATCAGTTCTAACTGTACTTCCTACATTCCATGGTATTGTATGCTGACAGATAATTTAGGGTAAGTTTGTAAAGACCAATTGTTTTGTAGATGTAGTGATAATGATTGATAGCTATTAAGAACTGAACACTATCAATGCGTATCCAATCCAGTAAAGAGTTGCTTTGAAGTTTGAAACTGGCCTGATTTGTTAGTCTTTAAACACTCCCATCACAGCGATATCTAATTTCCTAACAGATATGCAGATCTATATATTCAGTTACAACCAGTTTGTGGTCAAACACAACTGTGTAGTGCAGTTATGTTGGAGGGGAACTGAGAGACGCAGACCTTTTTAGCAGAGTAATTTCCAAGCAGCTCAAGAAGCAGATCTGTGTAATTTTTCTACTTAATTGCAATAGGAATAGAAATGCTATATTACTCTTTGCAGACAGGGTCCCATACTGTTCCTGAGACAATTTTTACATTATTCCCAGACAGTTTATAACCATTCAACCTCCTTTTTGTCACACAGAGATTTTCCTCACCAGTGAGAACATAAACCCATTAAAGTTAGGTCTACCTGCCTGGGGAGCCATTGCCTACAGGTTAAAATATTATTTAGAGGAAAATTCTCTTTAGGTCTTCATCTGTCTGTCCTTGTAACAGATTCCTTCAACTGTGCTTAGTCAGAAGTGTGTCACAATAAAAGCATGGGTAAAATGCATAATATAGTGCCTGCCTGTACATTCACCCATTCCTACAGTCCTATTAGAATCATAGAATCGTAGAATCAGAAAAGACCTTTAAGATTCATGTTCATGATCCTGAAGGAAAAGACAAACAAGGATATATATGAATTTTAATATCTATAAAATAATAAAAAAAGATAAGTAGAAATGCTGTTTAGAATTGTATTTTAGGGGGTACCGTGTTTGTAATTAAACTGAACAAATAAGATTCCACTTCACCAAGACACCTTCAACAGTAGATGCTCTTCTTTGATTTCAGTTTTAATTTCATTTTCCTTCCCTATTTAAAAGAGTGAACTAGCAGTACCTGCAGCCTCAGCATATCACTAAGACAACTGGTACTGGTTTGATCAGGCAAATGCTAACATCTTCATCAGCTTCTCAGRCCATGCTCCTTTTGCCATCTCTCAGTGGTTTTAATATTTAAAATATCGGTTCTCATCCAATTATCACAAATTCCTGCATTCCAAGACAAAAGTATCTCTGCAAAGATGAATTTACAGTGCCTCAGATGTTCTGTGTTAATCACAGAAATATATTGCAACACCTGTCTCAAAGTACCAGAGTAAATAGTAGCAGCCTATCCATCACAGAAAGCTCAAAGAAGAAGTGAATCAGATTATATTTATTCAGAGATGCTGTGAGGTGTGAGTATGCACACATGGATGTATGCAGGATTTGTGGAGAAGCTAATGTACRGAAAGGTCATACTACAGTTTAATATCCAATGACATGTACTTTTACCTGCTAACATCCCACTGCAAAACACAAATCCTAAGAGTTCCTCCCCCAGCAGGCTGAAGAGGATTGAACATAGAATTGATATAAATTGTCTTTTACTACACATTTATTCATCACAAGTAATTAATTGTCTTCTCTGTCAATACTCTGATGTGCATGCATGAGGCCGTGTGCATCTGTGTATAGATGAACTCTCCAAGTACCACTGTCCAAAGGTATTCTATCATATAAGCAGATATACAATGCAGCCACAGGTTTGTATTACCTCTTGAGCTTATCTATGGTACGATAGATGGTTAACCACCATGCATTCTCAGGCTTCTAGTTAAGGGAAATGGAGAAGGCACTCAAGTCCTACCCCAAATAATGGGAATATGACCTGGAAACCCTAAGGCAAACCTCATTCTCCAGACTGCTGTTTCTTGAGCCATTCATGCTGGCCATCTGTCCCTATACCAGCAATCCTGCCCTTTGGTTTCAGCATCAGGATAGAAAGTTCATGTCATTGCAACAGACTCTTGCTGTCTCCAAAAATCTGTCTGTACTCTAGTGCTGTGTATATATGAGAAAACATCTCACTTCTTTAGGATAACCTTACCCAAAGGCAGAATCAACGTATTTCTTACATATTTTAGACTAAATCAACCTGCGATATCCGGGACTACCCCATTGAAAAGCATCTTTATTCTAGTTTGTTCATGTGCCTACAGTTTCCTCCAGGCTTAGGCAGGACCTCTTTCTCTGTCGTCTTTTGTGGGCCACAGAAACACTTCTGTTTAGAAGAGAAAGTATTCGTTCTATTTCAATGGAAATTTTGTGAGCCTTTTCCTGTTTCCTTTTTCCCCTCACAACCTGTGAAATAATCTCAATAAAGCAGCCATTTTGCCACCATTCCTTAATTTTTCTCCCTGAAAGGAAAGGTGCATTTTGACTACATCTTGAGATAAGCACAGGCAGGTCTTTGTACTATGCTCTTTGCTCAATACTTTTCAAGTTTGTGAGATACTAAATGAATCAGTTTTCTCCTTCTTTAAATAGACTTCAAATAGGTTTCAATAGGTTTCAAATGTAAACACTGTTGGTTAGACCTGTAATAAAGTTTGTCTGTTAAAGAAATTAAATTTTTAAAAAAGAAAAAAAAAAATGTGGTATGGCCTCTTATTTTTCCCCCTGATAAATCACAGATCCTTTGAGTTGTAAATCATCTTGCAGACAATAGTAATGTTTATTGAAGACTAACTTAATCAGTATGACATAAGTAAAATTGACATGACCCTGAGAAGCTTACCTGTAAAACCAAACCTAAAACATATCTCCACAAGTAYATGAGACGTCCTCCATTTCTTCCTGTTGCGATATTTTTTGACAAAAGACACTCCAGAAACAAAACCTGAATATATAGTCATATTTTCTATATAATTTAAAACTAAAAAAAGACAAAATACTCTTTTAGAGTGAGGTCCTCTCTCTTTCTTCCTTCAATCTACCTCAAAAAACCCAACTAAATAAAGAAAAAAGATGACCTCCACAGTGCTGTGGCAATAGTTGTCCAATTATTGTTCTTTCTGAGCAAGCAGGGATGGCTCTGCTAAAATTGTGTTGTGAAGAGCATGGCATGTCAAGAAAGGAAAGAACTAAAGTTAGTCCTGACGTCTGATCCTGTGATGCAAAATAATATCACTAAGAAATATTTTCTTACATTTCACCTAACTTCTCCTGGCTGAATTGCATGGTGATAAGGCAAAACAGTAAAAAAGGGCTTATGAATGAAACAGTCTACTGCCCTTTCCTGCTGGTTAAAAGCTCCTTTATTTATAAACACTTCAGTGAAAGATTTTTTTTTTTCCCCCACTTAGGGAATATATACAAAACATATTAATAGTTGAAGATGAATAGTTTATAAACACTGTTGTGGTTTAACCCGGCAGGCAGCCAAACACCACACAGCAACTCGCTCAATCAACACCCCCTCTAGTGGGATGGGGGAGAGAACTGGAAAAAAAGTAAAATTTGTGGATTGAGGTAAAGACAGTTTAATAGAACAGAAAAGGAAGGGATAATAATAACAATAATAGTAATAATAATCATAATCATAATGGTAGAATATACAAAATGGGTGATGCACAATGCAATTGCTCACCACCCGCCGACCGATGCCTAGCCTGCTCCCAAGCAGCGATCACTGCTTCCAGGACCACACCTCCTAGTTTAAATACTGAGCATGGCATCATATGGTATGGAACACCCTGTTGGCCTGTTGTGTTAGCTGAACTGGCTATGCTCTCTCCCAGCTTCTTGTGCACCTGGCAGAGCATGGGAAGCTGAAAAGCCCTTGACCTGTGTAAATATTAATTAGAAACAACTAAAACATCAGTGTGTTATCAACATTATTCTTGTACTAAGTCCAAAACACAGCACTGTACCAGTCACTAGGAAGAAAATTAACTCTATCCCAGCTGAAAACAGGACAGTATCCACTCCTTATTCCATACCATCTATGTCATGCCCAGGTCTCACATTTTCCAATACATTCCAAAAAATCATCACAACTTTTCCTGCCTTTTGATATATATACACACACAGATATAATTCCCTTAGTCTATGGGCCATCCCTCTAAAATGTCCACTGAGTTCATTTAGCCCATGACTTTGGGCTCCATCTGTCATAACAGTCTTTCAGGGCARGAGAGATGGTGTGTGGTGTTGGATTGTTGCATCCTGAAGCCAGTTCTGGTTCCATTATCGCTGCGGTTGTGCATCTCTATCATTGCACTTTGCTCGGTTTCACCGAAGTTCATTCTTCATTAACCTGGGTGATTTTTACTGCAATACCATTGATATGGCACATAGAAGTGATGAACCGTAGGAGTGATGACATACAGTATTATATAGCAATTAACATCATACAATTCAGTTCATTGGCTGTTTTCACACAAAATCAAATCTCCTTGAGGTACACATCGGACTTCCCCATCCTTTCGTATTACCCACCAAGTGCACCCAGGTCCTTGAGCAAAAGCAATCCCATGGATGGGTTTTCCCTTGCCCAAGGCAGGAGTAACCCAGACTGTCTTCCCCAGCATATTCCTTATGTGCACTACAGGCACTTTATCCCACTCTACAGTGAGTAAGGGTTTTGATTGGGCAAGACAGCTCAATTGAGAGGTCCCCTGGTGTTGACTAACCAGGTGGCTTTTGCTAAATGCGTGTCCCAATGCTTGAATGTCCCACCACCCATTGCTCTCAGTGTAGTCTTTAGCAGCCCATTGTATTGCTCGATTTTCCCAGAGGCTGGTGCAYGATAGGGCATGTGATATACCCACTCAATGCCATGCTCTTTGGCCCAGGTGTCTATGAGGGTGTTTCAGAAATGAGTCCCATTGTCTGACTCAATTCTTTCTGGGGTGCCATGTCGCCATAGGACTTGCTTTTCAAGGCCCAGGATCGTATTCCAGGCGGTGGCATGGGGCACAGGATATGTTTCCAGCCATCCAGTGATTACTTCCACCATGGTAAGCACATAGCGCTTGCCTTGGCGGGTCTGTGGGAGTGTGATATAATCAATCTGCCAGGTCTCCTCATATTTATACTTCAACCTTCGCCCTCCATACCAAAGAGGCTTTACTTGCTTGGCTTGCTTGATGGCAGCTCATGTTTCACATTCATGAATAACCTGTGCAATAGTGTCCATGGTCAAGTCCACCCCTCGATCACGAGCCCATCTATACGTTGCATCTGTTCCTTGATGGCCTGAGGTGTCATGGGCCCACCGAGTTAAAAATAATTCACCCTTGTGTTGCCAGTCCAGATCCACCTGAGCCACTTCAATCTTAGCAGCCTGATCCACCTGCTGGTTGTTTTGGTGTTCTTCAGTGGCCCAGCTCTTGGGTATGTGAGCATCTACATGACGTACTTTTACAACCAGGTTCTCTACTCAGTCAGCAATATCTTGCCACAATGCAGCAGCCCAGATAGGTTTACCTCTGCGATGCCCATTGTTCTGCTTCCATTGCCGTAACCACCCCCACAGAGCATTTGCCACCATCCACGAGTCAGTATAAAGTACTGGCCATTTTTCTCACTCAGCAATATCCAAAGCCAGCTGGATGGCTTTCACTTCTGCAAACTGACTCGATTCACCTTCTCCTTCAGCAGTTTCTGCGACTTGTCTGATAGGACTCCATACAGCAGCCTTCCACCGCCAATGCTTTCCCACAAGGCGGCAGGACCCATCAGTGAACAGGGCATATTGCTTTTCATTTTCTGGTAGTTTATTATACAGTGGGGCCTCTTCAGCACACGTCACATCCTCCTCTGGGGACATTCTAAAATCTTTGCCTTCTGGCCAGTTCGTGATCACTTCCAAGATTCCTGGGTGACTGGGGTGTCCTATTTGAGCCTGTTGTGTGATCAGTGCAACCCACTTACTCCACGTAGCATCGGTTGCATGATGTGTAGAGGGGATCCCCCCTTTGTGTGTCCCTCTCTCTCCCCCATAAATTGGCTCTCCAAGGAGAAAAGGTGAAGAGTGTAATTATTAATAGTTTCCAAGAGGTAGCTCCTGAGGTACGGAGGTGACAGCAATGCTGAGTACAAATACCAGATTAGATTCATGACCAATAATTTTATCATATCATAAAACACTGTTGCACGGTACAGCAAAATGATTACCCTGACCCAGATCCGAACGGTGATAAACATCACAACAGGGAATAGATACTGCAAGTAAGGTATTACATAACACAACATTGAGAGCCAGCCCAAAAACTTTGAGAGCAAATAAAACAACATTGTGACCAACGACTATTAAACCAATATAATGAATGCCTATAACAAATTTGCCTTAACACGCTTCAGTCAGATCTGTCATTATTTCAACCCTTTGTGCCCAACGTTGGGCACCAAAAAACGACTGTTGTGGTTTAACCCAGCAGGCAGCCACACACCACACAGCCGCTCGCTCAATCCACGCCCCCTCCAGTGGAATGGGGAAGAGAATTGTAAAAATAAAAAAGTAAAATTTGTGGATTGAGATAAAGACGTTTTAATAGAACAGAAAAGGATGGGGAAATAATAATAATAATAATAATGGTGATAGAATATACAAAATGACTGATGCACAATGCAATTGCTCACCACCTGCCGCTCGATGCCCAGGCCGCCACCAAGCCGCGATCACTGCTTCCGGGACCATGCCTCTTAGTTTATATACTGAGCATGACATCATATGGTATGGAATACCCCATTGGCCAGTTGGGTTAGCTGTCCTGGCCATGCTTCCTCCCAGCTTCTTGTGCACCTGGCAGAGCATGGGAAGCTGAAAAGTCCTTCACCAGTGTAAACACTACTTGGCAACAACTAAAACATCAGTGTGTTATCAACATTCTTCTTGTACTAAATCCAAAACACAGCACTATACAAGCTACTAGGAAAAAAATAAGTCTATCCCAGCCAAAACCAGGACAACACGTTCAGATAAAGCTTTCTCAGTTTTACTGCATGTTCACATAAGTGATGGGAAAGAAAAGCATCACAGAGAAGATGAAGGAAAAATAGAAAAGAGCAATATTAACCATGTAAAAAGAAGCAGTGTTCTAATACAAGGGAAAGCAAAATTGAGAGTATTAATCTTGTAGCACTCCAAAGAAGGAAAGGGGGGGAAAAAACAACAAACCACTACCAACCTTTTTCCTAATGCACATTTAAGTAGCTTTTAAATTATTTTTAAACTTCCTTTTAATTAGAAGTCCCTCCATTTATTGAGATACTGTAATTTGTCATTTTTTTGTTCTTAAAGATAAACACATAATCTATATCCAATAAGCAACATAAGGATCCCTTGTATGAATTCACAGCTCTCCAGACAAATGTAGCGTGAAACACCAGATATTGGAAAAGGAGCAGAAAAGCTATTTTATGATTCTCCTCCAAAACTGAAATCTTAAGTTATGTGAGGACATACACCAGACAGATTCAGATAGATGGAACTCTGTAATGCAGCAGCCCACCTAAGATTCTGTAAGGGGATATATTTAGACTTAAATCAGAAGCAAAACTTGCAAGACAACCCATTTTCCAGCCTGTCCACACTATTCAGGTTCTCCAAAATCTTAAACCTGGTATGAAGCTTACATTGTTCCCTCCCTGTTAACCACCAAATGAGAGTTGTGCTGCCATCTGCTTCTAAGTCACTTGCATGTTCCAAATCAGCAAGATGCTTGAACTGACCCTGTAAGTGCCTATGTCATCCCATTGATTTTAGCACTTGTGCTCAAATGTAGGCTTGTTTTTAAGTACCTTGTTGAATCAGGACCTTTAAAGTGCATTTAAGGAACTCATAAACCCAGTTAGCAGTGAAAGCTATCATTAAACACATCAATAAATGGTAGAAGATCAGATTGTTCCTTAATATCACATTACAGAGCAAAATATTTCTGTAAGTTAACTTGGCCTTCAGAAGGGGTGGACTGAAAGAAAATTGTGTTAAATAGCAAAAAATTATATACAATTGAATTCACTCTGGGAAGTTGCCCTGTCAGACATGTATTCCTTGAGTAAAATGGGTGTATTTTTATTGAAACTAATGTTTAAAATATCTCCCACTAATGTGGTTTCATTGCTCATGCAGAATCCAATTTCTATTTATTCTGCATGGCAGTTACAAGAGGCGTCTATTTACTGAAGCCAGTTCAATAACTGAATGCAGAAATGTGTATATTTACATTTACTCACAGTAAACTATCATTTAGCTGCTTGTACTGCACAGAGCCCTGTTATTGAAATATATTGCTTTTTCTTTATATAATTTTCTCCTGTCTTGTTTCATGTAGACTTTCTATCACATTTCTTGTACCAGCCACCTCCACCCCTCCAACTGCTTGTCTTTCCAACAAACTCAGTGTTTAAAACTCAGTAGACTTTTTTTCATAAAGATCTGCTGAGAGGTTCTACTTTTGCTCTTCACTTTGTCAAAAATCTGTAGACAAGAATACAGGGAGGGTGGGGGTGGCAAGAAAGACATAGCTGACACAAGAAATAAAATAATAAACAAGAAGTGCATGTAATGTTTAGAGCAATGCTTTGTGTCAGTGGAAGGTTATTACATGAGCTTTTCGCTCACTTGGGTCAGGATCCAGCAAGTACCAAAGCAGAACCTCACCAGGAAGGTTTTAATGCTCCCTGGAGTGCTTGACCTCCCACAGAAGACAGAAGGAAATCAGAGTCATCAGGCTACAGTCATAGAAATAACCACTTAACTCATGGCCCGCACATGTCCTTCCTGGGACTCGAGGGGACAAGGGGAAAAAAAGGCTTTCCAGCAAAGTAACCAAGCACTCACTACCACTAAGTGCTGACTAAAGTGAAGGATGTTACTAGGTGTAAACATACTACACTATTATAATTTCCTACTGCTTTTTTATAAATGCTACCACAGCACTATCTTAAAGCCACTATAAACTATTATAACCACGTATAACCAAAAGTTATACATTTAAGAAAAAATGTTGCATTAAGCATTTCAACTGGTCTTCCAATAATACTCAAACTTTTTCATATAGAATGGTATATATGTAATATATTGTTTCCCAGGTAGTGTTCTTTTATTTAAAAAAAGTATTTCTAATATTTCCAAAGACATAAAGGTAGCATACTCTCACAAGTGCTGTTATTTATTGTGACATAGTCATTTGAGGATGTGAAATGAAAAACTAGTGATCTGAACAGACAACAAAAGGGATAAGCAAATGCAATTTACTTCTGAAGCCATAATGTAAATGTATAAAATTCTGAAGCTGATTAAAAGCAGAAATTCCTTTTAACCTTCATTTTACATAGAATCATAGAATCATAGAATCATTAAGGTTGGAAAAGAGCTTTAAGATCATCGAGTCCAACCATCARCCCAGCACCCATGCCCACTAACCCATGTCCCGAAGCGCCACATCCACATGTTTTTTGAACGCCTCCGGGGATGGTGACTCCACCACTTCCCTGGGCAGCCTGTTCCAATGCCTGACTACCCTTTCGGTGAAGAAATTTTTCCTAATATCCAATTTAAACCTCCCCTGGCGCAACTTGAGGCCATTTCCTCTTGTTCTATCACCTGTTACTGGGGAGAAGAGACAGACACCTGCCTCTCTACAGCCTCCTTTCAGGYAGTTGTAGAGAGCGATAAGGTCTCCTCCCCTCAGCCTCCTTTTCTCCAGGCTGAACAACCCCAGCTCCTTCAGCCACTCCTCATAAGACCTGTTCTCCAGACCTTTCACCAGCCTCGTCGCCCTTCTCTGGACACGCTCCAGCACCTCAATGTCCTTCTCATAATGAGGGGCCCAAAACTGAACATGGTATTCGAGGCGTGGCCTCACCAGTGCCGAGTACAGGGGCACGATCACCTCCCTATTCCTGCTGGCCACACTATTCCTGATACACGCCAGGATCCCTCTGCAGAGCCTTCCTACCCTCAGGCAGATCAACACTCCCGCCCAACTTGGTGTCCTCTGCGAACTTACTGAGGGTGAACTCGATCCCCTCGTCCAGATCATTGATAAAGACGTTAAACAAGACAGGCCCCAAAACGGAGCCCTGGGGAACACCGCTCGTGACCGGCCACCAACTGGATTTGACTCCATTCACCACAACTCTCTGGGCTCGGCCGTCCAGCCAGTTTTTTACCCAACGAAGAGTACATCCATCCAAGCCATGAGCTGCCAGCTTCTCCAGGAGAATGCTGTGGGAGACAGTGTCAAAGGCTTTGCTAAAGTCCAGGTAGACCACATCCACAGCCTTCCCCTCATCCACTAGGTGGGTCACCTGGTCATAGAAGGAGATCAGGTTGGTCAAGCAGGACCTGCCCTTCATGAACCCATGCTGGCTGGGTCCGATCCCCCGGTTGTCCTGCACCTGCCTCATGAGCGCCCTCAAGATGAACTGCTCCATGATATTCCCCGGCACCAAGGTCAGGCTGACAGGCCTGCAGTTCCCCGGATCCTCCTTCTGGCCCTTCTTGTAGATGGGCGTCACATTGGCAAGCCTCCAGTCATCCGGGACCTCCCCCGTTAACCAGTACCACTGATAAATGATGGAGAGCGGCTTGGCAAGCTCCTCTGCCAGCTCCCTCGGTACTCTCGGATGGATCCCATCTGGCCCCATAGACTTGTGTATGTCCAGCTGTCATAGCAGGTCGTTAACCTCTTCCTCTTCAATTATGGGGGGTTTATTCTGCTCCCTATCCCCATATTCCAGCTCAGGGGGGTGAATACCCAGAGGATAACCGGTCTGAATATTAAAGACTGAGGCAAAGAAGGCATTAAGTACCTCAGCCTTCTCCTCATCCTCAGTGGCAATGTTTCCCCCTGCATCCAATAAGGAAGGGAGATTMTCCTTGGCCCTYKTTTTGTCGTTAACATATTTGTAAAAACATTTTTTGTTGTCCCTGACGACAGTGGCCAGATTGAGTTCCAGCTGGGCTTTTGCCTTCCTAATTTCCTCTCTGCACGACCTGACGAGATCCCTGTACTCTTCCTGAGTCGCCCGCCCTTCCTTCCAACAGCGATAGACTCTCCTTTTTTCCCTGAGTCCCAGCAAAAGCTCCTTGTTCAGCCAGGCCGGTCGTCTTCCCCGCCAGCTCCTCTTACGGCACACGGGGACAGCCCGCTCCTGCGCCTTTAAGATTTCCTCCTTGAAGAACGTCCAGCCTTCCTGGGCCCCTTTGCCCTTCAGAACCGCTTCCCAAGGGACTCTCTGAACCAGCGTCCTGAACAGGCCAAAGTCTGCCCTCCAGAAGTCCATGGTAGCAGTCTTGCTGACCCCTCTCTTTACTGCACCAAGAACTGAGAATTCTATCATGTCATGGTCGCTGAGCCCCAGATGGCCTCCGACCACCACATCTTCCACCAGTCCTTCTCTGTTGGTAAACAGCAGGTCAAGCGAGGCACCTCCCCTGGCAGTCTCGCTTACCAGCTGCTTGAGGAAGTTATCTTCCACGCGCTCCAGGAACCTCCTCGACTGTTTCCTCTCTGCTGTGTTGTATTTCCAGCAGACGTCGGGCAAGTTGAAGTCTCCCACGAGGACAAGGGCTAGCAATCGCGAGACTTCTGCCAGCCGCTTGTAGAATGCTTCGTCTGCCTCTTCATCCTGGTTGGGTGGTCTATAACAGACTCCCAGCAGGATATCCGCCTCACCAGCCTTCCCCCTCATCCTAACCCATAAGCACTCAACCCGATCATCACAAACGTCGAGCTCCGTGCAATAGAAACACTCCCTAACATACAAAGCCACCCCACAGCCTCTCCTTCCTCGCCTGTCCCTTCTGAAGAGCTTGTAGCCATCCATCGCAGCACTCCAGTCATGAGAGTCGTCCCACCACGTTTCCGTGATGGCGACCAAGTCATAGCTGTCCTGCTGCACAATGGTTTCCAGCTCCTCCTGCTTGCCGCCCATGCTGCGTGCATTGGTGTAGATGCACTTGAGCAGGGCTATCGTCCTCACCCCTGAGACTGGCCTGCCACCCGTAGGCTTATCTCTATCGAGCRTGGCTCTATCCCCTTCCCCCTTCACACCTAGTTTAAAGCTCTCTCGATGAGACCCGCCAACTCATGGGCGAGTTTGATCATGTTTGATCATTTCCTTTGTTGACTTTTATTGTTCAGTTAAACTTCTGCCATTTTTGTTGTATCTTGTTTCCACAAAGATCAATGAAATTAAAAAGAATCTATGTGAAAGTTAGATCTCACACACAACAAATGGCATTCAACTTGTACTTTTCCTGCATATTGGAACAAGTATTACTACTGGTGGAGCTAGCTATGTTGACAATGGGGAAATCCACCTTTGCCTGGGAAGGGAAAGTATCTAGTTGCATAAYGATAGTTCATATGGATTAATATGGAACCCAGTTCATACGGTTATGATATGATCAAAGCAGACCTGGCTGTTTTACCTTGTTGTCTATGATAAGGGAAAGAACTCAGGGAAATGTTGAACTCTGTCACGTTTTTCTATGACTTGTCATTGTTTATTTTTATCCAAAACAGACCTGACATCATCCTTTCTCAAGATGATGTAAATTAGGGAAAATTCTACTTAATGGAGGTACGTTGACATAGAACCACCTAATCCCATGGCTCTTTAAGGCTAAAATGCATTATTTCATATTTCTAAATTAATAATCACAAAAAGACAGGAAAAATAGGTAATAAATATAAAGTGAAAATTTAGACTGCAATTTATTTAAAATGTTTCCTTCTAGTTGGTGACTGACATTTTGATCTTTTTAACAATTTGGGKTTTTTTTGGTAAAATTATCATATAGGTTCCAAATAAATGGGTGTTTTACTAACACAAAATGCTAGCACAGTAATAAACTGTCAGGCTGCTCTTAACATATTCCCATTTGACTTTCCTTTAGCTATTAAATTAACTAATCATTTTCTTGTACTATGGGTTTGTAGCTTTGAGTATGTGTTGATTAAAGATCAGCATGCATAGTAGTCGATCACCTGTTTTGTAATTACAGCTCTAACGCTTCTTAGTTGGATGAACAGAGTCTGCTTCTGAATATTGCAAGGGATTTTTTTTCTTTTTTCCTCGTTGATATATGACTCTCAAGGATTGAATTGACATCCAGAGCCAGATGTAGTTTGCTTCTGGCAACAAAGAGTGTTTCTTGTTTGGCAAGAAACAAACTCTGTGGACAGGCAAATTATGCTCAACAACATAGTAAATATAGGGATTTAGGTCTCCAAAGTCAGTGTTATAGCATGTCTTACAGTCCTTGCAGGACTGTCTGATGAAAGCTACAGGTTCTGATGATAAAGTCTTTTTTTCTACTATCTGCATAATTTTGTGAATTTGCAAGTCCCTTTCTACACTGAAGCTGCTTTTCTCCCCAGTCGTCGATGCATCAGCATGCTTCTTTTACTAAACCTACTGTCATGACTACTTACAAAAGCATAAACATGTAAGATTTTTTCTTTCTAAAATTTTAATTATTCTTTCAGCGATTCCCCAGTGAATTCTACATATACTAGAAACACAGGAGATTGGAATCTTTCTGAACAGTGTTGTTCATCCAAGTCTAATCCGTGTTCAGTACACCAGCTGGCACTCACTAGCCAAAGGTATAAAGGGCAGAACAGGCATAACTTGCAACTGCCTACTAACATATCATTATTCATTCTGCTTAAAATCAACACCTCAGGAATTTCTTCCTCTCAGTGCAGGCTTTTATTTTTGGGTTTTTTGTTGCTTAAAAAGAATCAAAAAATGAATAGATCTACTGAAGTAGCTTGGAATTCCAATGTTATTTGCAATGACAATTAAAGTAAAATCTACTCTTACTGTCACTGGAGGCACAAAATCCATATAGAAGGCCTAAATAAGACAGGACAAGTTCCTTACCTGTCTGAAACTCAGCACTCAACTCCAGGTTCACTTYAAAATAGGAGTCAAGACAACTGTCAGACTCCCAGCATTGAGGGCTTCCTAAATATCTATGACAGTTTGCCAAATTTTGCTTATGTTCCATGAACAGCTGGTTGAAATAAGCATAACTACCAGGCAGATATCATTGTCAAAATTATTCAGGAAATCCTATTATTAAATGTGCAGACTGAAACTAAAAAATACGTATTCCTATTTATAGAAAAAATATTTAGAGTAAATTTAATAACAAAATAGAAGAGTTTCAACTCACCTAGCAGAAGCATAGTACTATTTATGGTAAGGTGGAGCAGGGGCCAGTTGCTCCCTAAAGGAGGGCAAGCTTGTCTGAATACCACTGTGGCCAACTCTGTTCTACGATTGCAGGGACCTCGTAAGTTATAATTAAAAAAATAAAGATCTCCTTTAACGTAGTTTGCCCTAAGCAGGAAATCAACATGTGAAGCACCAGTAAATAGTACTGTTTGTCAGAAGGAAAAAATAAATATTTTTATTGATTCTACTGTAACCCCAAAAGATAAAGATACCTGAAAGTTAGTCAGTCCATCCACATTATGATAAAACAAAAATAAATAACCCACATTGTCCTCTCTACAAGATATTCAAAGAATGCATTTTTTAAACTTTGCTTCTCAACTTGTGTATGAATTGCTTGTATTCAAAAACAAATATTCTTCCTTCTTCTGGCATTTACATATTTGATAATAACATAAGAAAATTAAGGTGAACTTTCCACATAATTTGAGTCAGCATCTGAAAATGGCATACAAACTTTTAAAAAAAGCCTTAAAATGGTAATTTCTTTATTTTTCAATCTTCTTCTTATAACTTGCTATGTACCAAATATATGACAATGAAATAAATATATCAAATGTCACCAGTTTCTGTTTAGTTTCAACTACTGAAGCACTGTGTAGGCTTCAGGTGTATCTCCATTAACTTTGTAGACGCAATTAAAATTTGCAATATTACTGTGCTAAGCTACTTATGAAGAATCAACAAAAAAATACAATCTGAAAGTTACTGAAAAGCTGATTTTTTTCCCCAAGTGATCATTTCTCCTATGCAGTTGAGGCATCTCCTTTATCAACTAACGGGAAATAATGAAATGATGTCCTGAAGACAGTGGCTGTTTGTTGAAAATTTTTAAAATGTACTGTTCAAGTGTTTTCAGCAGTTACCTAGCTTGTAGCCTCTCTTGGCTGTCAGCTGAGAGATCCAAGTATATGACAAAGTGACAAAAAAAGTTAGCATCCCCATTAGGTACAAAAATAAGACCAAAACAAATTGACTAGTACAGTGTTGAACCTGTCTCTAGCTATCAGTTCATGATGATCAGATAGCTTCCAAAGTGTAAAATTTGCAAAAAATCCACATAATTTTAWTCTTCAAAATGTAATTGCACTGATTTAAATGTATGATAGACTATATCTTATGATACTGTGACCTCCTTTGGGGCTTTTAAAATCTGCAGAAGCTCACTGACTTACATGGAGTTCTATCAAATTTGCACTGTCCTGACACTGTCTCACTCATATGAATGAGTACTATTTTTTACGTTACAAATCATGCAGGTTGCAAGGGTTTGTTGTTTTCCCGACACATGTTTAACTGCATTACTGTTAATTTATCAGAATATTAAAAAAAAAAAAAAAAAGCTATACTGGAAAGTTCTAAAATTATAATTCTTTTAAAATCTAACATATGTAAGACACACTTCCAAATGCCAGAGGTGAGGAAACATATTAAATCCTTTTCTTTCAAGGAGTGGGTCTTATTCTAATAAAGTCAGCAATACACATAGAGTCTAACTTCAAGACAATAGTAGGATTAAAGTACAGAAATTAAAAGAAAATAATGTGTGGAGAAAGATTAGCCACCTTATCTAGAATTCAAATTTCCTGGGGAAAAATATAATATGAASTAATACTGTCATGTATTACTAATACATGTAACTAATACATGAAAAAAAAAATCTGAGAATAGTAAATATTTGAAGAAATATCAAGATTACCACAACATTTTTCATTTTTATTCTGATAATTTAATAAACACTGGAAAAGGCTGGAAGAGACTTGTTTAGAACACCATAAAAATTTGCCATATCTAGACTGATTTACAATTTAACACAAATAATATATATTATCTGAAATAATTSTTATTTCAGATGCAGCAGAAAAATTTCTAATCTGGATTTCTAAATTTCCAGAGAAAATCAGTGTATCAGAATCCTTGACAAAATGCCTCACTAGTCAACGCTCTTTAATATTAAGAATTTGCATTTAATTAATAGTTAAAATCACAAGCTATATGCTATAATACCCCTATGTGTAGAGGTAGTATTGTTAGTGTAGGTTTACTGACTTCAACAGTATTGCATGAGTGAATCTGGTTTTATTACAATGCAGTATACTGATTTTATCTATTAGACGTTATTTCCTTTCTCCTTAAAGTTAATTAATTGTGCTCTTTCTTTTCAGTTTACATTTCATCTGGATGTCATGTGCAAATTGTTAATAATTTCCATTACATTACATATTACATTCGGTATATATACTATACATTTAGTTCTATAGATACTATAATTGTACTTAATAATTTCATTTATAGGTATGTATAGAATCTTAATTCAAAACATACATTTAAATTATTGCGATTGGGAAGAAAAGCTCCAAACATGTTAAAAGTAGCTTTGCACATACAAGACTTTGGTTTTGGGAACTGCCATGGCTGTGGCACATCAGCTAATTCCTAGCCAGTTTGTTACATCAACCTCAGCCCCAATACAGGTGATATTAGCAGCAGTCCTTCTGTACTTGATTTTTTTAACAGATGAGGAATGCACAGTAGTCAGTGATTATTCCTGATTCAAAAATGGAATACAGTGAGTATCAATAACTAGAATTCAGTTAAGATGATTTACAGAATATTCTCCTCAGAATATTCTCTCATATACTGCCATGCCTCATATTCTGCTATTGTTTGAGAAGAGAGCCGTTCAGGACAGCTCACTTCTGTGACATCATGAGGAAGRAACCAAGAATCTTTTAACTAAAATTTAAAGCCCCTTGGGTGCTGTGGGAAAATCTCATCAAACATATGCCAACAGGCAGGAGAGAGTGCAATCTTCATGTGATCATTGGTGCCGGAGACAGCAAAGATTAAGTTCCTTCTCTCTAATTAGCTAGATTTTTCATTTGCATTTTAATTTATTCAGGCTGCTGGTGATTACCTGGCAACTATTTAAGCAAAAAAAAAAAGGTGACTTACATACCCTGCTATGATTGGCTGATGAGTTTAAAATGGGAGACTCACACCTTCATGGCTGGCTTTCCATCAGTATTGAAAAGATGGACTTTTGGACAAGGCATGATGCATATTACATGCTTCTCTGTGTGACATCAGAAAAAGAGACTGGCAAGGGAGAAACTTGCTGTTTTTAACTCTGTTCCATTTAAGCTTATTTTACCTCTTCTGCTTTTCAAACACTTAAAGAATAACTCAATCCTCAGATGTAATGATGCTTAAATAATGTAAGTAGCTATGCTCGATAATCACGAAGAATGTCCAGTGTACTAATGAAATCAGCAAGGTTCAGTAGTTTTTTGCTATATAGGATGAAAACTTCCTCCTTGAGTTGTAACCTGTGCAGAGTGTCCAATTATCTGTTGGCAAAGGTGTATTACCTTTCAAAATTTCATTTCACTGGCAGTGCTACATAACCCATTGCCTGACAGTTTTTGTGAGATCTACCATGTAAGCAATTCACATCTAGATCAGGTCCTAAATTTTACTAAACAGAAAACAAGCATTTTTCCACTCTATTAAATTGTCAGTGTAAACAGTATTTTGACAGCAGGTTATCACAGAGTTTCAAAATACTTTCTCTGCAATCCATGCTTAAATTTAAAGTGACATGCAAGTAATGATTCTTAGCTACATAGAAAAAAAAGCTACAAATTTTTTTACCATATGAGATATAGTACACTTGTGGGTTCACAGATGGCCAATAATATTTCTAAATAAACTTCTAAATAAATTTAATACGCCATACCAAGAAAGTTTGAAATCTGACTGCCTAAAGTTAGGGTTCTGTATTGATATTTACATCTACAAACCACTAAATACATCCTCTTGTACAAAACTGCTGAGCATGTGAAATTTGAATTGAAGAAAAAAGGAGTTATAAGTGCTGAGTACTTYGAAAAAACAGGCTTCAAATATGTTTTTCAGTAAGTAGGCACAACATATAGTGCAGTACATATGCAGTACATAAATATGTATGAGCCTAACTTTACGCACATACTTTAAAATCTTTGGCTGACATTTTCTAACAAAAATGTACAATTTGCATATTTAACATTCTTTAGATTAAAGTGAAAATGAGGAGATAACATTTACATTAAACTGGTTTTCAAATATGATTATCTCTAATGGCCTCATACCTTATATCACTTGGCTGTTATATTTTAAAGCTAAGTACAAACATTGACAAACCAGTATCTTGCAAGAGGTGCACAGGGAAGCAAATCTTTTTGGGCTTAGATTCTTATGGATACCATAGGATGTAACTGATAGGATTCATTGAAGAGAAAGGACAAGAAAATCACAGAAAGATGGGGTTTATATATTTGGTTTGTGAAAACTATTCCTCTGATTTAGTATTGAATCCCTGACTGAAGATGGTGACATATGTTACTTGGATCAAGGGCTGATGGTGATTAAATTATATTTACTGAGGACTGCAAGTCATTTCTGCAAAACGTTGCATAAATACCAATACACTAACTCCAGAGTATTCTGCTTATACCTCCTCCACAGATACTCACGCATGTAATATTTCCTGGACATGTATTTTTTTATGCCTATTTTCATCAAGGTTAGTTTTTCACAAAAAAACAGCTGTATCCAGCTTTGTGAAATCTGGTCAGATGTACAAAGTGTCACTTTTTTGCAGGGCTGGCCAATTAAGAGGTAAAGTTCAGCTAAGGACGTGAGCTCAGTTGGATATGACAGCTCATGAGAAGGTGGCATGGGATACTGACAACTAACACAGGGGCTAAGGGCATGGCATGAAGAGCAAGGCAGAAGTGAGAGTGACAGGACAAAGCCACAGCAGTTCTTGGGGGCTGTGCAAGTAAGCTGAAGAGGAAATTCTAACTAGGATTGCACTATCTGTGACAAGACAGAGGCTGAGGGAAGACATTTACATTGTTTCTCACACTCTCATTCACATCCCACCTTGCTGATGTTTGCTTCCAGTGATCCAAGACAAGCTGCTATAATCTCCTGAGCAGGTTGGTGCCCTGTGACACAGAGAGCAAGTAAGATTTCTGGATGCCAGGCAGTTCTCTGCTGGGCTCCTCTTATCTCCTTAGTCTGTGTCTTCCATCACAATGTCCTTCAGACCACGAGCYACATCTGGAAGCTCAAAATGCATGGGAATGAATTTAGTTAAGCAGTTCCTAGATGTCAGCCCTACCCAGCATTTGTCAGGAATCACACCTGCCTAGCATAGCCTCTGCTCTGCTGTTCATTAAAACATTTTCCCTGGAGGAGAAGGATGAGATGCCATGGAATATGGAGGTAATGAAAGTGGTTTATCAGGAATTTTTTACAGAACTGACCTCCACAGAGAATCAGCATCAACAGGAAACCCAAGAATGGAACAGTAGGAAGATGGGAGTTTTGATATGAGGTCCTGATTCTCTGGAGTGAGGTGAGTAGTACCCACGATGGACTGGACTGGGAGAAGCTCTGCAGCAGGGTGATTGGGGATTGGTGGTTTGGGAGCGTTATGAACTCTGAATTGGAGAGTTAGCTTATGTATCGTCATTATAGACCTCTCTGTTTAGACACAGGGTTCAAAGAGAACTTTCAGTGGAAGACTAGGATCAAGGGAGAGATTATTTGCAAGAACTCAATCTATACAAGTTCATGGGGCCAGATGTGCTACATCCGAGGGTACTGAGAGAGCAGCAGGATGTCTTAGCTCTGCTTTCTATCATCTTTGAAAGGTCATGGAGATGCAGGTGGTGCCCCTAATGTTTGGAAAAAGGCAAGTGTTGTAACRTCTTTGAAAATCCAGGGAACTACACGCCATTCAGCCTCACTTTAGCCCCTGGGAAAATCATGGAATGAGTCCTCTGGGAACACATTTCTGAGCACAAGGAGAACAATAAGGTAACTGGGAACAGTCAACATGGATTTATCAAGGGTAAACCATGACTGAACAATGTGATTGCCTTCTGTGATGATATCAGGGACTGATGGCCCTAGGGGTGCTGAAATGGGGTCCTTTGCCAGCCAGGGACAGCAAGAACTAACAATGCCCTCAAGGCCCTGACATCTTCTTTCTCTCAGTCTGCTCTATGCACCAAAATGAAATACTATTCTGTATCTGTGCTTGATTTTCTCTTTGTTTTCACTATAAAGTTCTAACTTCTACTGATCACTCACTTCATCTTTTGTCTGGTTTCTGACATGCATGACTAAACTTATAAAACCCTGTATGTGTCAGCATCTCCAAATAACAAATCAAAATCGAAAATCACTCACCAATTAAATTTTAGTCCCAGAGGTAACAGTAGTTATGTAGTTCCATGTTGCTTATCCACTACTAATGAAGAAAGAACCTCTGTATCATAGCCTATAAGGAAAGTTTTCTTAGAATCTTTTCCATGGGCAAGACTCAATGCAACTTTGGAGGAAAGAGATCTTTATAAACATTTTTTTTCCATTTATGTTCACACCACTACTAACTAGACCTGATTAACTTTATGTGGGACAGGTTTTTATTTTTGGTTTGTATTATATTTTAACTGCCCATTTGTACATTTTGATTCTAGTTACTCATTGTTTGTTCTTCAGCTTCTCTGTGACGCTGTCAAAAAGGGAGTATCGTATTTTAAGTGAATGCAAAAAATGCAATACAGAATCTAAATGCTGTTTTGAAAAAGTAATTGTGTCCTTTTGGTSGAGAGAAAAAAATGTGCTTGGAACAGGTCCTATGTTGTGTGCATGAAAAAACATTTTGCCAGCTGGAACAATGAAAATGTTTACAGTATGTTCACAATATGATTTATCGGAGTTTACAGCTCTGGGATGGGTACATTCTCTAAGGTACTAGATTGCCTGGAGCCTACACATTTTTCCATGTTCTTAAATCGTTTCCAAACTACTTTTAAAGTATATTAGATATATTTGCTAAGCCTTCTTGTTCTCTGACAGCCAGAACCACAAGCACAATCTGTGGAATCTATGTGAACAGATGGATGTTAAAAAAAAAAAAAAAGTTTGCCCATGTGAATTCACCCCTAATGAATGACCAATGACTTGTAGATACCACTTCTACACTAAGTGGCAACATGCTAACACTTTGATATTACTGTGAGTAATGCCTACTTGAGAGATAATTTTTTTGTATGCACAATATGTCCCGAAATTTTGGGATTTATTTTGGTGAAGAGGCAGTGCTTTTAAAGGCTGATTAAATGACTACGAGGTTCCTGTTGTGAAGTACAGCCCAGATTCAGAATAAATCAAAGTGCATACATAACACAATTCTTGCCCTAAACAATCTACCTTCCTTAAACAGCATGGGTGGGGAGCATTTTAAAACAGCATTTTACAGTGTTTACATAATTTGCAGCATTTAAATTCTACAGTGTTTTAAAACAAAGTTCCAAGGTCATGCCTACACTGGAGGGAGTAGACAGGTATGACCTTGAAACAAAATTTATTATTTGGGCAAAATAATGCACTATTGCAAATATACAGTTTTGAAAACAAGCTTTTGAAATGTTGGTGTTAAATCATGAGACTTTTTGCACATCTGCTCACGTTAGTGTAATGGGGAAATGACACTCACTCCACTCACTAATGCACGTGAATAGATATAAATGTATAATGAAAGTATCTTATTAATGACTATAAAATTTCTGTAATCTGAGAGGTAGTCATTCCAAAACATGCAAAAATATTTGACTAATTACAGAGATCACAAACATAAAAAAGGTAGTTGCAAATATTTGCAACATATGATAGGTTTGTCACACGTGCTTTTCTGTTCTCTGTTGTGTAACATCCACTTTTCTGACTAAAATATAGTTCTATTTACTCCTAATGTTATTACTAACTTTGCAATATATATACGTGGCATATATATGCCATATACACGATAAAATAATAACTTTACACATTTATTTTGTTAGGAAAGCCTTCTAATCAGCCTTTCTTCAAAGCAAAGGAGTAACTGCTGCCCTCTTATCTGCCACTAGGCAATTCTTTCAGAAACTGAAGAGGCACTACCATGGAAAGGAAGTTAATAAAATTAGTATTGTGACAGATAAAATGCTTATAACAGTGATTAAAAACAGTGAACACTGACTTCACAGCCAAAGACTACACAACCCTAAGCCTTGAGACCCTGCACCCACTCAAGAAATAAAGGATGAGTCCTTGTGTTTCCCTGAGATTAATGAGAAAGGTAGAGCAAAGACCAGGTGATCCAGTCATCTTAGAGATAAACAGGGTCCCACTATTGTATAGCCTCTCTTCTTCTTAGTGGAGGAGGCAAGCAAACGTAGTGTAAGTATGAGGATTTCTGAAAAATCATGAAATGAGCAGGATTTCTGAACATTGATGAAACAAGGGAGTAGAAAAATAATTTTCAACAGTTTTTGTTTGGCTCTAGAAAACGAGTACTGTAAATTGATAAAAGCTGATAAAGACATGTATTCTTATCATGTGTGTACACTTATGTTGATTTTTATGATATTTATGTTTATATACATTCTGAAAAGGGTAATGTTGTTTTCATCTTCCTAATACAGAAACGTCCCTATGTATTTTCATTTCCATGGGCATTCTTAGAGCTCCCCAGGAATCCTCTGATGGAGGCTAGTAACTTTTGTTTAGCTAAAGCTTATTATCCAAAAAAGTATACAATTTTAATTAAAGTATTAATAGACAGAGAGTGCATTTCCCTTCACAGCTTCCTTTGTCCAGGGTTTATGACCCTCTTGTTTAAAAGGATACATGATATTTTCTGTTTGCCTGGTATCAGGTTCAAGCCACTGGTTCCTGTTATACTTTTTTTTTGATAAATGAAATATTCCAGTACTCTCTAGTACACTTTCTTCATAGATATGTTTGTACACTGCAACCAAGTTCTTTAAAAGCTAAATAAGCTGTTTTCTGTCCATCCTTCAAGGGGAAGTTTCTTTACCTAAAGGCTCATTTTCATGGCTCTTTTATGTATCCCCTTTTTTCAACACCCTCTTAAAATGAGGACACCAGAAAGTATAATGTTCCAAAATCCATTCCAATAATGCATGTGGATGGGTCATTGGTAGGTCAGTACTCCCCTATTCATAAAGCTAACTTTTACATTATTTTTTATATCACAGTATCACACAAAGTCTTTACCATGTCATATTCATGTTTGTCTATTATGACCTCTACATTCTTTTCAGCCGCTGACACTGCACGCCTGAGCACTGCAATAGTATTCTGTATTTTCATTCCCAGGATGTGTTATACTAAGGCTTCTTACAGAAATTTGCTAATAGCCAAAAGGTCTTGCTACTAAAGCAGCTCATTAAAATATTAATGACAAAAAACCCAGAAACAGGCTCTTTGCACAGACGGTCCAAAAGGWGTGTAAATTAGATGTAAGCCTCCTTGTCACAAGTGACAAATGTCACACAAGATAAGGTAAGGAAAGAAATGTATGACCACTAAGATGATTCCAAATACAATAAACAAGTGTCATAAAAATGTTTTTTTTACCTGTTCTAGCATGCACAGAGCTTGTTCTAGTCCATCCTGCTGTTTCAGCCTCTAATAGGTGATTTAGTGTTACATTAATGTAACATTTTACTCTGCAGATGGGCTACAGGGCAATAAACTCACTAAACTGCATCAATCAGTTTTCCAAAACCTTCTAAGAAAACAAATACTCCTCATAAGAAACAGTAATTCATTAAGTAGGTATGGCTTTCATTCCTTGTTTCTAGATTTATAATTGTACATATGGCTGTACCAAGTAAATGTTATTTAAGTGCATCACTTATCAAGTAATCCAGACAGTTTTGTTTGACTGTGTTCTCTTCATTACGTTTCWTTCCACTAACTTTTATGGCATATATAAATCATCTTCCCAGTGATGACTTTCATATTTATTTACAGATCACCGATTAAAAATATTAAATAGCACTAGTTCAGGCTCTGTAGAACTGTTTGGAATACTCTCATTTGATTAGTTTTCTTCAGCTGACAGTTATAGAGATTTGACAGTTACCCAGTTCTTAATTAATTTAGTGATGACCAATGCATTCTCTAGTCATTATCACCCACAAAGGTTATCCTAGATGCAGTTTAAGAAAACGTAATATTCCCTTTTTTGTTATGGGTGAAATGTGACCCATTCTTACACAAATCACTATACAGCTTACCGTAACTCTTCTTCGTAGATGTTTACAGTTTGAATTAGTCTACACTTCATAATGCAGAATGTCTGAAAAAATGCGTAGTAAAAAAACCAGAGCATGTAAGTTTTACACACTACTCATTATTATAACCACTTTGCCATAAAGAGGTAGTCTTCAGCTATGAGAGTAATCTGGGTCTAAGCCGTGATGGGAAATGCATTCTTAAAAAGCACCAGTATCTTTGTTTGCTCCTTTCCTTCCCTGTCATCTGAGGAGTTGAAGTTATATCACAGTAGCTTAAAAAGCAATTATCAATAAAGATTTACAGAATTAGGTCTTTCATTATTTCTCACCAGTTATATTTGCTCTAGATTAATTGGTAACTGTGATCTAAGTAATTGTGTTCTATGATATTTCATTTAAATGTTATAAGTCAACATATGTAACTGAATGATAAGGCACCTTTCTAATGTATTAAAAAATTTGTTTCACTTTTAGTTCCTGTGTCCAGTTTTATTTCTTAGAACTGTGTCATAATCATAAAGCTATACAGACATTTTCAGTTATGATGAAATGGTCGTTTCAAAAATGTTCTGATAACTCATTCAGTATTTAGCATCCATGTGGTACTAACGAATTTGAATATTTAGTTCCTGATTTTAGAAAAGAAACATGCATTTTATATAACTATCATCTATTAATTCTTATTTTTTATCTTTTTAAGCAAGTGGGTGTAGCATGAATAAAATGCAAGATTCTAGTAATTTCTGTATGTGTTTACATATTCATTTCTGTCAGCTACAGTAAGTCAAATAGGCTGACATTTTGCTTGAGCAGAGATTTGACGTGAAATCCAACTCGTGACCCTGCTGGACACCAAGGGTGGTTAAATCTTCATATACTTCACACATTCTGTTTTTCTCCAAGAGAAGCTACCTTTTCTCTGTATGCAGTATAGCCATGGGCTGGCGTTATAGAGTAGAATGAGAAAGTTACCTTACGAAACATGGATAACAGAGTCAGAGCTCCTGTTGCTTCTGCGTTCGTATTGGGTTCTGTGTTGTCAGTGCCAGAAGATGCCTTAAGCATAAAGATTGGGCTGAGCATAAGGGATTCTTGACCACTTGAAATCTGAAGTTATACTTCCTAAATAAAGAATACATATGTCTACCAGCTTGTCTGTAATTGTTTTTTGGTGTTTGGTTTTTTTTTTCACTATTGCCTAGTGGTTTAGTTTACTGTTATATCATTAATGAGGGCATATCTTTTCTTGAAAATTTAGAAGCTACCGCAACAGTAAGAGCTACAATTTTTTCTCAGAAGTTTACTAAAATGCAACTGAAATAGATTTTGTTAGTATGCATGATAACTGAAAATCAAGGTACTTTCATTGAAGAGCAGGAGTTTGAATTTAATTTTAGGAGAGAAGTGACCAATAATTGATACAGTTGAAGTACATAGTGCCATCTTAAAAAGTTGATTTTCAAGTGTATATTAGTACTGCACTGTAAATGTTACAATATTTAAAGTAAGTATTAAATATTGGAAAATACTGGAATTCATGATATGCTATCCCTATACTGGGTACATAAGATCCTTGTTTGAACGTAATACTTCTTGACATCTGAGCCAACTCAAGCTTAGATGGACCACTACGCTGTTTATAAAACTGCTATGTCTTCTAGCTCATGAGCACTTATTATCTGTTAGAATAAATCCCGTTAGTTTTTCTAACTATTTATTTCATCACTCCTTGCAAAAAAATGTACAGGCATTGTCCTTTCTAACTCACTTACATCCACCCAAAATACCATGAAAAACAAAGGCAGTTTTGGGTCATTCAATCTTTTCCCTCCAACAGGTTTCATCACATACTTACAATATAGTAAATCAGCTATTTTATTTTTAAAAACTGTGGTGCCGTGGCCGGCTGCCAGATGTCCACCCAACAGCTCTCTCACTCCCCCTCCTCAACTAGGACAGAGGGAGAGAAAATAAGATAAAATGTTGTGCATCGAGATAAAGACAGGGTCATCGCTTACCTGTTACTATTCTGGGCATAACAGACTCAGAGAAAAGTAATTTAACATATTATCAATTAAAAATAGAGTAGGAAGGTAAGAAATACAAAAAAATGAAACACTTCTCCCTTTTCCCAGGCTCACCTTCTCTCCTTCATCCCCAACTCCTCTACTTTCTCCCCCCTGAGCGGCGCAGGGGGATGGGGACTGGGGGCTGCGGTCAGTCCACACCAGCTCCTCTCTGCCGCTCCTTCCTCCTCTCGCTGCTCCCCGGCTCCAGCCTGGGACCTTCCCGCAGGCTGCAGGGAAACAGCTGCCCCAGCGGGGTCTCTGCCACTCTCCATGATAATCAAAAAGTCATGGCACTCAGGTGAAGTCCACGGTGACTGGAAAAAGGAAAACATTGCACCCATTTTTAAAAAGGATAGAAAGAGGACCTTGGGAACTACCGACCTGTCAGCCTCATCTCTGTGCCAGGGAAGATCATGGAACAGATCCTCCTGGAAGCTATGCTAAGGCACATGGAGAACAGGGAGGTGATTTGAGACAGCCAGCATGGCTTCACCAAGGGCAAGGCCTGCCTGCCCAACCTAGCGGCCTTCTATGATGGAATGACTACATCAGTGGACAAGGAAAGAACTACGGATGTCACCTATCTGGACTTCTGTAAGGCCTTTGACACGGTCCCCTACAACATCCTTCTCTCTAAATTGGAGAGATACAGATTTGATAGATGGACTATTTGGTGGATAAGAAATTGGCTGGATGGTCACATCCAGASAGTAGTGGACAACAGCTCTGTTGTGGTTTAACCCGGCAGGCAGCTAAACACCACACAACCGCTCGCTCAGTCCACCCCCTCTCCAGTGGGATGGGGGAGAGAATAAAAAAAAAAAAAAAATTTGTGGATTGAGATAAAGGCAGTTTAATAGAACAGAAAAGGAAGGGAAAATAATAATGATGATGATGATAATAGAATATACAAAATCAGTGATGCACAATGCGATTGCTCACCTGCCGACCAATGCCCAGCCAGTATCTGAGCAGTGATCGCTGCTCACTGGGCAACTCCCCTCAGTTTATATACTGAGCATGACATCATATGGTATGGAATACCTCGTTGACCAGTTTGGGTCAGCTGTCCTGGCTATGCTCCCTCCCAGCTTCTGGTGCACCTGGCAGAGCATGGGAAGCTGAAAAGCCCTTGACTAGTGTAAACACTACTTGGCAACAACTAAAACATCAGTGCGTTATCAACATTCTTCTCCTACTAAATACAAAACACAGCACTATAGGAACTGCTAGGAAGAAAATTAACTCTATCCCAGCCGAAACCAGGACACCCATCCCTGGAAACATTCAAGGTCAGGTTGGGCAGGGCTCTAAGCAATGTGTTCTAGTTGAAGATGTCTCTGCTCTTTGCAGGGGGGTTGGACTAAATGACCTTTAAAGGTCCCTTCCAACCCAAACTATTCCACGATTGTATGATGCTATGATATATGCTGTTTTAATAGATAACATTTTGTTACTTAGCTCTCTTTATGGTTAATTTATTTTATCTTTGAGCTAAGAAAAGAAAAAAAACTTTCTCTGAACAAAGAAATATCCCTATTAAATACTGTTCCAGGATGGCTTTAGAAAATCTTTACGTTTTAAATCTTTTTGACAACCTCTTAAAATAATCTGGTTATTGGTAGGGTATAATTATATCAGTCTTCCATCAATTTTCACTTACACTGCTGCAGTTCACCAAAATTAAATGGATTATATGTGAACATTAAGAACTGCTAAATTTAATACCATATTGGGAGGTAAATTACCTTAGTCATATTTTAAACCTTGGTGAGAGCTGTAGAAATGGTGCAACTTGAACTATAAAAATATTCAAACTCAGCATCGGAGATAGCTCAGCATTTTTGCCTGTAAATATTACTGGCTCATTTGAATTCTGATTGTGCCTCTGAACTGCCTGTGAAAGTTTCCAGACTCTTGTTCTTTTGGGTTATTTACTGATTTTAAAGCTCTCTTATTAATTCCGTTTGTGTGGGGGTTTTTTTKTGGKTTTTTTTTTTTTTTCCCCAGCTGCTTCTGGTATATTCAAAGTTTGAACTTGATTTGATGAGAAAGTTGAAAAGGCGTATCATAGGGGAAGATGTTGCAATGCTTTTCTTTAGTATTTTCAGATTGGACATATTAATCTTTATTAGTAAGAATGGTCATTCCAGTGTAGCAGCTGTTGTCATCTGATTTCAGACAGAAATTATTTTTCATTGAAACTGTGTGTTCTTTGGGAAAGAGATGGCATTTTCTACTCTTTCTGCTTCGCAGCAGCAAACAGTGCTTTCCATGGATTTTTTGCTGGAAAAAAAAAAATATCTCAGCTTCTCTCAATTTTACACTTCTTTTGTTAGATTAAACTTATCACAGCTATGGCGATGATTTGTGAGTCTGCGAGCATAAATGATCATGAACACAAACTTTGTCTTTGCACAGACATTCTGTTACAAAATTATGATTAATTACAACTTTTTTGTGCATTTCAGTGTAAGTTCCACTAGCTTTGTAAAATCCTTTGAACTACCTATGGAAATTAAATGAGTAGAAAGACTGGAAAAATGTAAAACCAAAAGGAAACACATAGTTTTCTAAAAAAGATTTAAATTTAAATTCAAACAAGATAGTGAAAGTAAATAACGGGTCATTTTTAGGAGGAAAATTTATAATGGGAAATCTACCAGCATTTTGTAGATTAGCATTCTAAAAACCTGTCTGTATTACCTACATTTTCATCTCAGACTTGCATTCATGTATCAATAAGATTCAGAATCAGAATTCAATTCTATAAATTGGAAGGCAAAATTGAATCTCACTTGTTTGATGATAGGAACCCTATTCCTTTTACATTTGAGTTTATCCTTCTTTCTAGCCTACTAATATAGGAGGATTCTTTTATTAAATGACGTTAAACACAAAGTGATACTAATAGGCTATATAATATTTGGGAAATGCTTGTTGATACATTATTCTAATATCCTGATATTAGAAAAATTAGAATAACTTTGGGTTGGTTCTTAACTGGTTGGGTCTTAATGTTAGCAGGGCTTTCAGGCTGTTTTCCAGTACTCTTCAACACTTATACTGAGTAAGTGCCTTTGATGAAATGTAATGAATTCTCATACTGGATATTAAGTAATTTTGGTGATTTTAATTATTGATTTTATAGCATATAATTCAATGAAATATACTTAATGTTAGTCAGCTAATTGATATTAGCTGGGTATACTGAAATAAATGATGAAATATCAAGTAGACAAAAAAAAATCTGGCTTGTAATGCTCTCTGAAACAAAACTGGAGAATTATTTGCTAATTACAAGCTAAACAAGATGTCAAAAAAAAATTTCTGCAGTATTCCTAAATTATACTATATATTTTAGTATTTTTAATGTAAATGTAACTTATAGTTGAGTTTAAAAATTGAATTGAAAGTGTGAGGCCCTTTAAGATTTTGAATTGTGTTGAAAAAATGGAAGGGACATAGATGCACTGAGAAGACAGTGCACAGTAAGTGAGCAAACCTAGGAAGACTGTCTGGTAGCGGCAGTTTGTATATGCTTCTCGCACGTTCATTTGGACAGAAGGTTAAATAAAATATTCTGGGTTAACACACCATTCTGTCTCAGATCATAGTCAATGCCATTTGTAAGATTTATTCCAAAGCTGCACAGAAACAGAAGACAGCTTTGTTGGATCAAGGGGAAAAAAAGATTTCCAGAAATTGAAGTGATTCTGATTATGTGGGCTCTAGGTGTCACCACTCACAAACCAGACCTACTTTTTAGAATATAGCAAGTGCATGTATGTGAAAGCACATACAGGCCCACAGTGATGTTACATAACTTCAATTTGAGCTACATCACCTTGTGAACCCTTGTTATGATTTTTTAATATTTCCACTATTGATTAACATCCACAAAATGCAATGTGGCTACTTCCCACGGCTGCTTGTTTAATAGCTAAATAATTTGTTTACATTTCATAGCATTTATACTTCAGCCCCAGAGAGAATTGTGAGTTTGAACCAATCTGTTTCCCATCAGCACTGTTAATGCTTAAAACTGGACATATGTGCCCTTTAACAGCCCTTCAAGATCCTTAATGTTAGCAGTGGGAGAGAGATCTGACACAGGTCTTTCTGCAACAGGTGCAGCACTAGCATGAAAGCTGTAGCCTAAGGCTAGGCTGTTTTAGAACACCATGCTCTCTTGGACAAGCCACTACTGCTGATAATTTACCTTGTTTTCTTTCATGTTCACCTGGGATAAAAGGGATGTCTCAACCTTGCCAATGTTTTTCTTCCATTTTGCAAGTTGTTAAATGGCTTCTCAGGTTCCAAACTTCCTGTAATAGTTAAAATAATATATTAAGCTTTAGTAAATACTTGATAGATGGATAAAAATTTGCAGCAGTGCATCAGGCAGCAGCTCTCCAGAGGAGTTTAAAAAAGACACCTTTACTGACTGCTAGGACACTTTTACAATATTGAACAGGAAAGAGTAGCAATAATCTGTAAAAAATACCCAGTTACTATTTGTGAAAATTCCAGCGTACACATGTAATTTGAAATCCCTTTTTCTCCCCTTTGTTGGCTAAAAGTTTACTAGTAATCCCCATCTCCTTCAGCACAGCCTCTGAACTTCAGAAATCATCACCAATCTGTTAGCATGGCAGTTAGCGTAAAACCAAAATCGGCGGGTGACAAACAGCTGCTACTTGTAGCGGGAATTATCCTGTAGCGTTTATTTCTAGCAAAATCCTCTACAAACTTTTAACGTATCTCCACATGAGATTGCACTGTCATTTCAGAAAGTTGACTTGAAATGTCAGAGGCCAAGGCTGTGACCCATGATAACATCCCATCATGAGCAGACCAGAAGTGAACTATTAATGATATTACTGTCCACACCAAGGTCAAAATTGAACATTAGAGAAGGGWTTTCAGCTTTGTACTTGATTATTTTTTTTTGTTGAAGGCCTGCTGAGATTCAGAAATTTTCACACCTTCAATTTTTCTGCATGATTTAAGCTTCTATATGTTCATAGACAAAAACTTTAAGGGCCTGACACTTTTACTTCTGCAGTTACTTTAAAATTGTCTAATGACGCTGAGTGGAACTACTGGCAAAGAAGACAGCTTGTTTATTTATTCATAACAAAATTACTCTCATGCTTTGAAATTGGGTATATTGCACTTCTCTGTGATAGCTTACTGTTTACCCTAACAACTTTCTGTTTTTTCCCTTTTCATCTTCTATTTTGAAAATGTACTAAAATGTTTTCTGAAATTAATGTCTCATTAGAACCTTGGCAGGTAACAAACTAAAGTGTTGCTATAGTTCTGTTCTAATAGCATAATGCAAAGTATTGCTATAGGTCAGAAAAAATTGGTCAGTTCAATCCACTGGTATTATGAGTCTAAAGTGGCAGATTTTGAAATGTTCTAATTATCTTGCCCATATGTTTAAATATTCCTTGGCTTTAGGCCAGAACAAAATACATTGCAGCTGCTAAATAGAATGCACTGAATGTTCTTCATATAAAACCTGAGCCACTGATAGTGGTAATTTAAATTCCATCTCTGTCAGCTGACAGTCCATCAAAAGTATTTAGGGATAGAGTCTACCTGCCTCTGTGTGGAACTGAAGCACATATAGGAATAAAAAAAAAAAAAGGCAAAAAAAAAAAAGCTTTCCCTACCACTTGAGAAGTCAATATTAAGTCTAGAAAGAACTGTTGTTCCTTGAATCAGGAATTCTCCTATACTACTACTATTACATAAATTTCCCCAGAGTTACTGGGAAGTCCAAATAAAGGAAAAATGCAGGCAAAGACCTATTTGATTTTTGTTATATAAGGGGAGGAAACATGCTATATTCTTTCAGTATGCAGAAGCATATAAACATATAAATTAACATATGAATATTCAGGAATGTTTTAGAAACAGAATGTTGTTTAACCAAATATATAAAAACAGAATTACCAGTCAGTTATGAAGTCTAATGTTCTATATTTGTAAGAAACCTTTTTGCAACTATTTCTTTCATGTTTGTGTTTTGTTATTACAATGTAAACCAATTTTATTGAAATGCAAATAAGATTTTCTTATGAAACAACATAAAATAAAGTTTAAGTCAGTAGCAGTGTTATTTCTTTTGTTTGAAACTGTACTAACTAGACCTCATGAGGATTGGAATTTTTTAGATTGTGTTACTTGTGCACTTTTCCTCCAGCAATGCCCATTACTGCAAGAATGAGATTTTTAATTCGACAAATACTGTCTAAAAAGCGAACAGCATAGTGCTACTTTGACCTTTTCAGTGTTCTTTGTTTTAATGGGTGCTCAGGTACCCTGCTTCCATAGCTCTTACAGCCTCTGAGGATGAAAGAGAAGATGGTCAACCAATCAAAACACATTACATTTAAAAAGTTAGAGTGCATATGAAGGCTTTATAGGGTGTTCATCTTCTAGATATTAATTGTAAAGAAAATGGAAAATTGCATAAACTTTCACAAAAAAGGCTGTTCAGGTTTTTGTTGGAAAAGATTCCTTGCAAATAATTTGCAAATTAAAACATACTTTCTTGCAAGAAACATATTCATTATAATGAAAGGATTAACGTAAAGTGTTTGTTTGAAGAAGAAATGCGAACAGAGAAGAAGTGAAAAAGAAATGTTGAAGGTTACAAAACATGAAATGACAAAGTGAATCTCAAAAGCTTGATGTCGTGGTGGTTGAGAAAGCCCTTTTAAGAGTGGCCTTTCTGTCAGCTTGACACACAAAGCTTACCTTGTATTTATGGCATTACTCTGTTACTACAATATAAGGAAGAACATTTTATTACTATGTATCTCATATTAAATGTCCTTTTTTATTTAAATTAAGATATTAGTAACAGAACAAGCATTACTTTTGAGAATGAGTTTCATGTCATCCTAAGGCAGACATTTAAAATAAATCAGATTAATTATATTTTGAAAGTGCCTGTTTTTATTTATTGACTGAAAAAGTAGTTCAGATTATTAGCTTAGATACAGATGCCAACATTTCAGGCATTAAAATTAGGCCTGAAAAATTAGGCAGGATGAATCCTAATTTTTTATGTCAAAGTTTAGAAGACGAAAGCATAGGTTATCAAGCCTACATATATTTCCATTCATACATTTTACTATAAAAAATGTTAGGTTTGTTTTTCCCATTACTTTCACTGGAGGTGTGTTTCAGAACCTCACTACTCTAATGGATATGAGACTTTCTTTTCATGTCCTGCCTATGGTTATTTTTGACCAAATTTCCCAATAAATTCTTTTGTTAGTACTGTCTTTGCTTTCCCCAAATGAAATATAAACACATGAGAAGCCTTTGTTCAGGTCACCACTTTTTGCTCTATCTGCTTCTAATGCTTAAACATACTCTGAAGTGTCTTTCCATTGTACTTTAGGTGCGATTCACCAAAGCCACTCAACAATGTTGATGTCATTGTCTTAGAGCATTATCAATAAATATTTTTTGTCAAATGTAAATTCTTTTGAGTGTTCTTTGATCTATCCTGTTCTAACAAGTACTATCATCATACTTCAAAATAGTCTGGATTTAAATTCACCATATTTCACACAAGTTTCTCTCAGAACCTTTCCAGATTTTGCAACAAACTAGGCAGCTGGCACTTCTGATATATCACATCATCCAGAGATAAGCGAAGAGCTCTTCCTGAGTGGAGCGCTTACAAATTCCTTGTTTCGTGAGAAGGGAATCTGACTGATTTTTTTTTTTTTTTTAAAAGTATTTCTCATTTAATGAAAATTCCATGATTTAGTTGCCTTTGGTCCTCATACCATAGCCAGACATCTCAGCTTAAATCTTGTCAATGTATGATGCAGCTCCAGCATGGGGCAAAAACTCCAGTAAAATACTGGGTGATTTTAAGCTCTTTATCATGTAGCTAGTAAAATTTTAATTGTCAAGTGTAGAAATTTCTTTACTAGGAAGTTTACCTCTGGAAGTTGTAAAGATTCTCTGTTTGAACACTATGAAATGAACTGAAGCCGTTAGACTTCCATTTAAAAAAAAAAATAATCTGAGCTTATCTACTCCTCTTGAAACAGAGTTTTAATTTTGTTCTCTTATTTTGCATTTTGAAACAACGCTGGAGTGCCATGATCTTTTCACAACAAAGACTCTTAAGGTCATCTGCAATATTTACTTTGTACTAAGAGACTATGTTTCCTGATGGGAATTTTAACTTCTTTTTGTTAAACGCATTGACCTGCCTTTAGGACCACTATCAAAATGATCCATGCTTTACCTTATCTCTAGTGTTTCTGGTGGCATTACCTGAGTCCTATTACAGTTTCAAAAGAATCAAATCAAACCTTTACACATAAAACTRCTGTAATTAAATATATTAATTATAGATTAAATATCTATTAAATATAGATAGAATTATATTTTATATGGTTTTTACCATTGCTACATAACATGACTTTCTGATGATCCTATAACAATATCTATGCCATGCAGGACTAAAGTATGCTGTGGTTGTCAAGAAACCACATATGGGAAAACTTAGTAAGCAGCCACCTCCTCAAGAATATCAAATGAACAATCATACGATTATAGCAGAGGCCTTGGAAGTGCAGACGCAGGATGAAAACAGAGGTCCTTAGGCTAGAAACACTGATTATGAACAATTGACCAACACAGATGCAAACTGGAGAGGAACAGGCTTTAGAACTGGTCGTTCATATTCTGTACTGTACTGCTTGCTATGTGTGCTTATTATGATTAAAGGTAACTGTAATTTCATCATTTGGATAAGATTTTGTTGTCTATGTTTGGTGAGTCTTTGAGGAGGGGCTGTTAAAACTGAATGCAATGGTTCATCTCTGTGGCAGTTCAAGACTGCCAGTGAATCAGTTATTTACTGTGCTAACCTTCCTTCTCCTCAAAATTCAAAACTGAGAGAAAAAATGTGTATCCAACATACAGTCAAAAATTTCCTGTATTTCTTCAAATAAGATCCAGCTTTTGTTTGAATGTCCTTTCATTATGTCCTACTGTCCTATGGGAATAAGGCTGCAGCCCAGTGAATATGACCTTGCCACCACTAGCAGAAGCCCCCTGGCTCTGCAGTGCCCTGGGGGTGCAGGGCCTGGGCCTGGGCCTGGGCCTGGTCTCGGTGGCGCCGACTGCCCTGGCTGCCTGGGGGTGGGTGACTTTCACCTCCCCAGGGTGCATGGAGGCTGTGCAATACCATCAGTGGTGTGGGCCGTGCTGAGGAAACACACAGAAATACACCTAAGTGGGCCAAAGGCTGAGGAGGAAGAAAATTCCTCCATGAGATTCCTCTCAGCAAAGCCGTGAGGATGCTGAAAGCTTGTAATCCTCCTCCCGAGGGAGGGTGAAACTGCCCACCTGGGGACCCAGAGGAATGCCCAAGGGGTGAGCATAACACCTGGGAAAAGGGATAAATGTTTGTAAAGTGTCTGGTTTAATAATTTTAAGGCTACTATTAGCTCTTTTCTGTATTAGTTTGGGTTATGCTTATTAGTGTTACTGCAAGTAGACTGCTGATAACTGCTCATTATATTTTGATTAGATTGATTGATTTGCTAACAAATATTTGACTCCATACAGAAGGTTTGTTCTGGTTTTGCTCATGTCAAGCTAAGTGTAACAATACTTCTCATTCATAAGTCACACACACCTATCAGAATAAGAAAAGTCAGCATTCACCAGCTATATTTTTTCCAGGTAGTGCAGTTACTCTCTGTCCCCCATGCCTTTTTTGGAGTCTTCAGCTACCATTGATTTAAACTATCAGGAAACCATGAAAAGATCATATCTCTTCTCTTAACAACTTCAGTTAGAACGACAGGTAACACAGGAGAAATATATAACCTTAAGGGAAAATATTTCAAGTATTGTGTGAATGAGATGCATATACATTATCATTGTATCTATCAAAGAGCTACAGTTACATTACAGTTAGCAACCACTATCACCTTGAGAATCTCTCTCATATGTAAGGGGCAAAAAAATAATAAGAGTTTATTCTGGAAGTAGGCCATGAAGTAATTAAAATAAAATAAAATAAAATAAAATAAAATAAAATAAAATAAAATAAAATAAAGATGCATAACATCACATCACATAAAGTATGATACAATACAACACAATGCAATAGAAATTAGGGCACTCAGCTACTGGCATTGCAGCTTTCGCTTAATATGAATGTTAACTTCATTTTGTATGATATGATGAAATTTCAAAAAAGTATAGTATTCTTATTAATCATCTGAAGAATTATAATTGCCTAATTCCTGCAGTAGCCTCCAACAGACATGATATTGTCCGATATGCTCAGACAAGATGTAGAAGGTGAAATGGGAAAAAAAAAAACAAGCAGAAAACTTTTCTTATGTTTGGCCTTCCTTGCAAAGTAAGTATACAGGTCTGTGAATAGGAAAAAACTAACTAATGCAGCAAAACACCACAACATAAAAAAGGTACTCCAGAACTGTGTTATAATGCATGAGCTATTTAGTCTAAAGCCAGGCTGGACTGCTACTCTTTTAATGGAATATAAGGTCAGCTAACTGTTTTATTCAATACCAAGTAGAAATCCAGCTTTCTTGTTTCTCTCCTTTATCTTAATGTGTATGTAGCGCAGATCAAAGCTCTCTTAAAAGATCAGTGCAGTTCCCTGAAAGGAGAAGTAAAAAGAACCACCTGCCCAAATCCCTGTTTTCCTTCTGAAATTCATTGTCAGTTACTAATATCATGAGTTCTCGGAGTCAGGCTTCGGACTAGGGTTTGATTTTTGAAATTTACCTCTGTTTTCCTCACTACAATACTTTATGTCAAACTCACAGATGGTGCAGTAATGCTTTTATATTCTTGTAGTGTCAACTTAGAGCCAAAACTGGCCTTAAGAAAAGTTATGGACCTACATTTGAACTTATTAGAACTGAAATTCTTTGCCAACTCCATTAAGCTCTTTAAATCAGGTCCGTAATTAAAGTCAAAGTCATGTCTATGCATACTTTCAGGGACTGCTAGTTATTTCTCCCACTGTGAATAAGTGGTTACAATATAGATTTGTGCTGTTCAGAATTATTACATTAGAGGTGGTCATGTATCTATTGACTTTATGTCTAAATGGAAGAACTGAAGGCTATTACACTTATTAAAGTGTAGTGGAAGAAATGAAAGCAGTTTGACGAGTCTTTCACAGAACTTACGCTTGTGTTATCTCGTCACCTTTTACAATGTATATCCTTAGAATGTAAAGTGTCTCTCGGCTGGATTATAACTGTTATTGGCAGCCTTCACAAATTACATTCAAGAACTAAATGGAAGAGGGACATTGTCCTCTTACATGTCCTGCGTCTTTGGCTTTGTCCTCTACATTTATGCTTTAGATGATATCTGGATTTAATATAATAATTTTTTTTAGATTGCTCAGAGACCACAGAATATGGGTAGCCCGTGTCTAGTGTTCTACAAAGCTAGAGAACCATGTATTATGTTTGTTAAACACTGAAGCTTTAATTCTTACTTTTAAATAATGTAAATAAATATTTTTAATTAGTAAGTAATTMAAAGTATTTTTCAGATACAATAGTGTTTTGAGTAGTCAGGTACCGAATGATACTCAAACTTTCAGCGTTTGAAACCATGGTTGAAGTTGTGCCTACTGACTCTAAAAGCTCAGTGAATGTGCTATTGCTAGCAGTGTAGTTGCATAACATATATTACAATAACAGCATGAGTTTGCCTGTGATCGCTGTTATTGGGATTACTCTGCATGGTTTTGTTTCTAGGCWGAATATTAGCCAGTTTTGCCTTTTACAATTACAGCTGAACTTCAAGACTGAGAAGCTTAGATATGCCAATAAAACCAAGAGATTTTTTTTTTTATTTTATTTTTATGCAGGTCTGAAAGGAAATAGTGGAAACCTGGTCTATTTTTTGATGTATGGTATGTTATGAGACTATTTCATTTATTATAAGGAAATAATTGAATGCATTTCATTCATTCATTTACTTCTGGAATTTTATGGCAAAAAAATTATACACTGCTTTTCATTCTACAGCTAGGTAAGTGGTTAGGTTTTTTTCTGCACACTCAAGTGGCAAATGTGTAACCTGAATACTCTCCAGGATATCACCATGATGTCTTTAATATGAGTTTCTTTGATAATAGTAACTTTGAAATAGCTTGACATATGTTGATATATGTTTATGACATTGAATATCATTTTTATCTTTTTCCAGAGTGTCAGATACATTTGATTACTACTTCATTTTTAACTTGATTATGCTCTTGCGTAAATGGGGTTAAGTTAATGATAATACATCAAAATAAGCCATGAGAGCATGTTTGATGATGTCTGTCTCCTTTTCTGAGGAGGTTTGTTAGTGAAATAGATTGCAATAGTATCTCTAACACCTTATTTAGAAATTATCCTTTTCAAGGTTAATACAGGATAAACCCCATGATAAAACCTGATGAAGTGACTTTCAAAACTGTATTCATTCTAATATGCAGAAGGAAAAGAGAACCTGCAAAGGATACATTGAATCAAATTTAGACCTTAACATACTCTAAAACCTTTCCTCTCCCTTCCCTCCCTATGCCACCCCACAATGCTCTTCATTAGCACTCTTGATAAAAAAGGACAGGTTTAGGACAGAGGTGATTATTTTTGGAACATTAATTCTTTATTGATTGTTTAGCAAAGATGAAAGTATAACTGAGGGAGTATTAGTACCCACTGTCTTGGGTGAGTGATCCACTGTCATGGACACCCATTAACAACCTAAACAAAAAAATCTAGTGCTTCTTGCATTCAGTATTTTTAAGTGTCTTTATTATCACAGGATCACAGAATGGTTGAGGTTGGAAGGGACCTCTGGAGGCCATCTTGTCCAACCTCTATTATGTCAAAACAACTCTGGTTATAACATTTCAGCAATGATAGACATATTAATCCAGGCTTAGGTTCATCATCAAATGTTGCATTTTTCCACCTGGATTAAGATTATTTTATCTGTAAATCCATACCCTCCAGTATCTTAGATTTATTTCTAAATTATGGTAGTTTAAATTCTTCAAACTTTCCATTACATTCCTAAAAAATTGAAATTATTTTATGCTTTTTGTTAATTTCAACTACTAATTTATTAATCCACAACTAAAATGGATAAATTATCAATAGAAACTAATGAAAAGTGATACATTATCTACAGGATTTTAAAAATAGCTCTGAGAATTTAAATATTCTATAACTCTCTGTAATACTATGTAATGGCTTTAAAAGGCTGTCCTGTTCTGTTAAATTGTGTGTTTGATTTTTAAAAGAAATATCTTGCATTAACAAATGTATTTCCAACAAAGGCCTTTTCAAGTCAAAGCTCAGAGGAGAAAGTATCTGATTTTCCAGAATAATCATAATCTAGAATTATATGTATTTACTATACTGTTGTTAGTGGCTAACTCAGRCCTCTGAAAGAAGTTTCCAAAAAATTCACCACCCATTTTTCTTTTGTTGCAGAATGAAGATTAACTGCTTAAGAAAGCTGTGCAGAGAAATTACTTTAAAAGCCTTATTTCCATTATTAGGGTGCTTCATCACAAAATAGTATATTGTCAGTAGAAGGACAGGATGTTACTTGATGTAGCATTGATACAATCTGTGGTTCAACAAAGTTGCTGGGTGGACCAGAAAAATTGATTATGCACCTTGTAAGAATTAAGATAGACTTGAGTTGAAATAGCTGAAATTCTCACCTTGCTTTAAAAGGTAAGGTTGAAAGGACTGAATAGCTTCCTGTGATTAATCTGAAACTAAGAAAGAAGTATAAATAACTTCCATAAAGGTTGTGTCATGTACTGGGTGAATACTTTTCTAATGTTTCGATCATGCTGCTAGTTTACCCTGGAAAAATAAGCTTTTTCTTGGTATGTTCAGTTTGTATTTACCTAAAATAATATATTTGACCTCATAATATAGATATTTTTTAGAACCTAACATCTTTCTGCCAAAACTGAGAGTGAATTTGAGAGGATAGGATGCTTTATTTGAAATCCTTTGAACAAAAAGTATCTCCAAAACCTGGTTCTTTTAGAGATCATATGATTATGTGAAAGTATCAAAATTATTATTATTAGAACTTGGATTCCCATCCAAAAATAATATTACATTGTAGGATTCTTGGTTTCAATGAGATAAATATCAGTTTTGCAGACAATGAAAACCTTACTTATATATAAAATAGGGAACTACTTCTGTCCTTCTTTCATTGCTTTTATCCAATAGAATGTGATATAAACAATAAAATAATTGTTTTTCTCTTTCATGCTAATTGGGTTTACTGGTTGGATTGATACGCTGTATGCCTTATCATGCATAACTGGAATAGTAAAGAGGGCTAGCAGTTAGGCTGCTGAAGACTATATCAAAACTATGCAAAAAGTACCACTCACACTTCTTAAGTTCCCAGCACTGCCATGAGATGACTGCAAAAATGAACGCTACAATCTCTTTATGCAAATACGAAGACACTATCTGCCCAGGAGAAAAGAGGTCTGACAGAGTAACAATTCCTGTGGTTTTGGCATTGGTTGCCTAAATCTCATGGCTGTTCTGTTAAACAAATGTTTGTTTTGAAAGGTGACTATAGTTCAGACATTTTTGAAACTGGAAGTTTCATATCAGTACTTCCCATTGGTAACAATACAATGCAAATAAATGTTGCAAAACTCTAGCCATCATGAAAGAACAGGGCTTTTCACGTCAAGTATCAACACTTCTTTAGTCCAAATCAAAGATGGGATCAATGGCTTTGATGGAAGTTACACTTCTTAAAAGGTAGACAATTATCAAAGCTTTCATTCTTAGCTAAAATATAATTATGATAAATGTGAAGAGAAAATATGTTATTACACAAGCAAATCTAACATAGGATTTTGAACTGACATACCATTTTAAGTAGTTCTAGTTTACATGAAAAGATATCCCTTTGGTTTTCCTCAAACAACATTTTTTATGGGTGTAATAAGTGCAAAAAAAAGCATCAAATTAAATTCCTTGAGAAATAAGTTCTAATGATCTGTTTAAAGCTGTTAATAAGAACATAGTAACTGCCACACCAGGATATCTGTCAGATCCAGAAATGTTCAATTTTGTGTACCCTATATTTCTTGTAGGATTGCAGACTGAGGTATATTATATGTTGATTTCTGATGCCAATCTGAATTATTTTATTGATCTGTACTTCAGTTAATTTTAGAACTCTATTTCTGTTTGTTCCCGAGAGGGTCAAATGTTTGCATTCAGAGTCTAAAAAGTATTAATGTTAAACAGCATTATGATCTGTTTTACTACACCAATATGTATTTTGTATGTCCTACCCATATCCTGTATAAAAGGCAGTCACCTCTATGTAACAAAATATTAGTACGATTATATAATAACATTGAATTACTTTCAGTTAAGCACTAATGTGAATCAATTATTGTTTTGAAATTCATATAGAGTTACTTCATGTAATTTACATTCAATGCTGTATAGAATATGATATGAAGTATCTACTTGATTAATGTTTGCTGAGGACATTATTTTTAATGATGGTCAAAGTTTTAATGAATTAATTTGACCATCATTACGGGTAATGTGCTGGAGACACATTAATCTAAGTGATATCTTATCATACCCTATGCAGATCTAATTAATCTGAATGGGAATTTGGCAAATTAATTCTGGTTCCAATATGGGAAAGGAATTGATGCCCAGTTTTGAATCAAACAATGAATACAGTTTGGCATACATTTTTCTGTTAAGAGTTTATGAATTTGGGTGGGATATTTCTCACAGATGATAGCTATGCCTGCAAGTGTGTAAGTGTAAGGAAATGTATGAGGCTATGAACTTTAATGTGTAATAAATTATTCTTTCACTAGGACTGAAAAAAAAAAATCTGCAAATTACAAAAGATAATCATGTCTCTAATTATGTAACAGTTTCAAAATCATAAATAATGCTACACGTGTGGTATTCAGATCAGAAAGTAATCATCTGATTTAGAAGTGTCTCTTGAATTAATGGTCTCGCACAAAGTTCTGTTTCTGTTCTTTCCAGCAGATTGAGATGTTCCACCTATTACCTAGCTAACTGTATGTTAGATTTCCCAAGTTCAGAATCATCATGGGCTTTCAGCTTAGAGGTTTCCAATGAAGTAGTTTGTGATGGACAGAAAAAGGGCCTCTTACCAGATGCTTCTACATTATTCTGTATTTGCTTTTTTCAATGTTCTGTGGTGCATTTTAGCATGCAACCAATGTGCAGCTCTTCAAACCATGGAGAACTAATGTCAGAGATATGTAGGAAAATTAGCCTGAGCTTCACAGATTCCTTAGACATGGTTAAAAATACCTACAGAACATTACTAACTATATACAACAGCAGCTTTTTTCTAAAAAAAACTGCAAAAAAATGCGATTGATTTACAATAGATTCCAGTTTGCTTTACTTTTGTTTATGAAACAAAGTCTAAGGCACATCTCCGTTACAAAACATAACTGTATGGCAGGATTATGTTATTCTTAACGGTTTAGTTTATATAAAATAATACTTCAATAATGGAGATCTCAGAACACATACGATAGGATCAAGAAACTATTAGGAGTTTTGAACATATTTTTGCATGGTTGTGAGCCTGGGCAGTCTATAACAGCCATTGGAGAAGGCTGAGCATTTTCCAGCTTCTTTTTCTTTGTCGAGCTTCATATGTGGAGCATGAAATGGGATATTAACATTCATTATGCCAAAGGAGGGAAAACCTTCCTACTTCAAATAATTTTTAAACACCAATAACTCTGTTGACTCCATCACAATCAATTGCTAATTGTTTTTTAATGGAGTCATTCTGCCATATGGAGAATTGGCAGGAGCTCAAAACTCCAGTTTCAGAGAAGCTTGTTAGAAGGCCATGAATAAGAAGCCAAACGGGGTGATAAAGAAAGAAGGAAATAGAGGAACAACAGACTTGCCAGAGCTCAAGAGCCTTCATGCTTCTGTTTCGTTTTCTGGTCCTGTGTTTTCTGTCTACTGCATCACCAGTGACAAGAGCTACTGCTACTGCTCTAAAATTTGCATTTAGCAATTTGTATGCCCAAACCCTGGGGGCACCTCCAACCTGACTATGCCTGCAGAGTCCCTGGGGCTCCCCCCACCCACAGGGGCTCCCCTCACCCACCTCCCAGGACCCACTTCCGGTCCCCTGGAGCTCCCTCCACCCTACCCATGCTCAGGACCTCAAGTCAGCCCCCTGGGGCCTTCAGTCCCTGCCTCAGCAATGCCACAGCAGTGTGGGTCTCCAGCTCCCCTAGGAATTCTAGATAATGTTTAGAAATTGTAACCCCCTAGAAGAATCTGGCATGCAAGAGTTTTTCAGCAGAACACTTGAGACTTGTGCAACCAGATAACCAACCAAATGATTACGACCTCAATCAGCAGCTTTGGTGTGATGGTTGACCCTTTGTTGAGTGATCATGGATTACAGAGTTCTTTTCTTTCAGGCTACTTATTATTGTAGTTCACACAGATGCAAATCTCTCTGTACAACTATATTTATCACTCTTACTAACTACTTGGCACATATGCCAGTCTCTTTAAAAATCTGTTTACTGATCTGTTGAGCTTGTTTTTAAGTTAGTGAAAAGATGATTCTACATATGCTGTAGTAATCTAGCAAAAAAAACCCTGAACACCCCAAATGAAAAATTCCTTATTTCACTTTCTGGCACAGTAATATAATACTCTTCCATTTAAAGTGTACATCATTTTCAAAAGAGTTTCATTTCCAAAAAGCTTCTTTACACCAGAAGTTTTATAGCTAATACAGAAGGTTTTCCCTGATCATTTGCCACAATAATTCTGGCTTGAAGCTCATAGAAGTAAGCATGTTTACAAACAGAATTAAATAATAATAATAGCGAAGGAGTGTTAATAAATATTAACTAAATGAGAAAATGTTGCTTAAAAATTAATTATCATCAAGAGCAGCAGTGTACCTTTGTAGATAGTTGTATGTCAATCAGAGCATCATAGATTTCAACTTTTTGAAACGTACACTCAAATATCATTGTCACCACATATACTATTTGTTTCTACTTAATAAGGCTGCAACAGCTGGGGATAAAGGCTTAAAAATAATGTTTTGATTTTGTAATAAAAAATAAGAAATTTTGTCATAGATTCCCAGTGCTTTCACCTGTGTGTTTTAGATTTTGAGATCAGAGTTTCAACACTTCACGCCTCAAATGTCTTTATTTTAATATGTTTTATTACAGCTACATTATTGTGAGGAAATTTTACTGTGTGATTATGACACATTGTTCTTCTGCTATTATTCGTATCTATATGTTAATACATGCAACATATGTTGAATCAAATCAGTCAAGACTTCTGCTACCAGAAAGTGATTTATCAAATCCTCAGGATATTTTCATCATTTGAAGTACATTATATTCAGTTATACCAAACATTTTAGCTTTTCTATTTTGCATTGTTCTATATTGTGTTATTGATACAGAATAGTTCTTTACCTAAAGAATCTCGTGCTTTTGTATCAGAAGATATGTAGACAAAATACAATTTTGAATAGCTAAAAATACAAACAATACTGAATTTCAACTCTCAAACACATTCATGGTAGATGCTGTTGGACTTTTACTTAAAAATTACACTGTAATCTCTCCCAACAAACTAATTTTTATTTGTCTCATTAGGAGTATAGCATAATAAAGTAAGCAGAAATTGCAACGAGTCAAAGAGAAGATAAATGTTGAAAATATCTTTTTTAAAATATATTTTTAAAATAAAATTATTATTACTGAGGTTAATATTAYTTAGATACAGATTTCTGTAAAAACACATTTTAAGGAAAAGTAATTTTTTAAAATATCAAAATTTGGAGGAAAAGGGCATTCTTTAGCACATTTTCTTTAAAGTCTTTGTATATGCACACGTTAATTCACAACCTTTCCTTAATCCATTAATACTAGAAACAATTTAAATAAAACTGGAAGCATAATTTGTATCTTCAAATATTTTTAATGTTCAAACAAAAGAATTTAAATATATTTGTTTGATTTTCTTTTAGTTTGAAATCAATGTTAGCATAATGTCAATGGTTTTATTACCATAGAAAATGGAGCAATTTTAACCTAGATGGTTCAAACCAATATTAAATAAAGTGGCTTTTACAATATCTTTACAAATTGTTTAATATTTTAAAGACTACATTACCTTTTGGGATCTGTTACAGATGATAATGTATGAAGTAATACTACAGTGTAATGACTGGGAAAAAATAATATAAAATTCTTTGAACTTTAAAAAATCCTTACGTTAAAAAAAAAAATGAGACGCAACTGTTATTTGAAGTAATGAAATAAGAGTCTGGAAATCTAAAATATATGTCTTAAACTGTAAGTTCTTTACAATTGTTTGCTTAAGAAAGTATTTAAAAAATCCTTCTATTTTTCTGAACACAAATGAAAATTATTCTAAAATGTCAACTTTCCCATAAAAATTATATCTCAGGTTTATATCAGCTGCAATATWTGATTAGAATCTTTGTGAATGAGTAACATTTTAAAGAAGCATGGCAAATCCAAACTGAGCCCACTTCAGGCAGTTTTAATTATGATCAAAATAATGCTGTGCATGTGTCCTAAGAGCACCCCAAAATTTAGCTAAAGACTTTGAACCTTATGAATGATTATTCTTTTTTTGAGCAAGACAGAAGGTTTACATGCAACAGAATAAGAAGTAATAAATGGTAAATTATGACCACCTAAAATACTGAAATGTAAGGGGTTTTGTTTTGTTTTGTTTTTTTTAAATTTCTTACTTCTCCTCTTGATTTTTAATAACTCAGTCACCATTTACTAAGTGGACTTCTGTTTGAGAGTTAAGTCAGCTGTGATCTGGGCAAAAGACAGGGAAAGTGGAGAGTAAGTTCACTTTCTCTTATGTTGTCTCTTACATGCATCTGGAGAAGGGAAGGAAAGAGAAAGAGAAAGGGGTGGAAAAGGGTGTAAGAGGAGCATAGGAAATGGAATTAGGTCTCCAAGAAATACAATTTCTACCTTTCCTCTTCATTTGCCCTTTCTCTCACACAATACGCATCTTTGCCTCTTTCTCACTCCTAGCTTTTCTAGAGTTTTCCACTCTGTCATTTGGGAAGGAAAAAAAAAGAAAACTACTATCAAAGAGTCTTTTTCTAATATGTGTATATTTTGAATGCCTGCACAAATATACCTCATTTGTAAAAGGGTCTGACATTATATTTCCTTGTCAATGCCACTTTTAACTCTGGCCTTTGTAATATCAACATGAAAGAATGAACCAAATGTGTCAATTGGAAAATTTCTTTGTGTCTTGCGATAAGAATCCTGCTTCAAAATACCGTAGAGTTACAGATGAAATGGTATTTTTATTGAGGGGTAGGAGGCATCTTTCCAAACTTTTAAAAAAGATGGGAAATTCTAGGGCTTTTCACTTTAACTTATGATCTTGCTTACTTGTTATATAATAAGAAATTCAGATTTTAATATCCATTATTTTAGGAACCTGTTATATCTCTAACTATACAATCATTCAGATGTCATTCATTGTACAGAGTCCTGTCTGTTTATTTAAGTTTTAACGAAAGTAGTTCAGTGATATTTATCCTCACTGTGTATGAAACAATACAGGGGTGGTCACTGTATTAAGTAGCTTCAAAAAAAAGTTATGGTCTGTTGTTGTAGAAGAGGAATTCAGCTAAAAGTTCAGTCAGTTCAGTAGAGAGGAATTTCTAAGGATTATTGGATGGAGAATAGGGAAGGTGTCGTCTGTGAACCTGACAGTTCTATGTTGACTGAATAGCATCCTACCAAGGCTGTAAGTGATCTAAGAAAAAATACAGGACAAATCAAGTCAACATCCTTCCCACCTCCTGTAATACATACAAAGCTCAAGAAATTTCTTGAAATCTTATGCATCATTCAGTTAATAACCTTGGCAACAACATGGGGAGGACCAACCAGGCAGCCATTATCTCAAAACCTTAATTGATTTCAAAAGGGCAGAGGGGAAAAAATAGCTGATTCTGAAGTGATTACAGATAGAGAATAAATCACAATTATAGGCCAGTTTTAATTTTTATATTTTCAAACATTTAGGTTCTTGTTACTGCAATTATAATAACATTCTTCTAACAGCAGAAACTCAGGCTAGAGAAACTTTCTAGAGTGAGACAGACACACTAAAAAAATGAGTGCCTCAGTAGCAAGGAGACTGCAGCACAAGCTGACGGGAGGTCACTCCTCAAGGAAACTAAAGGAAATGATTTTCCCAAGAAACCTAGACAGGGCACTGTGGAGTATGTCTTCACAATAAAGCCACTGAAAATTGCTGGACATGGAAAATKAAACTGGAGGAAAGTATCCACCCTTCAAGGACACAGTGAGCAGGGAAAATTTTTCACAAGCCTTTTTATTTCTGATGGTCTTATTCTGAGATTTTATCTTTAAAAAGAGTGTGATTCTAGTTTCTGAGCAAATCAGCACTTTTTTAAGTTTCAGACGGTTGATGTGCTCTGTGTGCATACTTCAGGGAAAAGGTCCAGGGTAATGCACCTTGAAGCTCTGGCTGCCAGGATTCCATCACAGCATGAAGAGCTCATGTTAATGCATCAAAAACATGTATTTGCTATGAATAAATGAGACAGCAATACCACAAAACTTTTAGCACTACAACTTATTAAATATTATTTGTACTCTTGATTACAGACAGTCTCTGCTTTTGGATATTATCTCACTTCAAAGTAAGTGTCTTCACATGCTGAAACAAACTAAAATAAGTTGCTTGAAAACCCAATTGTACATCATCCCATAGGCTTTTTATAAAACAAAGTTACTCGGTAACCATTTCTAAAAACTAGCAACTTTTATTTTATATACAGACTTGTTAGCAAAATTATTAGTCTTCATATAAAGTGAGAATATATATTTTATTTTCACACAAATTAAGAGAAATACTAGTTCAAGAAAAAGCTATGGGAGGAGAAGAGTACATAAACAGTTCTACAATATATGTATAATTCAATTATTAAGAACATATGAGAAAATAAACAGATAAGTTACAAGTAATGCTCTTTATATAATAAAATAACTAATTTTCTACTTGGGTGGGACTAAATTAGCTGTTTTGGAATGCATCCTTATCAGTTGTTCATACTCTGGAGCACATACCAACACAAATAAACTGCCAGAGCAATATTTTGTATAATAAAAACCTTCAGCAGCTGGATATTACTGTGAGTGGAAAAGCATATAAAAATCTGTGTAATAGGCAGCAGAGATGGAGAAAAGGACATGAGCAGGAATCCAATTAAGCCAACTTTCAGCAATCAAGAAAAGCAAGGCTTTTCTAAACTGTAGATGCAGGGAGAACTCTAAAAAAACGCTGCAGGTTGTAAACTGATACAATGTGGACTTTGAAATTTGGAATGAACCATTCTTTCAACCCATTCAACTTAAACTTCCAAAGATAACAAATTTACATGACATCATCATGAAACTTTTAAAAGATCAGGAAACCTCTCAGAGTGAGTAGTGGGCATATTATCAAATCCTATACAGACATCTCAACTTGTCTTGTTTTAGTGTCATTAGAGAGCAGAACATGAGATAATATCCAACCTATTTCCCCTCAAAGCTCTGACCAATGAACTTCAATTAAAATGCTTAGCAATTAAAAGGAAGCAATAACTTTAAAAAGTCTATTTTTTKGGGTTTTGTTAGGAGTGAAAGTAGACTTAAATTTAAAGGGAAACTTAGCATTGCATCAATGAAGTGCTTTTGTTCCAATAGGTGTGGACTGTAAATGTTGAATTTGTCAAAAAATGCTGGGCAATAAACCAAAACTTCTTAAGCAGAAGCATGTATAAAAAGGGATTTTCCTTTCTCTTTGAAGTCTACCCCTCGATTTTATTCGGTCAGATTGTGATGTCCGCTGTTGCTGAGCCCTGGATTGCCTAGAAGTTTGTATGATAATACGGATTTAATGTAAGCATTAACTTTCAGTGAAATTTTCAGATCCTTTGTTCTCTACATAAGTTAATTCATGATTCATCAGTTTGTAAGTGATATTAACTTCCTAAAATCATGGGAGACTTCTCATTTTTGCTCTGAAGATCTTTTCCTATAGCAAAACTTTTTGAACTGTACATGTGTAAAGAGATATTTAAAATTTAATCAACCTTGATGTATTTTACCATGTATATGTTTTTATATTTGTATACAGACATACAAATATTCATTTTAGACAGTAGTTGTTGTGTCTTGGTCTTGTGTTTACCTGCTAACATTTTCAAGCTTTCCATCACACACTACTGCTAAATATATTCTCCTCTAAGAGGCTAAACAACTGATGTTGTATAATCTGGCTGGATCGTAAATTCATTCTTTCAGTTCAGTGTTCTCTTTTCATAAATACTTCCAAACCTTGGAAGCATTTGCTATCATGAACACAATAAAAGTGAATGGCTTGTCTATAAACTGCTTCTTCCAGTCCTTCTATCAATAAATGACCAAAATGAAATTTACARTCATAGGCTCAAGAGATCTACTGTTTAGGATAAAGTGTCCATTTAGCAGCTTTCAAGCTCTTATTCCTCAGAGGAGATAAGAAATAAATATTCTGCTTCTAAACAGGTAGCATTTGCAATCTATAATGAGCTAGGAGGGTTCTGCTTCTCCTGTGGATATACAGTTCTCAGCAAAGGGCCAAAAATGTGAGACTGCAGATGATGAGGGAGAATAGAGAAGTAAGACTGTGTCTCCCCATTTAGGAAAACTGGAATATCCCAAGCTGGGTTTTTTTGCTTGGTTTTGTTGTTGTTTGTTGTTGTTCTTTATTATTATTATTATTATTATTATTATTATTATTATTATTATTATTATTAAAGGGAGCAGTCAAGAGTGCTCCCTTAAGCATCTTTGTCAAAGTTAACCTAGGTAGGGGAGTCTACTGCAGAAACAGCATGAAACGTCATTGACACTAATCTACTGCTTTTCAGTAAGGTTGCATAGTCTGCAATGTAGGTTTTCTCCCCAGAGCTTGGGGCGGAGGGGAAGGGGTCGAAAAAACTGAAGCGYTCATTCAGTAGACTAGTACCAGGTACCAAGGAAAAGGGGGGAAATTCCAAATACTTTTTTTAAATTGAGAATTTGTTATAAAGGAATAATTGCCCTTCTTTTGAAAGTATAACCTATGCTTAGACAAACCTGGCTTTATCATACTCCAGTACGTCTTGCTTGTTTAGATTCCAACAAAAATCAAACTTCATAGTAGTGCATCTGAATAGCATAATCAAACATAAAAACACGCATTTGCTTAGTCAATTAATGAGAACTAAAGAATAGATTTGTATCTCCTCATAGACTTTTGCAAAAGGCCTTATTCTCTTTTGCTATTGYTTATTGTTTACTCCTTTCAATCAGATACCTGATATAATGACTAGCTTATGGAGAATCAAAATTTTGGCTAAAGCTCATTTACATTATCCTTATGAACATGCAGAAGCTTACAATCTGGGAACAGTGACTTGTTTTCATTTGTCATTTTGCTCTGACATACATTCTTGTGATTTCATCTCATATTTTCATATTTAGCACTAAAAAGGAATAATTTTGAGACACATATTTTCCTTCTGCTGAAGACTCACGAAAATTCATCATAGTATCTTTACCTTCCTTCACTAGCCTCTATACTTCTTGGCAATATGTGGAATCTCCTGGATTCCACAAGCAAAAACCTGTGGTAGTTCTGAAAAATTTCTATGTTTATGACTCTTTCTTTAAGTTTGCTTTTACTCTTTCAAATTTTCATCTAGTCTCTGTATGTTTCAGTTTATGGTCTCATTCTAATGATTTTGCTTAGCCTAGATATTAATTTAAAAAAGGAAATAGTCTTGGACTCATACAATAGTTGGTCCTCTTCCATGTTGCATTTAACATCCTTTTTTATGTTGCCTTTTTACTTCTTATATTTAGAATGCTACTTAAATATARGACGGTCTCATGTGGAATGTAAATTTTTAGGTTTCTGACAATTGCTGTACAAGTTCACTCCTGATATTTCTTTTGAGCCTTAAAAAAAAATAAATGGTGATTGGATCAATGCTGGAAGCTTCATAGTATGTGTAATTTCCTTATCTATTTAGGAACTGACTAACTTTTATCTAAAAACTGAAGCACACATATATACTTACATAAGTATATATATAGAATCTCTGAGGCAGCTTGTTCGGTACATTTAAAGCTGTTTAGAAATTATACTATGAAATATGTTCTGCAATATAAAGAAAAAATATTCCAATGAAATTGGCTGCCATAAAGTTTCAGAAATATGTATGATGCTCTTTTCTGTTGCAAATCACTAAATTTAAAACAAATATTTTATTAAGCCCTTTGATTTATGTGTTTATAACTTTCACATTTCTATTGTTTGACTATTTTAAGTGATATAAGATTAACACACTTCTACAGAGGAAGAAATTTGTTTTTGTGTGTAAGCCTTTACTGTACAGGAAATATGGTGCTGGAGAGCTAAGTGATAGGTTTTGTTCTCAATAGAGAAAAGCTTATCTTAATTTGCAAAAATTTTGAATGTACAAACTTTCTACTATTAGACTACCCTTTTCATTGTAAATTTTTAACCTGGTTATATATAATGAAATACTGAATGTGCTTTCAGCTGCATAAGTATTGTTTTCACCATGCAGAAATGTAAATATTACATGTATTGCTGTACACATATAGCAAATTAAGACAATAATAGCCATTTTTATCTATCTCCTAATTCTACCCATAAGAAAAGATTTTTAGTCACTTATTACTAATCCAGGAGCTTCTAACCATCCTTGGTGTGCTAACTGCAGTGATCCCATCTTCTGTCATTCTTAATACAGTACAGAAAATGCATTTTAAATTTGTTTACATCAGCTATTGGATTGTGTGAAATTAATTTAATTACATGCTGTTAATTAATGGCACTTCCCATACCTGTCTCCACAGTCTAAACTATTTTTTTGATTTGATTTGTATGTGACAATGTTATACCATGAAAACTGTGTAGATTCAATCTCTTTTCAAAATAAAAGGTATGATTCCATAGGTTATAACTTTACTGTCCATTTCTCATAACACAGGATATTAATATTCCAAGAAGAATAAGAAGTTTTTTTTAAAAAGGTCCAGAAATTTCTTTCCCCAATGACCAAGAAAAAAAAGTTATAGGGYTAGATTTTTTTTTCATTCTGGTTATAACAAATTCCATCCTCATAACAGGGAGAAAATGGTGTTAAAATCTTAAACTAAACTGGTGTACAACTGAGTAACTTAATGAACTGTCATGGAGTTAGTCCCAAATCACACCAACACCAAGAATTTGGTGTATGGCTTATTTGTTAGTTGTATTATTATGCTAACTTGTGTCTGAGTGTGCTAATTGGCTGTAAGGCCTTAAGTTACTGACATTAGACTTCTAATGAGAATGTCACATTTTCAGCTACAGTTGCTCTGTAGTTCAAATTATATGGAAAAGAAAAAGAATTAATGTAATACCAAACACATTGTTCAGTAAAACATTTTGATTAGCCAAAGTCAACACGCTTTGGATAACATTTCAGTCAAAGAAAAAATTGTGAGCATTACACAGAAGTTAGAATGAAAAGACATGAAAGGTGCTTTATCCATCATGTATTCCACACACTATGAATTACAGTTTCTAGAAACACAACACACCCATCTCAACGAAGAAAATACTACTGTATTTATTTAACATATGAACATATTTTTGTAGCTTTTGTTCAGAAGGGAATATATTCCTGAGAATTGAACAGAGCTGAGAGAGTTGAACAGACCAAAGATACCATGTCAACAGTTGCTGTTTACTCTGTTCTTCATTACATGCTTGCAGTGTTCTGAACATCTGGATTTCTTTATGTCAAGGTATTCATTTTCAATTTTTTTTGTTGCAAAAAAGACACAATCTCTTAGTTTAGAAAAACAACATATGCTTGTGTAAAAAAATGAATTAAAAATTTTCAGAAAAAATTACTACTTCATGATATTTTCTCAATAAAAAGATAGATGCCAGTGTCTCCAAAGGCATATTACATACCACTGAATCTTTTGCAAAAACCCCAACCTTTTGGAGTCCCCAGCATTGGAAGTTGTCACTGCATTGTAATGAAATAACTTATTTCCTTTATTGACAGAAGATCTTGTGAATAGTATGAATCCAAGGATGTATCTTGAATTGTATATGGTTTTGAGAAAGTTATTTGTGACATTCTCATAAAATATAGAAATACGGTTGATGAAAATATGCAAGGTATAAATATGACTCTAAATCTCAAATTGAAGATTACGTAAAAAATCTGAAACAGAACATTTCTGAAGATGATACAAGGCTGGCGTCAAGCACATTAGACAACAATGATACAATTTCAAATTAATTTAATTTTAGAAATATTGTGCAGAATCAAAATGAAATTCAGTGAAAACAAATGGGAAATACTATACTTCAAAGGAGAAATCAATATAAAATGGAGACTTCTGAAACAGCCATGCTGCAGAAAAAATATAGAGTAAAACTGTGTCACACTTCGCAGTACTAAGGTCATAGCTGGAGCATGGCATTCTAATACTGTTCAGAATAAAGCTTTGATTTAACATATATAATTTTTTTCCTGCAGAGGTGGACAGAATAATTTGAAAATTATAAGTGATGCTTTAAGGGTCTTGTTTAGACACAACATTAAGAATGGAAATGGAAAAGGAAAATGAAAAGGAAGACACTAGCTCTTCTAGTGATTATGAAAAGCTGCTTAACACAGCTAATGCAGAGAAAAGTTAGAAAATCTCTCTGTAATTCAGAAATAAAGGAATAGTTTTTTCATGGATCTCTAATCTTCAGAGTTCTGATGGAGACAAAAGATTAAACATACTCTGTTAATGGAGAAAAAATTCTTATTTCTGCCCAATGTTAAGCCTGTTGTCCAGCCAAAAGAAAAGATGTGAGAGAAGCAAGGCATTACAACGTAAGGAAAAAAAATCACAAAAAAMCCCTCCAAACCAACCAAMCAAAAAAAACTAGAAACAAGCTATTGAGAGGAAAACACACATTTTCTCAGGACAACAGGTTGCAAATCAGCTAGTAAAACTAATCAGTATACAGGCCCAGAAGATGAGGAAGTTAACCAATACTGAAACACTTTTTTCTTTGATTGAGACTTCTTTAATAAAACTCAAGCCTTTTACACAGTATAACATCACACTTGGTTATCTTAGCCTGAAATGCCATTAATATTTTTTCAAACCCTAAAACTCAGTATCCTCTGAGATTTGATTCTACAAATTCAGAAGTAATATTGTAAGTTATACATGTCCTTGATAGACATCAATAAATTATACTAATAGTTTCCTTTTGTATTCTTTAATGGATTAAATTTGTTGAGAAAAACAATCACTAATATAAAATATTGGTATGTGCCAGCAATATTCAGTGTTTAGGTATATAGATACTATTTGTTCTTGAGGTATTGGATAAGACTAGGATATGCTGATGGGCAGTCTTCATGTCTTGTATAAGACTAATATCACCACATTCAGTCTACACATGTTGCTCCACAGGCACCAAGCACTTTCACAGCTAACTAAGAAGCCTYTTTAGGAAGAGCACCGTTATTTAATTCCACAAAGCAGGTACCCAGTTACATTTAGATTTGCTGATAGATAAGTTGAGTTTAACTTAGGAAACTGTATTACACCAAATTAGTCAAGATACTGCTATCATTGTTCTGGGAGAGGTTCTTTGTCCCAGTCAATTTCTTTTATGCTGCTGTGGTAGTGCAAAAGGAGTAAAACTAATTTGTAAGTCTCCCCTCAGTACGGAAAACTACTAACCAAATACACCACTGCTTCTTATATCTCCATAGCACTCTGCACAGGGAGAGCATCAAGAACAGATTTTAGGGGAGAGTACAATAACTTGAGCTCAGGCTAATGTCAGCTGCAGGAGACCCCAGTTCAGCTGGGAAGATGCCAGTCAGATGGGGAGACATCAGTCAGCTGATACAAATTAATGTATGACCCCAAGCCTGAACTGTGCTACAGCAGTTAGTTAATGAGCTGTAAAAGGAGGAATGGAGATAAGGGAAAGTAGCCAGGGGTGTTAATTGCAAGCGATTTAACTCTGCCTTTGGAAAGCAGAATGATATCAGCTATTTGTCTGATGGACTTGCACATGAACAGCTCATAATTGAAAAAAAATCATGTTTCAAACCTATTTTTTGSTGACTTTTCGTATCTTCATTCTCATTCTCTGATTTTAAATGTTGATCTAGAGGGCTGGAATTCAACCACTGGTCTAAAGTTTTAAGAAAGCTGGGAACTTACATCTTGGTACCCTAAGTAGTTTAAGGCACCCAATGAAGTTCAGCAGTAGCCTTGGTTGACCCTGTTATTTGACATGGGGATCATAGCTGTTTCAATATGGCTAGAGGAGGAACTAGCTATCCACTTCTGCATAGAGGTGGTTTTGTTTGATAGCATCAATAGGAAATTTCTAAGTGAGTTTAACAATATCTAAAATTCATATGGAAATATTTTTTCCAGACTATTCTTCAATTCTATGGTACAGAAGCCAGAAAGCCTTGCAACAGACATTCTTGTACTACTAAAATTGAATAATTTATCTTAATATTAATGCAGTTATTCCCATGTTTTTTATACCAGTAATAAAGCTGTTAATTTCACAGGAATCAGGCATTGCTTATATGGGTATAAATGAGACTAGAATCAGTCCTTGTATATGCAAAGCATAATTAAGAAGTTAATCCACATTAGCTTAGTAAACATTTAAGAATAGTAGATATGTGAAAAGCATAGTAATATTAAAATACCAAGTAAATCTAGCATCATTCTATGCTCCCTTGTGTCAAGCATACAGAATTATGGAACATGGGATCTCACAGGAATTCAAACACATTAATTACTAAATAAATACAACAGAAAATAGGTCGCAATAGCTTTATTTTCCTAAAAATCACACATTATTTTCTATATGCAGCTAGAAGTACCATTCTTGTTTATTACAATTCGTTGCCATGTGCTGTATATCATACATAATTCTGGGTTATTAARTTCCTGAAGCATGCAATACAACAAACTTAATAGATTTTATGCAAATCATTATATAACAAAATAAGAGCAGATGGTCCTCATCACATCAAAATCTTTCCATAACAGTTTCATATTTTGTTTAAATTAAACAAAATATAAAGGTACCTCTGTGGCACCTAACTTATTTTAATTTATTCTACCCCACTGTTTTTCTTGCAGTTTTCCTATTCCTTTTTATRGCATTAAAGTAAAATATTTGTGCTAATGTTCCTTAGATATTTAGCTGTTGATTATTTCTGAACTGTGCTGTAAACTATACAGATATTTGTTTTTTCCATCAGAAGGAAATCTATTGCTATCAATAGAGTACATAATTCATCTCACAGAATTGCCTAGAGGAGGGAAAGCAAGCTTTACACTGGGAATCTTAAACTAGTATCTTTTAAGCTCTATTGCTATACAACTCTATGACGTTTTCCTTAAAACTCACTCATTTTACATTCTCCCTGCCACCAGCAGTGTCGGAAGATGAATGATAGAGCAAATCAAGCTAAAAGAAGTTAAGAAAACAAACAAAAAAAAAGTTATCCGAAATAAGGAACTGAGAAAAATAAGAGCAATATAACTTTCTTCTGTCCTGAGAAATTTTAACAGCATATCTGAGGGTGGTCTCTCCTGTTGCCATGTAAGATAAATATCTTATGATCTTTTATATCTATTGCAGCAAATGTTCCAAAACCATGTCTGATACATATCCATGACTTTGAACTTGTGCAATAATTAATTAGTTTTGTAATAAGCAATGTATGAAGTAGGAAACAGGCTATCAAAATAATTGCAAAAACATTATTCTCAGTACTGTTTTGAACAAAGATGCATAATATTATAGGTTAATCTTTTTGGGGTCTATTGATTTATACTACCATGTACTGCAACTTTTTTCAGGAAAAAAGAAAGTGTCCCTTTCACTATATTTGCCAATTCTAGAAACTTCTATTTTTATAAGACCCTCTGTAAGCTTACTTGCTTTATCTTTTCAATTTTTCTGAAAAGGAATAATGTAATTTAGGGAACTAAAATATTGGGTAGTATACTCCACTGGAAGTGGTTCAACAAGTGCAAGGGCTATAACGAACATAATTGAAATTCAGTAAATTTCACCTCTTTCCTTCTTTCCTTCCTTCTCTCCTTTCTTTTTTCTTTTAATTCTTTAAAACTCTTAGCTAAGGATAATACTATTCAAAGATATATGATCATATAATAACTGGGGAGAGGAGAAAGCCATATTCCCAGCTTTGATTCCAGCCAGAGGGCAACCCTGTTAGTGGTCTTGCCACCTAAACCAAAAATGTCTACTTTTCTAGCACAACATTGGTGCAACTACTTGAGTGAGTTTTCATATTTTATTAGGATTTTAACTGAAATGATACTATGTATTCTGCAATAAATGTATCTTTTATCCATTGCAGCATAATTCAAGAATATTTTCCAKGAAGCTATATCTCAGCATCTCAGGTTTTCTAAATCCTCCTAGAAAGTGGGAAAGTCATCACCAACAGAGTTAATCAGCACAAGTTACAGAATTTAAATTCCCTTGTTTTCAGGGAAAATAATTACTTACTGATTTTCTTAATATAAGGGAATAATTATGAACAATTCAGGGAAATCTGTAGTCCCAAGAACTAATTGTGTTGTAAATTCTTMTGAGATTGCACCCTGTTTACTCTGCCTTGGTTCCAGCAGAAATACTACAGTCCTATTCACAGTTAATAGCAAATTAAATTACTGGTCAACACAAAACTAACAGTATTGGTAGTAATAGAACAGCAGGGTCTGAAAYGGAGAAAAACACATTACCAAATGGTTTTCTTCTTCAACAGCAGGATAACTCCATGCCTCAAAATAGGAAGTAGAGGAAAAAAACCCACGTGGCCTATTGGGATATCAAAATTCCTTATGACTTTTCTGCTCCTAAATTCCAGAAAGCTCTCAAATCTGCCCCCAACCTGGATGCCAGAAACTGTCCTCTCAGTTGGCAGAAATAATACTTTTTCCATTCATCTGTCCCTCCCTCCCTCTATCCACTCATTATTAGTGTCAAATTTTCCAGCTTCCCCTTCACAATTGTGTGAGTTCAGTTGATGGTACCCTACCATAAAACAACCAAAAATGTCTGATGTGGTAAAAAATACATTAGGAAGGTATCCAAAACAATATTTATTATGTAGAGGTTCAACGGGTACTTTTATGTTTTGGGTATAAGTGATACTTTTAATTAATTAGAATCCCACAAACTTTATATACTGTAAAGAATAAGAAATGATATAGAATGGTGTTATTTTTTCTTCCTGCCAAAACCATGCAATTTTTAATGTCATCAGGATGTTTTGAGCTATAACAGAAAATGGATACAGCTCAGATTGAGAAATGCTATACTGAAGGTGGGGGGAAGTTTTGCTGAAGCTCATAGATTAAAATCTGGCATCCATATAGACTAAATAGAGGAATAGCCTTATGTCCTTCTCTTTGAAGGTAGCTGGACATACCACCACAATACTCACCTGTATGAAAGATCAGAGATTAATTAAGTGACTTAACTGTTAGCTAGACATAAGCATAGTTGTAGACATTGACTTGGTTCCAACATATTTCCTGTACATGTGAGAAAAGGACAGACACTTCCTTAAAGTGTGCTAGCTAAAATGAACAAGACCTCCAAAACATAAAAACATGCTAAAGAGAAAAGTTGATGCCTTAAAAAAATGTACTGCAACTGTAGGCAAATAAACTATTACCTATCATTTAATTCTTCATCTCTGAAGTGAAAGAGAAACAGAAATTTGCTGAAAAAATATTAATTCCATTACCAATTTGATTAACAACTTGAAAAGAGAAGTAATAGTATTATTGCTTCCTTTTCAGGTAGACTGTTAAGTCCAAGTTTGAAGAACAAAGGCAGAAAATAAACAAGCAAAAGCCTTATAGAGGTCAAAACATTTATAGTTACATATAATTTGACAAAGTAAGTATTTTTGCAATGGATACAGTATATGCATTTGAAGAAGGTTGATTTTCTCCAGAGAAGGGGTGTTCATGTTCAGAAGCTAACATTCCTCTTCACTACCAAAGATGAAACACAGTATTTTCCTTTACCTTTCAGAGATAGTCATAAACTCTTCTTGACTTCAGCATAAGTAGAGAAAGACTGTTAGTACTTCTGAAGATGCCACCTCAATCCTTTTCATTCTACAATAATTTTTTACATTTTCTCTTGAGTATCTGAAATACTCTCCTCAAACTTTAGTATTTAATGGTGAGTCAGATTTTATGATACTACCTCACAACTTCCCTGCTTCTTTTCCTTTCCCTTTGTTACTGATTAGAATCTATTCTTCTTACAGCTATCAAGTTTTAACACTTTAATATACGTACACAAGGAAGAAAGAAAACAGTCAAGATACGTGCATAACAACAAGCAGGTCACATAAGAGACAGGTAGAAATCTTTTTGCTTCATACCATTCATTCATTTTTCACTGGCTGTTAGATCCTGCCTCTTGATCTAAGAATCTGTCTTTTTGTATCTACACTGTCACACTTCTGTGTTTTTTATTCACAGATTTCTGGGACATATTCCAAGTAATTAATAAAAGCATACATATCATGCAAGCTTGCATATAAGAAATAATTTTTCTTATTCTGAGATTTCATATTTTCTGGACAAAATTATTTCTTTTAACAGTAAAGGCAGATGAAAAGCTTTAAAATTGATGGTCAAAGATTTGATGGTTGTTCTGCTTCGGGTATCTTAATCAAACTGACTCAGAAATCTCCAAAAGAAGGCTTTCCCTGAGGCTTGGTTGTTTTTCTCCTGTCCCTGTATTGAGATCCACAATACCGCAAGAACTACATTTCTTATGGTATCTTTTGCTATACACTTCAGGAAGTACAAATATTTATGGAAATGAAAGCATACTAAATTTTTTTTATAACTACAGAAATGGATTAGTCATTAGTTTCCTGTTCAGGTAACTTTTATTTTTTTACCCGGACCAGTTTTAGTATAGGGTAATTTAAGGATATGAACAGCTGCTGTAATTTCTAACAATGATTAGCATAGTCCACTGCAAAACTTACAAGAAAATATATTAGAAAGGAAACTTAAATACTGAGACAGGAAGCTTAAGGGAAAAAAAATTGGAAAGGCAAGTCCTGAATACTGTGATTATAGCAGCTTTTATCTTTCCTTTTTTTTTTTTTTTTTTTTNTACTTGAATTTATGCATACATACTCTTGTAGCTGGCAAGCTCTCTTAGTGACAATATCTATTCCTATCTTCAACTCTCTGGGCTCTAACAAATACGTTTTTCTTTACTTTGGATGTCAAGATGACTGAATGTACAATGTGTGTTTTGTAGAATATTTTTTCACAAAAAACACCCAGGTTTTTTATACAAGTTAATGTTACATTATTGTGTTGAGACTGGCCTTTTCAGGGTTGAGGTGAATCCTAAATGAAAGTTTCAATAAATAAATTCTTTATTTTCCTTTTATTTTCCTCCTCAATTTTTTTGCAGTTATATCTTCTGCTTTCAAACCAGAAAGATATATTATTTTTTTTAATTATGTCAACTTTATGTAGTGTGTTTTGAAAATATTCAGGAAGATATATATTTCTTAAAGGACAGTCTAGGTTTCCTTTAATTTTTGTAAATCCATTTGATACTGTTTTAATGCAGCCTTTAGGTCATTCAACTGGTAATACTTCTATTATGTAAAGGGAATTCTTTTTAATTTATTGGTTGCAGACAAGTGATCCTGAGAAAGTCTGGTAACTGCTGAGTATTCTAGATTACTGTTAAATTCTCTTTCTGTTTTCCCAATTTAAAATGTCTTCTACAAATCCGTACAAGTTCATATTTTCCTTCTGCTCATCATTTTAATCTGCATATCCACTTAGGTTTTCAAGTAGATAGACAAACTAATCTATTATTGGATTGAAACCAATAAAACATGGTTGTTCCAATGCTTAGACTGTCCAATGGATTCACAGCAGCTCACGATAAAAATTTGAGATTGATTAGTTGTGCATTTCTGTACCTCAATTTGGGCAAGCTACATTAAATGAATTCTTTACCAGCCTGCTCTTGGGATTAGTCACATATTCTCTATAATTGTCTTTTATTCTTAGCTTATATATGGCCTCTGCCTTGATTTCATTTTAATATGTCTTTTTAAGGAATATAGAGCAGTTTGCATGTGCGTATGTTTGTGTTAGTAGATACGTACACAAGACATACACAAAGATGCACAACCCAAAAGTTTTGTTTTGAACAATAAGTATATTGGTCACTATATTTTACAGCCCTAAATCTTTGAAAGTAATCAAATGAACCACAACAAGTGCCATGCTAGAATAAATTCTTTCATTGTTTTAYATGGTCATGCCATTCAATTGCATTCAGCTTCCTCATGGCTCTTTCCACATTTTGATCACAAGCTAAAACTTTTTCAGAGTCTCGGCTTATTAAGTCTCTAAGAACACTAACTTTGAGCATTTAAAGGTTACCAGTTAAAAAATAACAAACTAGTACTTCTTATGAGTCACAGTCAAAGGTGGTATACAGTATSCATGTAAACTAGAAAGAAGAAAAGGGTAGATTTCTCTAAAATCTTTTATATTCATTTCTTTTATAAAGGCTTGGGCTTGCTAATGATGTGATGTGTATATATGTTACAGTAACTCAGGAGTTCTGCAGCAGTTTTCTATTCTGATTCACCTTTCCACAACAAACATAAAACCATTGTTCTTTCATTCTGTATATATATATTCCTATACGTAACTGAAGCTAGTCTCAGTGAGGAGGATACAAGTAGCTCTACACTGTGAGTCTCCTAGCTTTTCTTTCCAGCTGCATTACCAACAGCAGAAGTTGCTGGGTAAGTCCTGCTCTGCCCTTGCAGCTTTTAAAAGAATAATGCTCAGTCATTCTGCAACAGTGGCATGTGTCAGCTATCTGCGTATGTAACTTATGGAGGCTTGCACAAAACAAATCAAATTACTAAAGAGGTAGCCTCTAAAGTCTTAACTTGTCTCTGTTAGATATACACGGACTGTGATGGTTCAAAGTTTCATGATTTAGACAAATGTTTACATTTTCAGTGGACAATTAAGAATTCAGCAAACAGCACGTATGACTTCTCATCTGCCAAAACCTTGHTTCAGAGAGATCTTCTTAAGAATTAATTAGTTGCAGGCCAATTATATTGTATTACTAGTTACAGACTRCAGAACTGTATTTGTGGAAACACATCACATGTGCTTCCTGTCCACATATTACTAGTAATAATAACACACATTCATACTAGAAAAACGTGGAACATCTATCAAATAAATTTATGTAACTACAATTTGGCGTGGTTATCTGTAACTAAAAAGAAGCTATTTCCATGAAAAACATCAGACCACCTTAAATAGTGATGATATTAACAAATTCATCTGTAATGATGAAATTATAGATGTTTGTATGACAAATAAAAAAGCAAGAGATAATTGAAACTAAAAAAAAGGGTTAGAAAACAAAGAAAACAAAAGAGTTGATTTACAATGCAGTTTTCAGAAGCCAGAACAGATTATCATAAACAAAGAGTAACTAGATTGAAATAAAAATTAGACTAAAACCAGTGAGAGAAGTGAAAACAAATAAAGTACAATGGCAAAGAAAACCAAAATAACAAAGGGACTACTGAAAAAAACCAGCATTAAACAAGATGAAATATAAAAGTGGAATGAGAGACAATAGACAGCAAAACCCATCTACATATTGGACCCCTTAAGAGAGAATATAAAAGATTAAAATATTTTCTCTTTTTTTTTTTTAAACAAAATAATACTCTACTTTGATTTTTTTTTTTTTTTTTTTTTTTTTTTTTTTGAGTCAGGAGTCCAAGACAGTTAAAATCTTTGAAGAGGAACTGCTTTGGCTTTAAGTGAGCATATCGAAGACAGCAAAAGTTTCCAATCTCCTAAATTGTGTTTAATTACAATACAAACAGAAAAACTGCTATAAATCAACCTTTTAAGCAGACTTGCTGTGATAAAATATAAGAAGTTTTGAAACAGATTTCTGCTCTGCCCACTGTGTCCTCAAAGAAGCAGAACTATTCCTGTGATTCTTCCTTTCTGCACCGAATTTTAGTTGTTTCCCATGTTGCAACAAGCTCCCTGAAAAAAAAACAACTTTTGATTCTTAGGTTTTTTTTACCACTTCTAAGTTATGGCTTTTGCTCTGATGCCCACTGGTTGCAACTTCCCTGTTCATCTCAGGAATCTCAGGTGAGACACATAATACAGGATTAGGGTACACCGAAATAAATCCAGTTGTTCTCAAAGAAGGAGCATGCCCTTTATCTCTCCTTCCAGAAGATTGCCTCTGCTTTGTAATGCAGTAGCAAAGGCAAGGTGAACAGTCACTTTTTTTTAAACAGAAAACCAGTCACATAGAAAACACATGGTAAACTGTGAACAAGCCAGTAAGTCTCCTGTCATACATTTCTACAAGCCTGAACTCATTTTAGTATGGGAGTTATAGCAAAACAAAAATCATAATAACACCATCAGCTTGTCAGGTAAGAACCCATTTTGCCTTAAGCAAACTCTGTTGAAGGAGAAGAAATGCATACAGATAAACACAAGCTCTTTGTTGCCTAGAATTGAAGTTAAATAGAACTGCTTAGCTTCTTCTTGGAGTGGTTATATCTCACTACCTACTGAAACTAGTTTTGTGGTTTGGGAGGCGCCTCTCTGCTGTAATAATACAGTAGGCCTATGACTTCCAATGCATGCATTCTGTTAATAAAACTATTAATGAATTCAGTCTTCWTGCAATTTCTTGTAAGGTACGTGCTTTATAAGCAGAAGTCCTTTGTCACAACATTTTTCTTATGGTCTACCAAATGGTTCATACTGTCCTAATAATGTGTGTGGCATTGCCACCTTATGGGTTTACCCTGACATATTTTCATCCTCTCTTTCCTTATTTAACCTCATTGAGTACAGTGCAATGCTTGCTATAAGGAGCAAAAATTCATTAAGATTTTGTAAGAAAAAGAAGAAGCAGTTAACAGCAAAACAACAAAAGCAAAAAAGATGGTTGAATAGAAACAGAAACAAAAAAGCAGATAAGACTCAAACTTAATATCTTATGGGAAGGAACTGTATTTCCTACAGCAGTTGACACCTTTCAGAACTTTTGAAATCCTACGAGACGTTTTACTCAGTGTGAAAACTGTTAAATTTCTGCATAAATAGTTCATGGCACTGATTTTTTTTCAAAGTTGTGTTTAGAGGCACAAATTTTCTCTTTTTGTCATAATCACTCTGATTAGGTTTAATTCTGAATGCAAAGTTTTTCCCGGCTCATTGTAACCACATAGCCCTGTAGGACAGTATTGTGATTGCTAGTAGCTGGCTATAAGCTTTGCATGGAATTTGCAAGCCCTCAAGATCAAGGTCCCTCCCTCACCTTCCTGCAGCTTTGTTTTACTTTGTTTAGCTGTGACAGTAATTTTTCTAACTGAGCAGATATCTAAGGGTAATTTGTTTTGCTTTTGTTTATCTTTGTGTGACACAACCATAGTTTTATACGAATAGCTGTAACAAGCAGGTAGCCTATGCAGAAACGCATGTTTGTGACTCTAAAATCATGATGAAGTATAGAGAAATTCAGGCCTGGTACAATAGCAAAGGCTTTGAGAACAGTCACACAATGAGGTGCAAAGGAGCACAGACATGGGAAGAGATAGGGCACAGAGTCAGCAACGGAGACCCCACAGCAATAAATAACTCTTCGGTGGTCAGTTAAAGTAATGCAGACCTGGATCTAGACAAAACTGATCTTAAGGGTTACAAAGACAACTAAGAAATTATATATAATATACATAAAAGGCATTTGGGTGTAACATGGAGCTGCAAACCAAGGAAAAGAGAGGTGTAAAAGGATGTTAGGAAACATATAAAAATGATCCCAAGTAGATCCTATACGGAGGAAGAAGAAACCATCAACGTGAACATCCTATTCCTCCTGGAGAAGGACTCCAGATGCTGACAACTCACCCAACAACCCCCAACCACCACCACCACCAGAGCAAGACCACTGACCACCCAGAGCAATAGGGGAAGTAGAGCATAACACCAGGAAAAAGTATTGAAACTAAGGTGTGTGCCTGTTGTAATTTTAGCTGCACTACTTTTCTTTCTTTTTCTCTAACAATATTTCAATTAAACTGACAATAATTTCTTGGTTTTACTTATATATAGGGTCTGCTTCCTCTTTGCCCATGAACAGTATTTGCAATATTTTGAACGCAACATCTTCAGGCTTACATTGTGGTTGGTATTCCCCAAAGAAGTGTCCTATGTGTATGCTATCTGTAATGTTGCAGAAGGCCTGATATAAATAAAAGAAATTGTACTAAAAAGCAGACTCCAGCTTTTTTGTTTGTTTTTTTTGCTTTTAGCACAGAGTCAATGTATAAGTCACCAACATTTGCTGCCACTTCAAAATTGTTATGACTTGCTGGGACAGCCATATACCAGTCAAATTAGTAATGCTATAAATTAAAAAGGACATAAAGATTCTCAGATTTTTACTTGGCTGTCCATTGAAGGGGTTGCTGAGATATCATGAATATTAAAATTCATTACTTGAGATGCCAAACTTCTTGAAACCAGAATATCTGTGTCAGGAGAGAGAGATACTAGAATTCTGAAAGAATTTATGACATTTTGGAATGGAAAATTAGATTTTAAAAATTTTCTGCAAAAGRGAAATCAAGAAAAGTAAAAGAGATGGTTTAAAAATAAAAAATGAGGTTGAAAATACAGACTCTGAATTCACAGCTCAGGCATAATCCCCAARGCTTCTAGTTCCCTGGCACAGAAATGTGGAGGCAAATGAGAAACGAGCTGGAAACCCAGAAATCTGTGAGGTGTAGGAGACAAGGCTCCAATGTAGGCTGACAGGAACCCCAACTGCCTCTGTCTCATCAGAAGTTCAGCATGAATAATGTGTTCTCACTCTTCTCTCACCCCTCCAAAATCATATAATCATTTTCTGAATGCAACCTGTGACACTCAAAAACTTCCAGCCAACCCTACTATGTTGAAAACTGGAATGACAGTAAGTAATACCATGGTTGCCTTACAGTATTCGGTTGTTTTTACAAATGGAAAGTTTCCCCTGGCTGTTAAGGATGTTTTATTGCTGTCAGTTTATCCATTATAAGATTTATAAAATATCACTTTGCTGTTATCAGATTAATAATGCTGAATTAACAACTGCAAGATGTACTTGCAGATGTATATAGAATGTGTGCAGAGTCTTAAACTTAGCATCAAAGTCGGTTTAACACCTCTGTTCTCTAGGAAAATCTTCTTGTGATTGAGAGCATTTGTTAAACCCTGATCTAAGGAAGGATTGTGACTGGTTTTGAAGGATGGCAGGGGCTTTGATGTACTATGGGATCAAAGGGAATAATAGCAAGGAAATAACCTGTTTTATGGACAGCGTGTTCTGCTAACAGTAATAAACTAAGAGCAGTCTTCTGGGTTTTGCCCTCAATTAAGTATTTTAGCTACTATATATCTACATTTTTCTTCACGTTTTATAGTATACTTATTACCAGACTGTCTCAAAAGGATACAAATAGATTAGCTCAGGGAGAAGACAAGGTTATAACAGTTACACATGTCATGTTAGATTGCCTGAGCAAGTTTAAAAAAACAACCCCATGGAACTGCTGGGGCAAGACATTACACCAAACAACATTAACAGCATTTCTTTTAGAATATGGTGGGTTTTATAAGTCCAGATGCAGCCAGTGTAGGAATTCCCAACATATACCACAGGAAGCCACCGAGGCGAAGGGCTCCGGAGCGGAGGATCGTGCCGGGGGTCCCTTCCTAAAGCGGCAAAAGCGCAAAGGCAAACATGCAGGGAGAGAGAGGGTGCCCCAGCCCCCCCCTCAGAGCTGGAGGAGTGAGCTTGTCCTGGTTTTGGCCGGGATAGAATTAATTTTCTTTCTAGTAGTTGGTATAGTGCTATGTTTTGGATTTAGTATAAGAAGAATGTTGATAACACACTRACGTTTTTAGTTGCTGCTAGGTAGCCTACTTCTCAAGGACTTTTCAGCTCACATGCTCTGACAGGTGCACAAGAAGCTGGGAGGGAGCATAGCYRGGACAGCTAGGCCAGCTGGCCAATGGGGTATTCCATACCATATGATGTCAYGCTCAGCATGTAAGGCTGGGGGAAGAAGAAGGAAGTGGGGGACGTTCGGGATGATGGCGCTTGTCTTCCCAAGTAACCGTTATGCGTGATGGAGCCCTGCTTTCCTGGAGATGGCTCAACACCTGCCTGCCCATGGGAAGTAGTGAATGAATTCCTTGTTTTGCTTTGCTTGCGTGCGCGGCTTTTGCTTTCCCTATTAAACTGTCTTTATCTCAACCCACGAGTTTTCTCACTTTTACCCTTCCGATTCTCTCCCCCGTCCCACCTGGGGGAGAGTGAGCGAGCGGCTGTGTGGTGCTTAGTTGCCAGCTGGGCTTAAACCAYGACAGAGCTCCTGACCGGCGGCAGCTCTGACCCAGCATGAGCGAGGACAAGGGTGACAGCGGCCAAACCCCCTCACGTACAAGAGCAGCCCCCAGGGAGCGCGGCGAGCAGAGCGTGGCGCGTCAGAAGGGTGGGGCGCGGCAGTTTGCACGGGCGGTTCGTGCAGGGCGGGCACAGTCCTCCTCCCGGGTCTAGAGGCCAACTCAGCTGGTGGTAATCACCCTCCCAGAAGAGGCCCTAGCGATGGTTTCCACCCGGCCGAAAGCCATGGCCAGGAGGAGTGTGGTGACCCAGACGCAGCTCCCACACAAGCAAGCAGCTGCCCAGGTCTCCAGCTGCAGGGAGTGCCTGAGCCTGTCACTGGCACTGGAGGGCAGCGGAGTCAGCACCTATGTGCRTTGTGACCAGGGGGATGATCTGCTCAGCCTGGTGGCAGAGCTGGAAGARGGAGTGGAAAGGTTAAGGAGCATCAGGGAGTGTGAGAGGGAGATAGATTGGTGGAGCCACACGCTGCCATCCCTCAGGAAAAGGCAGCAGAGGCTCCACAAGAGGCAGAGGATCCCCTTCCCTCTTGCCAGCAGGCAGAAGGAGGGGACCTAAGAGATGGCGGGGAATGGAAACAGGTCCCTGCTCGGGGCACCAGGCGAATCCCCTCCCGGCCTCCCTCACCTTCCCAGGTGCCCTTACACAACAGATATGGGGCTCTGGAACTTGGGGGCCAGGCAAATGAGGATGTAGATGAAGGTCCATCCAGGGGGWTGCCTAGGTCGAGTCAGTCAGCCCTGCGCATTATGACTGCCTCTGTTAAGGAAAAAAGGAGGGTAATTGTCGTAGGCGATTCCCTTCTGAGGGGAACAGAGGGCCCAATGTGCCAACCGGACCCATCCCACAGGGAAGTCTGCTGCCTCCCTGAGTCCCAGGTTAGAGATGTTACTAGGAGACTCCCTGGTCTGGTACGGCCCTCTGACCATTACCCGCTGCTGGTTATGCAGGTTGGCAGTGATGAGGTTGCAGAGAGAAGTCCCAAAAAGGGACTTCAGGGCACTGGGGTGATGGGTTGCAGGATCAAGAGCACAGGTAGTGTTCTCCTCAATCCCGTCAGTGGCAGGGAAGAATAMYGAAAGGAACAGGAAAACACACCTGATTAACACGTGGCTCAGAGGCTGGTGCCATCAGTGGAATTTTGGCTTTTTTGATGATGGGGAGGTTTACACGTCACTGGGCCTGCTGGCGACGGATGGAGTTCAGCTGTCTCAAAGGGGGAAAAGGATTCTCGCTCATGGGTTGGTGGGGCTCATCGAGAGGGCTTTAAACTAGGTTCGAAGGGGGAAGGGGATAAATGGTGATCCCACTTGAATTATAGAATGATTCACTTCTTCTTGACTGCTTCGAAGGTGTGCAGCCTCCCATCTGGCTCCTCTCACCAGCGTGCCTTCCTGGCACAAAGCAATGCCAGTGGCTTGCCTGCTCCCCACAGGAGCCCCAGGGCCAGCAGCAATCGAGCATACATCTGACATGACAAGTGGAACAGAAACAGCAGATCTTAATATGCAGATGAAAAGTGAGTAAATCACATACTGACAGAGGTCGAAATGTAATTGTATTAAAGATTGCCTGTCGGGAGCGGCGAGGAAACACATATACACACACCAGTACAGCAAGTACAGCAAGTACAGCTGTACAGCAAGTGCCGCCACGGTTGAACTACATCAGGTTGTGACACCTGGATGAGGTTTGTAACCCCTTTCCCACGAGCTCACCCCTGTGGCAGTCCATAAAAAGCTCAGTGAGGCACACTTTGCAGCAGGACTGATTCTGCCTTCCTGGCCAGCCTGCCCGGCTGTCTTCTTGATGTAACATTTCAAACCGGTTTTATCATGATACACACAATATAAGGAGATAAAACTCTTTAAAAACATATTATAGAGACTGTGAATATTTGCATACAATACTAAAAAAGCAATAGCTGTCTCACGTTTTAGACTTGCCTGACATCATGACAAATGTTAGCAGATTGAAAACTCAAAGCCTAGATGAAGGGTAAATGTTCCCCTGTAAAATTACTGTGAATTTGAGTGGATATATTGTTAACACATCCTCCATCTGAGACTTTTTAAAAGAAACTACATGGTTGCATACTTTAATTTTCAGCAATGAGCAACTACCTTACAGTAGACTGTATTTCCAAAAGGATCTGAGCACTGCCCTTTGAAATAAGGTGGCTGAAATAGACTATAAAATACATTTTAAAAGGGGATTATTTTCCCCTCCCCCCATATATTTGCAATGTATGTATATATTCAAAAATATCTATTATTTTAGCTGTCTGCTCACCATGCTAAAGAGAGTGGTGGTGAGGTAAATAAATGGTCCTGCAGCTTTTTTCCCTTTAACATTCACTTAATGTTACAATAATTTAATCTGATGGGACAAGGTAACAGGCATTCTAACATGGAAATCAAATTCTAAGTTTGTGTTTCTAGCTAAAATAAGATATACTTCTCAGTTATGTTCTGTATCTGTTTTATTTTGGGAAATGTGCATAATGAGTCCTCCCAGAGGTATTTGAGAAATATAGACTCAATGTCCAAAAACTTTAATCAAATTTTATATACTTCTGATGTTTTTTTTACTATATAAGGAGTTATAATAATGGCATATATTGTCACACTGTAGAGCAAGAATATCTTACTCTGTTAATTCCAGGGTCATCTCCAAACAAATTCTCTGGTTGTATCTGACGCCTTTAAACCTCTGCTACACAGACCCTGAAGCAACTGCAAAGTTTTTACCTGACATGTTTCTTAGTTGTTAAAAACAATGTTTCAATGACATAATAACAATATGTAATATTATTGATTGTGGTCTACATTTAGAGGGCGTAAACAATATGCTGTTTGTAGAAAAAGTAAATGACAATGGGAGTTAATGGCCAAAACTATATGCTGAGCAAATTATGGGGCACTATAAGTTAAGATTCAACCTGGGATGCCCTGGTTGTTTTAATAAAACAAAATCTCCAGTCTTTGCAGAGTTTATTGTTGTGTTGTTGTTTTKTTTTTTTTTACAATAGACAATGGGGATGTAATTTCTGATGTACTGCTAACAGTTGTTTGTATCTTGGATTATTGCAAATAAACTGTCTTCATTTTATAGATTCTCCCACAGCTGCCTTTTTTTTAAACTGAAAACTCAGTTGGTCTTTGATTAAAATGAAATAGAACTGGAATGAACTTTTATTTGGGGATACAGTGTAATTTTCTTCTCTTAAAGCTGTTTTAAAGAGCTCTTAAAGCTCTTTCCATGATGATTCTTTGAGTAGCCCTTTCATGCTTAGAGGTGAAAAGAAATATGTTAAACAGTGTTGTTGACAAACCAAAAAATTTGATGAAATACTCCCTGCTTCACTAATTTACAGTATATATATGTTTCAACCACAGCAATATATTTATATCACTTATATTTTTATGATTATGTTGCATTCTAATTGATTTTATTTAAGCTTTCTTATTCAATGGTAGGACAGTTTTTTGTTTTGCTTTTTTGTAACACTAACTATAAAGTAGGTACACATTCTGAGATAAAAGTACGTTCAGTGTTTCTCCCTAATAGTTTGTAGTGGTTTAACCTGGCAGGCAGCCAGATGCCACACAGCCGCTCGCTCACTCCCCCCTCAGTGGGACGGGGAGAGAATCGGGAAAAAAAAAATTCGTGGATTGAGATAAAGACAGTTTAATAGAACAGAAAAGAAAGGAATAATAATAATAACAATGATAATAATATAACAATGATACAATATATAAAATGAGTGATGCACAATGCAATTGCTCACCACCCGMCGAGACAACAACCAAAGCGATCCCTCCTTCCGGGACCCCTCCCCCCCCATTCATATACTGGGCATGACGTCACATGGTATGGAATACCCCATTGGCCAGCTGGGCTGGCTGTCCCGGCTATGCTCCCTTCCAGCCTCTTGTGCGCCTGGCAGACCATGGGAAGCTGAAAAGTCCTTGAGTAGTAGATTACCTAGCAACAACTAAAAACATCASTGTGTTATCAACATTCTTCTTATACTAAATCCAAACCATAGCACTAGGAAGAAATTTAACTCTATCCCAGCTGAAACCAGGACATATAATACTTTTTATCTCACAGGGAAAATGTTAGGTTAAACTCTCTGGATTTTGTAAAGTGGCTACATGTGGTGATGAACTCTGCAGAAAAATCCCACAAAAATCAGTAAATGGTAGTGGTAGTGTCTCTGTAGGTGATTTAATAAATCATATGGTAATTTTAAGGAGCCTATAGTGCTGATTCAGAAGATTCTTGGGGACGTAATGATAGGAATTCCCTTATGGAAGTAAGATGTCTGAAAATTAGGTTCTACAATGTCCAACCAAGAGGATCCCAAGGTACTTTTTTGGATTTGGGCCTGTTTTTCTAAGGAAATTGTGTGATCTGAGAATGTGACTTATCCAGCTGCAGGAACCTATTAATGGCATGCACTTTGCCCTTACCTTTTTGTCATTCAGAATAGTACAGGATAGTACATTGTGTTCAGAAGTGACACTGAATCAGTATCAGATGGCTGGGGATTGTGAACTGTGAAATAATATTGAGGAATTCTGCTAAATACTTTACAGGAAGTATCAGAATGGGATACATTCTACTTCCTTCAGATAATTTTATGGTTTCAATTTTACAAAAGACCATGCTTGCTTGCTTTCATCCTTAAATAACAAACCCATCTGTAATTAAAATAAGTWATGCCTCGGTTACATTACAATAAATAGTATTGTAGTTTCACACATATTACCTGAGGAGATCTTTCAAAAATCTTTAATTCCATAGAGGTACTGCTTACAATCATATGTCTGTAAACAGAAAGCCTTTTCTTTCCTCACTTCTACTTTTTCATTCTTTCCCTGGCTCTGAGATCTTTCCCTCACATAGATGACATGAGTATATGATTATCTAGTACTTTTATTCAAGCAACAATGTTTTAGAAGTGTTGATTATCTAAGACAGTTTGTAAGTATGAAAATGAAGTATARTCCTCATTTGCAGTTGATTAAATTGCAGAACAGAGAAGCAAAATTACCTTGTTCAATATCCTAACTTAAATGTGTGGCAGAAACAGGAATCATAGAATCATAGAGTCATAGAATAGTTTGGGTTGGAAGGGACCTTTAAAGGTCATCTAGTCCAACCCCCCCCTGCAATGAGCAGGGACATCTTCAACTAGATCAGGTTGCTCAGAGACCCTTCCAACCTGACCTTGAATGTTCCCAGGGATGGGACATCTACCACCTCTCTGGGCAACCTGTTCCAGTGTTTCACCACTCTTATCATAAAAAATGTCTTCCTTATATCTAGTCTAAATCTACCCTCCTTTAGTTTAAAGCCATTATTCCTTGTCCTATCACAACAGGTCCTACGAAAAAGTCTGTCGACATCTTTCTTCTAAGCCCCCTTTAAGTATTAAAAAACTGCGATAAGGTCTCCCCAGAGCCTTCTCTTCTCCAGGCTGAATAACCCCAATTGTCAGCCTTTCCTCACAGGAGAGATGTTCCAGCCCTCTGATCATTTTTGTGGCCCTCCTCTGGACCCGCTCCAACTGGTCCATGTCTTTCTTATGCAGAGGGTTCCAGAGCTGGATGCAGTACTCCAGGTGGGGTCTCACCAGAGCAGAGTAGAGGGGCAGAATCACTTCCCTCGACCTGCTGGCCATGCTTCTTTTGACGCAGCCTAGGATACGGTTGGCCACCTGGGCTGCAAGTGCACATTGTCAGCTCATGTCCAGCTTTTCATCCACCAGTACCCCCAAATCCTTCTCGGCAGGGCTGCTCTCATTCCCTTCATCCCCCAGCCTGTATTGATACCGGGGGTTGCCCCGACCCAGGTGTAGGACTCTGCACTTGGCCTTGTTGAACCTCATGACGTCCACACAGGCCCACTTCTGGAGCTTGTCCAGGTCCCTCTAGATGGCATCCCATCCCTCAGGCGTGTCAACCGCACCGCTCAGCTTGGTGTCATCTGCAAACTTGCTAAGCGTGCACTCAATCCCACTGTCTATGTCATTGATGAAGATATTAAACAGTACTGGTCCCAATATGGACCGCTGYGGGACACCACTCATTACCGATCTCCATCTGGATATTGATCCATTGACCACTACCCTCTGGAAGCGATTATCCAACCAATTCTTTATCCACTGAACAGTCCATCTACCAAATCCATATTTCTCCAATTTAGAGAGAAGGATGTTGTGGGGGACCGTGTCAAAGGCCTTACAGAAGTCCAGATAGATGACATCCGTAGCTCTTCCCTTGTCCACTGATGTAGTCATTCCATCATAGAAGGCCGCTAGGTTGGGCAGGCAGGCCTTGCCCTTGGTGAAGCCATGCTGGCTGTCTCAAATCACCTCCCTGTTCTCCATGTGCCTTAGCATAGCTTCCAGGAGGATCTGTTCCATGATCTTCCCCGGCACAGAGGTGAGGCTGACAGGTTGGTAGTTCCCAAGGTCCTCCTTTCTATCCTTTTTAAAAATGGGTGCAATATTTTCCTTTTTCTAGTCATCGTGGACTTCACCTGAGTGCCATGACTTTTTGATTATCATGGAGAGTGGCTTGGCACCTACATCAGCCAATTCCCTCAGGACTCTGGGATGCATCTTGTCAAGTCCCATAGACTTATGTATATTCAGGTTCCTCAGGTGGTCACGAACCTGATCTCTTACAGTGGAAGAAAAGCATAGAATTCCTTCTGCCATTACTGTCTTCTTGTCAGTGAAACACATACACTTCATGGGTTATACTTCCCTGTAATTTTGATTTGTTTGTCCCTAAGATGCTCTAAGATTGGGTAGAACCTTAGTCTAGAAAGTAACCTAGTGAAATATTATATAAACATATATGTGCTAAAGAATGATGTAGACTCACATTCAAAAGAAAGTGATAATGTGTCATTAAGTAGTTGTCTCCCCAGTTATGAGAAAATTGAAAGAATGACCTGTAACAGTGCCAAAGAAAGTCAACCTGGCTTCATCAAAAAAATGAGTATGACTAGTGTGTGTTCCTTGACATGCTTAGGTTGCATGACATGCATATTTTATGAATGGACAAAAATCCATTCTTCTTGACAGTTACCTACTTCATGAAGTTTATTTTTTTCTTTTATTGTGCCACACCTCACTTGTAACCTCAAATAGCCTGTTTGGCATTTTACTTAAAATAATTTCTGTTATCACATTAATTTCAGTACTTTCTTCTGCTTGACACTTATTATAATGTTATAAAAGAATACTTTGATTTGTATGCTTGTTAGTTGTTTCAGCACCTGATGTAGAACAACAACAAAAAAAGCATTTAAATGTATTACTGTACTTAATTTTAGCATCACTACTATCCCTCAGGTCAATTGTTGTTCTGCTGTGATTGAATCAAATTCTAAGAGAAAACTGAGGGTCCAGAGATTATCTTTGTTGAATGAACATGTTCAGATACAGTTCTGAAATTGATGAACTGGAAAGATGTCTGCTCATGCTGGGAACACAACTTAGCTGTATGGTAATAAACACACAGAGAAGGTGTCATGCAAACAAAGCCATAGCCTGCAGCAGCAAATGACAGTTCTCTGAATTAGTATCCTTGTCCTTAAGGTTAAATTTGGATATGCTTCAAATCTTTCTGATAAAATGCTCGATACTGCACTGTGAAGTTAGCAGATTAATGCCTCTCTGGTTTTGCAGGTTAAAAATTACAAGAAGTGCTATGAAAAAAAAAAAAAGTGGGGGGAAAAAAAAATTCACTCTAGTCATTTTTTTCCCTTTGGAAACAAAAATGTTGCAAAAGTTATGGTATTCCATAGAAATGTCAGCACTACAATCTGTCTGCAGAAGTCTGCATAATTGGGAGAACTTTCACTAAACACAATGTAGAAGCAGAACCAAGTAAAAGGTCATGTGTTATTATTCACTGTGTAGTGCAAGAGGGAAGAGCAATTAAAAAAGCCAGAGGGAAAGGCAAAAGCAGCAGSAGTGCACCTAAAGCTCTTAGCTAAATTTTAGAAGTGGCAGAGTGGGAGGGTTCCATATGTATTGGTCCCTAAGGCTAGCATCTTTAATTTCTGGGTGAGATGAATCAAGGTAAAAACAAGWGTCACAGCCCAAGCTATCAGCAAAAGTAACAATGAACTAATTAGGAAAAAAGCTATTATTAAACAAAAATACAGTAGAAGAAGAATAATAAGCTATAATAAATCATTCAACCCCTCTCCTGACACACCACCACTACCACATACAAGCCCTGCTATATTATTATTATGGATAGGAGAAAGGTTTTGAGAGTGCATCTGGCCAAATTCACCAGTATTTAATATGTTTTGTGAATTCCTGGACTACAGTTATTTTCAGTTTTTAAATACAACTTAAGAAGCTGGGATATGCAGATTACTGGGTTTTGTTTACCCCTATGCTCACTTTTACTTCATTCACAGTAGTTAAATTTTCACCCTGGGTCAGATTAATCCATTGCTAAAACCTGTTGTGAGCAGGAATGTGACTGACTGACTGTGCAAACTCATTTTCTTTTCTCCCTGTTAATCTTTTTTACCTAGTGGGACAAAGATGGGAACACCTGAAAGGCTTTTTTTTTTTTTTAATTATTGTTAAGACTTGGAGCTACTATGCAAATATAACTTAGGAAACATACATATTGGAAAGATTGGTTCAGTTTTGTGAAGTTCACTTAGTCTGGAGTTTCAATAAAGTGCTGTAACTATTTCGGAGGTGCAGGACTGTTATGTACAAAGTCTTGTTGTGGGCAAAAAGGAAACACACTTTACAGGTAAAGCCAATAATGTATTGCTGGTATAACAGAAATCTTAACAATCTAATCAATGAATTCTGTTTAGCTCAGATCTAATTATTACAGAAAAGTAAAAAAACAAACAAAAAAAAAGAAAATAAAGAATCCTACTGTTACAGAAGGTCTCAATGGTTATAATACAGTTAGAATAGACATACATGCATTTCCTAGTATATATCTCTTTTTCTGGTGCTATGTTCAACCTTCCACAGCCCTTCTGGGTCCTTGGGTTGATAGCTTCAGTTTGGTTGTGGTGTACAGCAAGTTATCAGCATCTAAAGTCCTCCACCAGGAGGGGTATGATGCTGGTGGTTTCTTCTTCCTCACCCTAGGATTTAGTTTGGGTCACTTTTGTATATTTGCTAATGTGCTTTTGCAGGTCTATGTTACATCTGAATTTACTGTACAGGGTAAATTTTACGTATCTTACATACTTCTTTTTTCTTACCCCAAGAGTGGTTAGTTATAGTTCTAGGTCTGCTTTTCTTTAACTGACATTTGCTGGATTTTTATAGCCCTGGGGTCTCCAATGCCTGCCTTTGCCCCCTCTCTTTACACCCTATACCTGCACTTTTACATGGTATCCTGTGTTCTGACTTTCAAGGCCCCCACTATTGTACCAGGGCTGTATTCCTCTACACTATACCACTATGTTAGAGTTGTATATATTTCATTCTGCAGAGAATAAGTACTTGTACTACTATTTGTATAAAAGTATGGCTATACCATATGAAAATAAGCAAAAATAAAACAAATCATAAAACAAATCAGAAGTAGCTGATTTTTCATTAGAAAAAAAATTCTTAGAGCTAAGCAAAGTACAAACAAACTCCAGGAAGGTCAACACAAGTTGAGACAAAATAAGCCTGACAAGCCTCAGTTTTGCAAATGCAGTGCAAAGCCTGTGGCCTGTTATTATCAATGTTAATATCATATGTACTGGGCTCAGTTCACTTTGCACTTCAGATATTCTGAGTGGTCTATAGGGAGGGGATAGCAATAATTATGTCAGCTCATCATGTGTACCCTTTGTGTTAGACTCAATTCTATAGCAAGTCAGTAGATTTTTAAATAGACTATGCATGGCTCCTAAGCAGGGCCATGCAAGGATGAAAAGTTCTTACACTCTTCTAGTTGTCTGCCAGATTGGTCAGGGATCAGACATATGCTGTGACCAGAAATAAAACATGAAATCATCAGGTTTCAGTTCTCATGAAAGAAATTAAATGAATTACAAGCATAACCCATCAGGTTTAGACTTTTTATGCATACATATTTAATATATAGGCTAATATTGAAATGTGAAAGAATTTACTGTGCTATAGTTAGTCTAAAAATTTAATTTAAGACTATATAGTTTTCATGGAAAAATTCCACAGTACATGGATTATTTTTTCATTAGCTTGAATGTTAGTCCCAGTAGCTGCAATTAGAGCATGTTTTCTTTAATCGTTCATTAACATTTCTGTTATGTTGCAGTTAAATGATACAAATACAATTAATGAATTCTTACAAAATCATTATAGATTCTTAGCTTTAATTGATACGTAAAAAAACCTTTCCACTGCCTTTTTATTAATAGTGTAAATGGGCAGTAAGATAGTTTAAGTTACAATGTGTTTGGTGGKTTTTTTTGTGTTTTTTTTTTTTTTTACTATAATAAAATATCCTGTTAAAATATTTAATTGGCTAATAAACTCCAAAATAACCTTTTGGGTAAGTATATGGCCGCAATATTGCATCTAGTTTTCCTTTTTCCTTTAGCTTCAGAAAATCTTAATGAAATACTGTTAAAAAAAAAGAAATAAAAAATAAATTGCAATGAAGAAGAAAGTTCCTTTTTTTCCAGTGACATATTAAACCAAATGTGAAATGCAGGAGTGACATTTTGTATAGTTTTCAGTAAATTGGGTTGCATTGATTAATATTGCTTACTGCTTCTTGTAGCAAGTTACTTATGGTGTGATGAGATCAACTACCTACTACAGTGATTGCTTTGTGCTACAGTACTTGATTCTTAATATTTTTCAATGCATTTTATTGCCTGTTTTTTGTTTTTTTGTTTTTTGTTTTTTGTTTTTTTTTTTCCCAGTGGCAAGATGGGTATATACTCTTTGATTATCTAATTTTTTATGTATAAAACACTTTCCAAATAAATAACATCATATATTTTAAGCTCTGCAGAATCAGAAATTTTTGTTTTTTGTTTTTTTTTTTCCCAGTGGCAAGATGGGTATATACTCTTTGATTATCTAATTTTTTATGTATAAAACACTTTCCAAATAAATAACATCATATATTTTAAGCTCTGCAGAATCAGAAATGGTAAATGTAAAGCTTAAATAATCAGGACCAAAGCATGATGATATGTGTCTCATGCATAATAAACTTCACTGTAATAACTAAATCAATTATTATACTTGCATTTTAATTGACAGTGAATTAAGAAATCAATAAAATAGGCGAGTAGATACTACTAGACAGAAATTCCATGTATAATTTAATGAGACTATATCAAGTGATAGTCACTACAAAATTCATTTTTCTTGTATTATCAGGTTTTAGTCATAAATATTTCTTTAGGGAATGGCAGGCTGGTGCAAAACATGGTGAAAGAACTGTTAAAAACCCAACAGGACTTCATGAAAAAAAATAACAAAACGCAAAACTATAATCAGTGGATAAAATGCCTATCTGCATTTCCCTTTCTGAAAGGGAAAATTTTTCAATGATCTGACATAATGTTTCGGACTAATTCTAAATTGTCCCCAGTTGAGAAGTATTTTCTTCCAGAAGGCAATATAATGATATATTTTTAGGTCTTTGCGTCCCTGTGTTAAAAATATTGGTAATGCATATTCCAAGCATCCATAATTCCAGAGTAATATTTAAAAGAAGCTGAAATTCATTAGTGAATCCATGGTAAAATTAGAAAAAAATTATATTTAATGATGTTGATATATCCTAGTTGGATAATAGGAGAAGTTCAGAAAGTAGATTACAGGAACACAACAGACAAGAGATGCAAAAGAAAATAGAAAGAGTTATGATATATTTGTGGTTTGAAGTAAGGAATGAGTATGTCAGGAGTGGTATTATGATAGTGAGTAACGATAGGAGATTGTATGGTTGGCTTGCACAGATGACTAGATATCATATTTACTGATTTAATTATACTTCTATAATTTACTTCTATAAGAAAATATTTGGATGCCTACTGGAAATAAATTGAATATCTACACCTTGTGCCCCTCACTACTCCCACTAAGACTGCAACAATCTTCAAAAGTCTGTCTACTTTTCAAGGAGTTCAACATAAGTTCACGTGCAGCACTGAATATAAACAACAGACAACTTTTATGTTCATGTAACTACTAAATTAGGACCTTTGGGCTTTATAGTAATTTTACTTTTCCCTTGAATCTCAAAAGTGCTTGTATTGAATTGATCCTGTTTTGTAATACTATATACTAATAATGCACAACTAGGTGTGATTGCAAATTCATTATTAATTCATATCATTTTTCATATTATGTATTACACTAACACTACCAATGAATAGAGATTGATAACCTCATCTCCCTGCTTCTGCTGAAATTGAATGTCCTGTGGGGCTGGTTTATTAAAACAATAAAAATAAAAATCTTAAAGAAGCCCAGATCTATAAAAACCAAAATAACAGATTTCTAATACCTAATACAACATTCTGAAAGCCTGGTTAATTTATGTAGGTTACATTTTGTGTTCCAAGCCTACTTAAGGATCATGAATTTTAAGCACTGTATTTTTTCTTCCTTTTAGTTCAATTAGGTTTGGCTGAAGTTCAGTCTCTTATTTTCTTTTGCTTAAAAATGTTCCTTTAACAATAAAAAGAGCTAACCAAATAGAAATGGACCGTTAAAACTATGGGAATACTGTAGGAAAGGGAATTTTACAAACTGCTTCCATTTTAAATGATTGCTGTTTTATCATAAATAAATCTACTCTGTACCAGTATGTAAATCAGATGCACCAACTTAATTCTTGGCCTTCCCTTCAGAGGAAACCAAGAGCTACGTTTGTCAGGATCATTAAGTATGTAATGAACTCTTCAAACACAAAAGGAGTGAGTCAGATTATTGTAATATACTAGTTAATGATGCCTTCATATTAGCAACTRCCAGAAACCATGTCTTTTTGATTTATATCAAAAAGAAAGGTTTAGGTATTACATTCCTACACACTACTTCCCTTATATGATGGTATTCACAAGAAAATTACAGACCTAAACAATAAACTGCATTGCTGACATAAAATATCAAATATATTATAAATCTAAATTGTGTAGCACATAAAATAATGTTTGCCGCCTGGGTACTCTGCCCAGCAACTTACCTATTGACATTAACACTCCAACATATAGGTCATTGTCAAAATTGCTGCCATATTTTTGTGTATTAGGAGTTGATTCGTGTCATTAATTAATTTATTCTTTTCCCCCCCCTCTCTTTTACTTAATCCCCATACTATGTCACTAATCCAAAATTCAGTAAAAGGCAAAACTGATCTTTAGAAGCAGATTTTGGATGTTGTTCATGTGCCTTACAGCTTTACAAAACCAGAAGCAGGAGCTTTCTATCACTAGAATGCTTTCCAACAGGACATGCAACATTTGCTGTTATAGATCTCATGTCATAATAAAATCTTTCTCTGAATCCTGTTCAGTTATAATCACAATATAAGAACAAAGCTAGGCATCTGTTTCATATACGGCATTAGTGCTATATAAGCCTCTTCATAGCAGTAAACAATCTGTSTCAGCCAGGTCATTTAGTGCAAAAAATATATAAAAATTAAAATGGCAACAAAACGCTAAAATATTTCTAGAATATTGTTTTCTGTGACATGGGGAGTAGTCTCTGCATTTTCTCTGAAATTCTTGTTTTGTTATCCAGGGATAATATTACCAGAAAATATTTTTTTCTCTAAAATGAACATCATAAAGCAAAATGGTGAAGAATTAATCAAGTGGACTGAAGGAAGACAGTATGCTCTGAGAACTTTATGAGTATTTATTTGAAGATGGCACATTACAGTGCATTAAATATTGMATTTATATCTATGAATACCAATGAAAAAATCATATATTGTCATTTGTTTTATTTGGTTTTTATTTTAGAGCATATACATTATTTATTGGAACAAATTTTTTTTCTGCATTTAAAGTCAGATACCATGAAAGAAAAAGGAGAGATAAAATTTAGACTAAGACTAAAACCTTATTTTAGAAAATACTCTTTCATTCATTGAAAAAGCTATGATATTAAAGTATACTAACCTTCCAACTGTAAAAGTTCACTTTGTCTCATTGAATGTGGAGGATATCTCAGATGACTCAATGTTATAGAATGCTTCTTTCTTCTTTTTATTCCTTTTTTGAGTCATGTTAATAGGTCAATATTTTTTGCTCTTATTCATATTATGAATATGAATTGAGAGTAATTTAATTAAACTACMTTCACAATTTTAATATGACACAGAATGCATGTTGTCAAGTCATTCCCATGGTCTTGTATCTAAAAGCAGTGTGATTTTAGAGAGTTACTATAAATTACAGCTGAACAGTTGCACATTTTTTGTGGCAGTTTGAATTTGGGTAGCTTTTTTTGGGGGTAGTAACTTCTTAAAAGTTGCTTACATTTTGCAGTAGTAGAAGTAATGTTAAAAAACAGCTTATGTTGTCAATTTTGATTCCAAAACAAGAAAAGGAATGCTATTATCTCTAGAGGAAACCAGGCACCAGCAGTTCACTGTACCATGTTTCTTCTTGTTTTCATATCTAAAGACCAATCCGGACACAATAGTCTCAATTTTAAAAGAACTTCACAGTCATTATTTTGTAGCATTATTTTGTGTTTGTATATAAAGCAGAGAAGCATAGGGTATTTGTGGCATAACTGAGAATTCTGTCAAATCTCTCTGCCTAAAATGTAAAAATGTGCATATTATTACTTAATTTATGTTGATAAAATATCTTATTATAGGAAACATGTAAGTATAATGAATCATAAATCTTCAAAAGTATGATACTTGAGGGACTGCTGCAGGCAAAGAAAGGAGTCTTGCTACTGGTACGTCATTACCGGCCAGTTTCTGATTAATAACTATCAGTTTTTGCAAAAAAATCAAAGAAAAAATAATGATTCCAAGCAGCAAAAGGGAAGAAACTCATCTATGAAGAACACTTGAAGTACAGTGCTATGGAAAAGACTCAGGATTTTTATTCATGTAGTTGGTATTGTATTATATTATAATCCTTTCCCTGATGTAGTTTTGGGAGTTATCTGCCAGTCATAATAGCTTAAAGACTGAATAATTGTGTGCTGTAGCCAAGAGGTTTAATGTGCATGAATTTCACATGGTTGTATYGCCCACTTACTGCACAGAATTAGGGTTATCCCAAGCAACAGCCAGCAGAAGTTTAAACTACAATACACAGAGTTTATTTTGTGTAAGCCACATAAAATTAGAATTATCTGTACAGGGAAGCTAGTTTACTAAGTTTCACAGTGACTTTTGGTTCTTTTATCAGGACTGCTTTTTTGTACGCTTCAGCAATACAAATCTTGACAGCTCCGTGCCATTCCAACTATGAATAGTTCAAAAAGTAACAAACATTCTTAAAAATAAAGGAAGATTGCTTAGACACTACCATGGTTTATGATCTTCTAAAGAGCAGAGACTATCCCCTGTTTTTTTCAGTTCATTTCAAATGTGTTTGTGACAGGTATATGTAGGCTAAATATAGGTAGATAAAACAAGCATTCAGAAATCAGTAAAATAAGCAGAACTGCAGAAAATTCTAATAATTTTGCCCACAGTGGTAACCTTAGGTGCCTTAGGAACACAAGCCACTCCTACAACATTAAGAACACTTGTAAAATGTACTGTATGGTAAAATATTAGTTTTGTCTTAAAGTAAAAAACAATGAATGAGGGGTATTATAGAGGTGCCGAACGTACTTAACAGCAGAAAGGAGATGTGTATCCTTTCTTTTCCCATTTTAATATTATATTTGAAATACTTAGGAATACTGTTTGAGGAAAGCAGATTTCATGAATATTTACTCAGGAAAATAAATAAAAATCAAGTGTATTTTTAATATTCTGAGCACAGAGAAGAATATCAGACTAAAATCCATCCTGAAAAGTAAATATTTTTTGTATTTAAACTGAAATTTCCTTTCAAGAATTATCTGGCAACACTCATGTCAGTTCAGATCGTCTGACTGCAAGACAGGATTGCAGTATAATGAAGACTTAGAACACGATGAAGAAAAATTGGACTCTTGAACACTTGACGTTTACTAAGCAGAATGGAAGTAAAAAGAGCAGAATGAAAGTCTTTGGTAGAGCTGAGGCACTTGAGTCCAAAAATACAAATGATACAATCCTTTTCAGTCTCACTATGCAATGTCATAATTTACTTTCAAGCTCTCAGGAAACAAGTTTGTCTGATGAATACAGCCAGGATTGCCAGGACTGGACAGATCTTTTTCTGATTTGTGACTAACCCAGAATCCAGGAACTAGGCGTTTTTCATGTAAATCTTCAGAGAATCTTGATCTAACAAGTATAAGGCTTAAGAAACCCAGTCTGGCAGTGAGTTGTAGATTTTTCTTTTAAAACAGAACTAAACGAGGAGCTAGTATGGGTACCAGTGCTTCTTTTTTTATTATTATTATTATTTTGATCTCTTGTGATTAGTTTAGTAATTGAAAAAGCAAATCGTAGATTCGATTTTGTCTGGAAAAAAAACCCTTTTTTTGAATGGATGTTAACCACTGGGATACAGGATGCTAGATACATATACGTTAATTAATTCTCTTCCTCTTGCTCAAGGAAATTATATTTTTTTCTATACCACTTTGTAAACAACGGTGGAAAGTGATTTCATTTTGGACAAGCTAAATTACCTACTAAGGAAGACAATTTTGGGGAATGGAGATTTGAATTGCTTCATTTTAACAGAGAAATTAAAAGATGTCTGCTTCAGGATCCTAACTACTAAGCACAGAAAAATCAGCTGCTTCTTCCCACAATTGTGTTTTGCCAGAAAACAGCCTTCCACAGTTCTTTGGAAGAGCTGTTACAGAAGAAGCTTCCAAATCCTTGATAGAGTTGCTTAAGCCTCAGAGAAAATCTCCATCAGACAAACTGATACAGCTTTATGCTTACAGTTTTCCTTTTACCTTCTCTAASTGGCTCACTGTTCAACTTAAGGATTTCTAGAGCTGCCATTTTAAAGCACCTAACTCCAGAAACTGCAAAACTTAAGGAACTTTACTCACAAGAGACCTTATGCCATTATGTAAAATAAAGTAGCTCATAAACCTTTTTTGTGTCTACCCACGCTAAGCATGTTAGATTTACACATACAGAGAAACTGGTTAACTTAATAGGATTTACAGTAGAAAATGCCCATCTTCCACTCCATGACTCTCCTGCTATATAGCTGCACTTGCTATTGTTTCTGTTGTGACTATTTAATTATTGCAGTCAGCTGTGATGCAGAATTAGCTCCAGCTGGGGTAAGTGTAAGTACAGACAACTGTTGGTCAGTAGTTCGTGGGCTCATTTCTTGGTTCAAGATAATAGTTCCTATTCTGATTGAGTAATTTTTCTTATCATTTGATAGAGGCTACTTGATTTGGGGGCATTACTTTTATTGGTATATTGAACTTTTTCTTTTAATTTGAGCTGATTACAGCAGTGCTAAACCATGTTTTTGACTTTTGTTTACTACTGAGATAAAGAAAGAACATATGATTTCCCGCATGCTTTCTTGCTTTAAAAAAAKAAGGATTTTTTTTTTCTTTTTTTTTTTTTTGTCCTCATGTCAGTGTTTGGTGTGTCAAGGGGTTAAAATCAGAGTACCATCATGGATTTGTGGCTTCCCTCTATTCCCATTGAAGTCAACAGAAACATTTCCTGTGGGAGTTCAAAGACAAAAGAATTAAGCTATTTTAAGGAAAAAGAGGACCATTGTGTCTGTTTCTATCATTTTTGTAATCTAAATGATTACTTAATAAAAATGTAAGAGGGACTGTTAATAAATCCTAGTCTATGTTGTTCCCTTAGGGCCATACTCCAGATATTAGATAATAAACAACAGAGGGAAAGTAGGTAGGCAAGCTCCTCTGTCACAATCGTAAAAGATTGATTCCTACCTACTTGCGGGGTTTTTTTCTAATTTTTCTAGAGAACCTAATTTTGCTGAAATAGTCCACTGAAAGTTTTTTACTGTGGAAAGATATGTTTAACAGTTGGAAAAAAGGAGGGCAGTCAAGATATAATTTCCTTTTTCCTCCTCCTTGTCCAATTCCTTCTCATTTCTGGTGATTCATGGATCTGGATTCTCCTCACTAAGTATGTTCTATTGAATTATTTTTCTGTAAGTTTTATATATTTGTGTGTGTGTAGCATTTAATAAGGCTTTCACAGAATGAGTGAGCTTGTTGCAGTAATTTTGGGGGATATTGCTGTGTTATATAAGGCAACTAACACCTGACCTCTTACTGTAGGTTAGGTATTATTTGGTCATTCTTTTAGGGCATAATGTCACAACCATTTTTTTCAATTGCAGTGTCTGCTTGTGCACCACAGCCAGGCATTCCCATCACCAGACTGGTTGTGACAGTACAATTCTTGTAAGTCCCCATGGTGAAGTATATTAGTGAGCTGATGAGAATTCACGACACAGCTGTGGCTTCATGGAATTTGGGGTGGTACTAGGACAAAATCATCAGATGTGTAAGCTAGCAGTGTTATTGGGGAGGGGGTAAAGGGAAAGCTTGTGAAAATTAAGCTGTAGTCTTGGCTAGTTCTGTTAATTAGGCTTTACCTTAGTTAGTCTGCAGTTCCTTTGCTGTGTTGTCTTTGCTTGTTTGTGCTATATGAGGACTACGAGTTGTAACTGTGCGTCTAACGATTCCTAATGGTTTCATTTCTTTTTAAGCAAAATGACTTGGGGGAATACTTTGAGGAATTTGGAGCCATGTTCAACACCCTGCTTCAAACAGAGGACACAGGAAAAACATGATGAAGTGGAGTTAGTATGAGGTTTTAAAGCGGACTGAGAAAGAAGGGGGATATGGTATCAAAGAAATTTAAAAAATTGGTGTGTGGTTTCTTCTTAGCTACTTTTTGGGGTTTATTTTTGAGTTATGAATTCTGTTAGCTCTGTACTGAATGAAGGAAAATATGTGAGTGCAGAGAAATAGAAATGTTTTTWAAAAAAATACAATCCAAGGATATATATCTTCAGTTTCAGCCAAGTTATRGAGATAGTCTTGTAGTACTAAATTTCTAATTCTCAGTTCAGCTAGCTGTTATATAGGTAGAAAATAACAAGTGCCCTTCCAAATAAAGAGGTCCCATTTACCTTAGGAAGAGCTAAGGTGGACTGGGCAGTTGCACAGGTGTAAGATAGCTCTCTACAGTAAAAGAACTTGGGTTGTCACTTCTTCCATTTTTCTCAAAACTGATGAAGAATGTATGTTTTCAAAAATTCTGTCTCCTAAAGTGCATGGCAGTAAGAGTATGATTTTGAGCTTTTTTGTTTTGGGKTTTTTTTTTCAATATAGCAATAATGCTGCATAATCTAAACAGTAATTACATCTCAAGGAAGAGAAAAAAAAAATCCAAGTTGTTTTGTGTTGTTTTTTTACATTGAGCTGAAGGGCTATGTTTCATCTTCTGAAGCATCTGTCATTTTCCACTGTCAAAGGCTGAGGCTTATTATCAATAATATGCAGTTAAGTCAGTGTTCAGTTTGAAAGTAGAGGGGAAAAAATCTGTTTACATTTTCTTTTAAAGTTTTAAACTGTAGTTCTAAACAAATTTTATTTGTTCTGTTTTTCATTTGTGTGACCAATGGATTTAGCTGGCATAAAACTCAAATTGGAGTTTGGCTAGAGTACTGAAACAAGCATTCTATAACTTCTCATAATTAGCATTTCTACCACAATCTTTTTAGATGTTTGGGTGTTGAGAGTTATTTTCTTGCACATTTGATATCTTCAAGATTTTTCTCCAGGGTTTTCATCAAAGAAAACATTTTGATGAATTTTGTCTGGATGAATATACTGCGGCTTTAGTGGATGCTTGCATAAGAGTTTGTGATACTTCACCTTCATAATTGATCTGGTGCTTGCAAACTGTAGAAAATGCCTCAAAGGAAAATATTATAGAGAAACAATCTTGAACACTGTCTTAATTTGTCTGTTTATGAGTGAGGTTTTGAACATCTGTTCTCCTTTCAACCAGTCTTTACAAATATTTTGAAGTTTCACAACAGCACAGTTGATCAAAGTACATTAGGGGCTAACAAACAGGAAATGAGAACAAAGCAGGAAAGAGAGAGAGTATAAATGGGAAGCACAATGATATGAAAGGTGATAATAGAAGAAAAATGAGAGGGAAATAAGGTTGTAGAGATTCCTTTTTCCAATATCAGTGTTTTATTGGTCTTCAATAGACTTTTAATAAAATAAGAATATAAAATTATGAGAGAAATACCAAGTGTAACTTATATGCCTAGTGCAGTATGACCTGCCCCACAGACAGATCATCCAGATGTCATGAAAAATAAGAGAAGTCTAGTGGAAGAGGGATAAGTTACATCTCTCTGCTTTATGATATCCTGAAGTTTCGTGATACTTCTCTTCTTCTAATGCTTTTTCATTCTACGTATTCACGTAGGTTCAATTCCAGAAGTTCATGTATGTATTACAACAGCAATAAATCCCACAAAATAYTTTTCATTTTAACGGATTGGAAGTAGAAAAAAGATAGCAGTAGCTAAAGATTCATAATGTCCTTCCAACATAGTAAGAGTGAGTCTTTAATACAGATGAGAGTGAAAATTATTAACACAATACAACTTGGTAGGTATGGAGGAGAAAGAATTTGATTTTCTTCTGCTTTAAATAATGTTAAATGTGCTGGATTTATACTTACATAAAATAAATGTCTATCTGTGCTCAGGTGTCCTTGACATAACTTTAAAATGTCACAGATACTATATCTCTTCACATAACAGCCACTCTACCTGACTCAGTAACAGAATATTATAATTTATGATAGATACTTACTACGACCATGAGCTCTTTTTTGAGGGAAAAATCTCAGGGTGATCATTGGGAAAACATACTGTATGCAACCAGATTAATCATACTTAAGTATTATTGTAAAGCAAAGGAAAATAGGTTTGAATACGTAATTAAATGCAAAAGTTAAGTTTACACATTTAGATTTGACTAGTGTTGTATGCTAGTTCTCAGGTAATACTTTCTTCTCTGTCATCTTAAAGGACTGTAGCTGGAACAAGCCAAACCTTTCTCTGCTAAGCGATGCTATAGGGGATTGGTAGCTAAGAAACAGTTGCATRTGAAAACCTTTTAATAGTTTTCTGTGTTCATTAATAGGTCTGCATGGTTCACCTGTGGTTCTACTTAGAAGACCAAGCAGGAGATAATGGAAAACTGCATAATCTCTGGGGAAGTGAGTTATTGATAAACCTGAGCAATTGATGTATAAAATGTCATGGGAAATCTGGGAAACCCATCAATATCTGTTTTGCCTCAGATCACAGACTATTCTAGGCTGCTACTTTCTGAAGTTATAAATTTTATAGACTACTTTATAAGAAGGAAATGTTATTTCTTTTCCTGATTCAGGAAGAAGATAAATCAGGCAGTTTTAGCAGGTCAAACATGATTTGAAATTCTTAGTAAAACACATGACAATTACATGAGACAATTTAATCTACTTCCTGAAATACAAAATTACTATTTCTTCCATTTAACTAAGTTTGTTTATTTAAATATTACCTGAACTGTATAACATACTTGACATTCTTTTTTCCCCTGTTTTGTGGTTTTTCATGTGCAAAATCTGTTAATAGACTTCTGTAACAAAAGGTCTGTCAAAGCATGAATTCTTACAGAGGCAAAAAGTGAAGTGAATTTTTTCRCTGTCAAATTTGCTAATGAAAAATTTTCATGATGGTGTAATCAGATCTGCATGACTGTCTGATGAAAGTAGCTAACTGTATTAATCCAGTTTCATTTTCATTGCCACACACAACTGCTGCCTTTCCAAAATGTTTTTTATTAGCTATAACATTTATTCATAGAATGAAAATACCTAATTTTTTTGCATGTGGTCCAAGTTGGAGAGAAAATAGGGGTTTTTTTTCATGCAAATTTGCACTGAAAATATTTGGTGAAGTGATACAGTAATTGTCCATTTGGACAGATACTCTACTGTTTAAATTTATAACTGTGAAGAAACATTTGGTAAGTAATGTTAAGTGGTGCAATGTCTACAATTTGCTTTACGCTCTTGGAAATGTTATATCATCTCCTAATATATGAAAAGACTAAATGGGAAGAGCAAAATTGGCTATACAATAAAGATTTGCAAGTGATCAGGCAACTGAATTACAAAAAAGAAAAATCCAATTTGTCAATAGGCACTAGAATGGACTTTATACTAGCAAAATAACTTCTTTAGTTCAGTGGGGGCACGTGTCAATCACACATGTAATGTTCTGAGACAGTGATAGTACTTTCTGTCTAGCTCATATGTGATCCTTTTCATGAAAGCAAAATCTGAATTCTTCCTTAAATGAGTATTGTTTAAACAAGCCAGAATACTAATGAACCTTTAGAGCACAAAAACCTTACCGTATTATCATGTTAGGTGATTTTTATCATGTTATAATGTTTTATCAGGTTAGGTAGTTTTATTCCCAAGAATGTAGGCACCTGAAGGAAGGTGAGGTGCTCTGGTGTCAAACAGTAACGTATTGCTGCCCTCTTGCTAGGAAGATATTTTTAAAATGTAGACTTGGGGAAAAAATAGAAGTGGAAAACTAAGTCTTTTTCATAGTGCAAATTATTTGTTAATAGTTATCTATTTATAAAGAATGCAGACAACATCATTCCTCAGAAAGATGGTAGGCTTGATAAAAACCAGACTGCCTCAATTTCTATATCAGTGCTTGGATCCCCAGAGAACTCTGTGCTCCTCCAGAAGTCAAGACTTACCACTGCTACTCCTATTATATTCTTGCTTTCTCATCTGAGATGCACACAGCTTCCCAAACACTGCTCTTGAGCATTATTTTCTGCAATCAGTCCCTCAGAAAACCTTTAAGACCATGTAGGTTGGCTATACTCGGGCTGTACTCATGTTCTGGTACAATGGTACCCTGCACTGAAACGTCCTCAAGGTGACCAGGCTTCTTCTGGACARGTCTTGCTGACCCTGCAAGGAGGATTAACAGAAGCAAGCCAGCTGCCTCACTCTGCTGACTGAATCCTTTAACAGGGCAGAATGTAAAACCATGAGCAAAGAAAACACATACTCTCCATCATGAATGGCAATCATTAACTCTCCTAATTAAAAGTATATTCAGACAATTAAGAAATAATGTATTTAGAAAGATAATCACACTTAAATCTCCAGCAGCTTCTGTGTATAATGTAAACTGAGACTGTATGCAGCCTCACTAGGCAAAAAAATATTTAAATTGCCCCAATACTTCCAGTAGCATCAAGTAGGCATGTGATAACACATTTTCCAGATGCATAGTTCCTGTGAGTGCTCCATAATTAATTCCAGGCAAAATCAGGCAGATTCGTTTAAATAGTTTACACAGGTATTTTGAGCACTTGGATGAACTGCCTTGTCATCAGGATAGCAGAGGTGCTAGCTTCCATGTCACGCTGGTGGTGTACAATGCAGAAAGACACCAAAAGGAAACCAAGATGACTTCTGCAGATGTCACTAAACTAAAGGCCTAACATATACTGAACCTCTCAGTATATAAAATAAAGTTTCTGCAACACTGTGGCCCATAGTTAAACCTTGTCATTTGGGAGATTATAGTAAAGAAATATGTTAGTTTACAGGAAGAAATAAGACAAATAGGTAAAATGAGAAGATTCGTTGCTGATGGTAATGTATACATCAGTCATAAAAAAAATTAAATCAGAAAACTTGAGTTCTATTGTTTAGGTTGTTTTGATCTGTTACTCGTTTAATGTCTCTGCCTCCATGTCTCACCTGGAAAATGAGGATTACATCAACATCCTTTGAACTTCAGATGTATCTGTATGAAAAAGGTCCTTAAATGCAGAATTATTATGCATAAAGAAGACAAGGTGTGTGTTTCTCTTAGGATAAAAGGCAAAGTAGGACTGTGAAGGCCATTTTTTGGATCTTTGTTTTGTTTTCATAATCTGTTATTGAACTTCTCCCATYGCCATGTACATACACCCCAGGAGACATGTAAGGAAATCTGGAATATTTGATAATGATTTGTATGTCCTTGGAAAGACGATGGCTCCGTTAAAATTCTGATGTCTCCCTTGAAGACATTATCTGTATTGTTTCTCTTTGGAACAGTGCATGGGCAACTGCCTACATTATCTTTCTGTGAGGAACTGTATCTCTCTCCTCTGCCTTATCCAGGCTGACAGTCTTATCCTTCACTTTGTAAAGGATTATAACGTGAGAACAGGATGTGAGGTGACAAAATGTACTCAACTTCTGGAAAGGGCTTTCTGCCAACATCTAAGTTGGCTAAGGCATGATGTGATTCAGCAAGCAATAATTTGAGTGTGGATTGGATTAGGAATTATTTCTTAAATGATAAATTGGATTGAGTAAATGGCTGTATCTTATGAGAGCTCTTTTCATTGTTCTGAATAGAGTAGAATGTTGTGAACTCCTTTGATTTAATTGAAAATTTGGTGGTTTTCCTAGATAGCAGCYCCTAGAGTTGTACATTTTCATGGAAAGCTTAAGGTTTTTCTTATCTACTGCTCTGTACTTAAAAGTTCATATGTATTACTCAGATCACATTTATCATCATCTTTTTTTCTTGCTGATGAAACATAATGGAATGAGACATTTGGACAAACTAYTGAGATACCAAAGGAAAGAATTTGGAAACATGACAATTTGGATTTTATTCTTGTTTGTATTGTTTTCTACAAAAACAAAATGCTACTCTCTCTCTTATTGCCTATAAAAGCCCCAGGAGCCCAGCACGTTTCATACAGAAACCTTAAGTTGTTGTAGAGTCACTAGCCAAGTGTAAAGTTTGAATTTTATTTGGCTAGTCCTGTTTAGATAATTTTAACTCATCCCAAAGGAAACCTGGAATGTGAAAGTATTCTTAAAATACAGTAATTTGCATATGTGAGCACCTAATCATGGAAAGTATTTTAATGGTATTTGCCAATTTAGTTTCTTTTTTTGTTATTTTATGTCTAGACAATCTTTTACATAACAAATATTTAAATTGTTTTTTCTTTCTAACAAAACTGCCTTACATATTATTATAACCATTAACTTCTGATTAATTAGTCTGTTCAAGTACCTGCTTTTCAACAAATAAAGGGAAAGATAAAAGGCCATAGAAATAGCAAGCAAAACCACACAATACCTTCTCAGTTTATCAACATACTGATATTTCCATTGACCTTTCTTTACCCCTTTAAGTAGGGATGGGTTTTGAAGAAACGGAAACATTTTGTTATCTCATGTTGTATCACACACTTCCATAAAGTACTGAAGTGACTTGTAATGTCATCTAGTCTGACATAAATGGTAGTGACATTCTCTTTCCTGTGTTTTAGAACTACTATATGATATATCTTAAGTCAAATATAGACAAATTTAGAAATATACTGTATTACTGACACTGAAGAGTACACCCTTGTGAGAAATATTTTGATTTTATATTTAGAATTATTTTCTCTCTTTCTCCTCTTGTATTGCGGTGCATACGTACATATATTACATGCTTAAGTGAAAGGGAAGAAGACAACTGACATTACATAAAATAAAAGAAATGGAAGGGGATAATAGCTATTGTCGTTGTTCCCCTCCCCCCCCCCCCCAAGGAGTAATATACACTGAGTATCCTAGGTTCCTTTGCAGAATTTTTTTCAGTCTAATACAGGTGAACATGATGACCTCTGGTTCTTTACACCTGGTTCCCTTATTCCAAACCAATTGCTTCCACGGGCCTAGTTTATTGCACCTCTATGTTTTTGCTCTAAATGTTTTCCTCAGGAAATCAGCATAACAGAAATCTTCATATSACATAAAAATAAATTTGGAAAATAGTTAATTTTCTATTGTCAGCTTCAGAAATAAAAGGTAAGCATAGAAGAATGAATCTCATTTTATTTACTAAAGCCACTTACCATTAACTATTAGTTACATGTGTTTAAAAAAAAAAACAAACCAACAAAATATGCAGGTTAAGCATAGATTGCACAAATTAATCATATGGTTCTATAGTAGCATCTGTGCACTTTTATTCAGAGTGACCTTTATTTTCTTTATACAATACATCTGCAGCTCGCATATGGTAAGTAAGAAAATACACAGCACTCAACAAAAACATGGACAAATATCTACAATAAGATGAATTCCTACGTACTTAAGCATACCAAGGAAAAAAGATTTGAGCTTTTTTCTTAAGATTAAGAAGCTTTAAATGTAGGAATGTTTTAAAGTATTGTTTAAAATACTTTTAACTTAAATTACCTTCAACTTCTACAAAAAATAAACTACAGACTATCTGAATACCAATATTTTATGTCAATTTTGATGATACATTGTCAGAAGCAATTTTTTAGTACTAGCCTGATTTTACTTTTTTTCTCAAATCCTTTTTTTTTCTCAAATTCTCTACAAAGTGACTAATTTCAGTTGACACATATTCTTTTTAGGATAATCAAAGTCTGCCTTATTCACATAGTATACAGTATACTTTTGTTGGGCTACATGGCACATAACTGTTGGTTGTTAATAATTGCCTAGCTATTATCTAAATTAGACTTACTACTAGCACTACGGTGTGTTAACAAGACATTTTTTTCCAAGGGTTGGCTGACTAGCATCTATGATGTGAAAAGACTTTGGTGTGTCCTGGGAAATGGTAACTAACAATTAAATCTTTGAATCGCTGAACACCTCATRTTTTAGTTAGAGCTGGGAGACTGCAATGTATGTTTTCCTCTATATTAAGCATTGGTTCCTGAGGAAAAATGGCAGTTTGTCTTATGTTTTCTTTATATCCTCCACCTATTCTTCGAGGCCACAGTAATCAATGGATCTGTGATAGTTGTTTGGTGATTGAGGCTATCACACATGGGTGATCGGTCTGATTTTTCTATGAATTTCCTTGACTGATGAGGACAAGTGTGTCTAAAACTGGAAAAATCTCCAGAGGTGGTATGCAGTTTTTTGCATTGGTGATCATTGGCTTAATAATTTATTTTCACTAGAAGATAATCAAGTTCCTACTTTCTTTCTTTTTTCTTCTTTGTTTCTTTTTTTGAAGGGAGAGCGGGACATTTAGGTGAATATGGAAAGAAATGTAGCTTTAAAATCTGAAGTTAAACTTTTTATATATCTGTGATATTATATTCTAATTTAAATTTCTTAAAGCTTATAAGACTGCTTTGCATTCAACAGCATGCAACACTTCTGCAGACCCAGTTGCAAAATGTATCTGCAGTGTGAATTGGTAATGGGGCATTCAATCAGCCTAAATCAAATTCTTTCTACATAGAATATATTATAAGGTGGAAAAGAATTCTGAAGTCTAATTTCAGCTGTAGCTTTTTGCTTCAAATCTGTTTTGAACTATGCTTACTGCAACAGTTTATGTACTGGCTTATGTAGTTGGTAAAGATAACTGGAACTGCCTAGCACTTTCACAGAATTTATTAATACAGAAGGGAAAACCAAATCAAATTCTGCTTCTTGATTTGAGAGGTCACTTGAGGATAATCATGTCAATGTTTGAGGTCTATTTATTTAGTACTAATGATACTCTGTAGATTTGCAATTATTGTAGGACATATTTTGCAGGTTCCTGAGAATGACTGTTTTTTATATTAAAGGAACAATATGTAGATGCATTATTCACTAGAGAATATTCCATAAAATTCTGCAATATAACTGTCTTTTATCTGAGGCAGAATACTATTTAATCATTCAGATTCCTCTTAAACACACAGGAAAACTTTACCTATCCCACACATTTAGTGTAACATTTATGCATTGATATTTCTGCTAAAAAATCAGCCATGTCATTCCTAGTTAAATTTTTAATCTAAGAAGATTCCTATCTGTATACAGCTTTGAAATTGTATAGAGAAAAGCATTCAACTATTGTACTGTGAAGTTATTTTCACAGTGAGCAACCAAATAATGATGGTATGTGAACAACATAATATACATAGCAATTTTACTTTTAAAGTATTTTTATTGTGGATTTGCTGTGTGTTGCAGTTTCCCTCATTCCCTCCCACCTCCAAAAATTTATAAATTTAGGACAGACTGGTAGCATACTTCACACTGAAAATATATAGTAGGGCAGTGTGGTGGTTACATTTATATCAGCTAACTCAGTGGTTATTCCCTTTCTCTGAATATGAAAGGTCTGTTCCATCTTCTGACTGAAGACACCTCATCCTGGGACTATGTCTAAKCTGAACAGACTATAACATAACAAGTTCTCACCATTCTACGACATTTGCCTTTCCTTTTATTACAAATGTATGAAACAAACCCACCCCCTCTGTAAAGGATTGTATGAAATATTTGTTGTAGCTCAGACTAAATGACTTGCTTACCTGCACAAATATTTTTCACACTGTCTTTGTAAAAAAAACTGAAGATAAAAATAAATCAATATTAATGTAGAGTCATTCTTGATGTTTAAAAAAACCTTTTTTTAAGAAAAAAAGGTTCTTTGTGAATTCTCAAAATGTAGATAAGTTAAAATGCTGGAAGTGTAAATGTCTGCTTAGGAATTTAATGAATCTGTGTTCAAATTATGTACAATTGGAGATGTGATGTATGATGCAGAAAACAGGGGATCCTCCAAAGTTATATTAATGAAAGATTAGAACAGCAATTTACACTGGAAAATGAGCTAGAAAGGAAGGAAATATGCATGAAAAAACACTCAAGATTTGATGTGTGTGAAGGACATGGATCTTTATATTTTTCTTAGAATTTGCAGAGGTTTGCAATACCCAATCCAGAAGAGGAAATACTTAAATCTCCAAACTTAATGTAGTTATTTAGTACTAAATTATACTCTAAGTTGAAAGCTTTAAACAACTTAAGGTTTGTACTGTTTGTATTACTTTGTTTTGTTTTGTTTTTTGGTCATCTTATTCTCCATTGCTTTAAACATTAGGGTAACCTCTATTCCCTCAGGCACTATGATAATGATTCTCGTGTGTGTGTGTTTGTTAGTGTGTGCTAATATCTCTCAGGCATATAAGATCTACACAGCCACACATTCGTGTGATCCAAAACTGGCAATTACACGGGCTGGATTTGTGCTCCTGTTGCTGTTTCCTTCATTTCTGCATCTACCCATCTGGCATGAGCACTTTCCATCTTCCCTTCCCTTGGCATTAGCAGCAGCCTGCATGCCTCTCCTTTGTGCAATAGGGAAAGAGGTGCAGGACATAATTCAAACTTAATTTATCCTTTCTGTTCAGTGTATTATCTATCCATTGAAAGAAGCAGAATTTCTGTAGAAAATTTGATCGTGTCACTTAAAAATTGTCCCGTGGTTTGCCAGCATGTAAGAAGCTTAACTGAATGTAGACAGTGTTGACGTGGGTATCTCTAGCTTTTGTAGTCTTCGTTTTGCAAGCTATGATAGTCTTTTGGTATGGAAACCAAATTAAAGATTTCTATTTTATTATTAACTGATCTTTCAACTTTGAACTATTTGAATGACTGCCTTGCAACACAAAAGGATTTTATGACGGTAAGGACCATTGTCTTGCAAACATTTTAAGTGCATAGAGCATACACAAATGAAAGCTGGAGGGAATTTTGTGAAACAAGCAGGATATATATGTATTCATATATATTAGAATTAATAGTGTTATACAATTTGTACAAAAAAAAATAAAGAGCACAATGCTCTTCATAGTGAGAAATCCTAGACGTCCCAATAAGCAAATAATTCTGCATCATTAACCTGAAATGTCTGAGAAAGCTAACTTTTTTTTAATCATTCTCAAATTACTCAGAATTTGCCTGCAAGTCATAAGACTATTTCAGAAATACTATTTTGGTAATTTACAAGTGCATGGTATTCCCCATAATGATATTCACATTTCAAATGATGAATATAGGTTTCTTGTCAGCCATGCATCAGACAGTGTCAGAAGCTATGCTGTCATGTGAAATACTGATATTAATGCGCAAGTTAGAGAAGTACTTCTCTATATGTATGTGTGTACTGGAAAATCAAGAATCTTATAAGTCAAGTTTGAGGGTTTTACTTCTGTATGTAATCAGGAACAGATATTAATTCCTACTTGAGATTTAATGATTTTATAAGGCTAGATATAGAAGACCTACTTGTTATCTTTATGTTTGCTTTTTTAGCAAGACCAGTAATAGTCAATGTCTATTCAGAAAGACATCTCTCTTATTTTGTCACAATATTTATGATATATAGATCGATAGTGCTGGAAAACATAGAACAGTCACATAAATTACTCAGATCTATGTTGAGCTTCAGTTAGAAGAAAAAAATAGTCAATATTTTCTCTCTCATACTTCCATATCTATGACCAAATTATCAAGATCTTATACTTTCGGTAGCCAACRAAAAGCTGACTTTTCAACAACTTTCTCTCGGAGTACAGTTGCAAATGTTCTATGCTTACGAACTTACAAAAAAGTCTGACTATTGTGGATGATTTAAGAGTACCCTGACAAGTCAAATAATAAAAGTAGTATGAAATGGAGAAACTAAATATGAACTGGGCCAAAACCTAAACATTCGTTCCATAATTTCTTAATCCAGAATTTGAGTCTTCATGAAGTTAATATGTACCTTGAGTGGACTTGTAATATTTTTTTGTGAGAGTACATTATAATACATGTCCTGTTTCCTGTTTTAGTAACATTGGTCCTCACTAAAGTGCATATCTTGCAGTCTGGAAAGGTAACATGAACTCACTGCACATGACTCATTTGAAAACAAGGACACCTGCATCCTGCTGCTATCCACGAAAAACAAAGTTGTTATTCACTCTAATTCCTACTAGTGTTAATTTTATCCTGATTAAATGTCTTCACCAAAACCTAGTCAACAAGCTTTACTAGAAATTTTCACTGTCTTCCAAATACTCAAATGCTTACTTATCTCAGTAGGTTCCCATTAAAAAAAAAAAAAAATCAGAAATTCACCTCCAGAAAAAGACATTTTTGCCAATGTGTGGTATAAAGGTAGTACTCAGTGGTTTAACTAAGAAACAAATTAGTGAATCTGTCCTTTTTCATACTGTTCAATATGTAATAGAAGAGTATACAAATTAAGTTTCCATACTATCTATGCTAAAACTATTTCACAAGTCTGACAGCTATTATTTTAGGCTTTTTGTGAACATGGCATTAGCTTATTACTGTGCACAAAAGATGACTCAGACGTAAGGGCTGAAGTTACTAGTGTGGTAAAAATCTCATAGTGAAATCTTAACATGCAGTTTTTTCCCAAGCCCTTTGTCTTGGGTCACTTTTATTATATATCCAAAGATCATTTATCATTGCAGCTAAGGATTCTGAAAATGTGCAATGTAATTTGAGACAAAATGACGACCAGTGTAGTCAGGTGTTTTTTTACTGGGCTTTTCTAATTGTTGTAGAATGCCGTAAAAGAGATGTAGAAGGAAGTGTTAATTAAAAAAAAAAAAAAAAAAAAAAGAATAAAAATTAAATAACATTTCTGTGCCTCTCTTACAAGCCAGAGAAGATGTCAGGTAGTGTAGGGTACTTCATAGAATAAAAAACCTGAGAGCAGCAAGTGTGGTGTTCCTGTAGGAAAATGCAAAGGGAAACTTGTTTTCACAAGCTTCTGTACATAAAGAGTATGAATAGGAAGTATTTTTAATCATTTCTCTTATCTAAAATCTTATTTACAAATAATTATGTCTACTGTGGTTAAAACCTTCCTGCACTTCTTGCTTTACAGGATTTTTTAATAACAAATATCAGCATGAGAAAGTTCTGATGGGCTGGAGCTCTTTCGAGTTACCTTAAAATCAAGGGATACCTTGAAAATGTCAAGGACAGACCTGTGAGGTTTTTTTTTAATCCTTAAGAGCAAGCAGTGGTAGAACATTCTTCATCTCTTCTTCCCTATTCTTGGCAGAAGACACTAGCAATTTACTCACACGTGTACTGTCATCTTGATCTTGCACACAAATTCTTGACTAGTTATTCATATCCTGCAAAGATTGTATTCTTGTGCTCTAATTCCCTATAGAAACATTGTCAGGTAACTAGCGTTCTTGAGCATGTTTCATCCCCAGCTTGTTGGACAAAATTACTTTGGGGCAAGGCAGGTATGATCTTTCTACAGTATGTATTATACAAGATAAATGTGGCCTACATGTGCTAAGTATTTAGATGTGATTAGAAGAAAATATCAAGGAATTTTACCCATTGCAATATTTATTTAAGAGTTCCCAATTTATAAATAAGAAGGGCATTGCTCTTTACAAGCATGAGAGTTAGATGATACTTATTTACATCTCAGTCTGGCTAGAAAGGAAATTTAAGATGTACCTTTTTGGTGTGATTCCAACACAAACCCTGCACATTCATGTGAAGATACCTTACTCAAAAGAATTCACAGCTGAAGGCTGGCTATACATGATGTGCAGGGAGAGTAGAACTGCAAGTGCGTACCGTGGCTACCATTGCTGAGGGAGTTGAAGGAAAGGAATGATACTTTCCTTATTTGAATTGAAGTCACAGACAGATGGAGTAAAGCATTTAGAAATTTTTGCAGAAAAGTGGGCAAGCAAAAGGTAAAGTTGGTGATGTTGGAAGAGCATGAGGTGTGGATGTGTGTGGTGGAGCAACAGCTGGGAAAAAAGAATGTGGTTCTGAAAAGCTTTGGCAGTGGAATGGGAATCTGGATATTAGTCTTCTGTTCACAAGTTAAARATTTAAACTGGGAAAAAAAAAMCAAGCCAAAAAACCCTAACAACCACAGTAACATCACAAATAAACTAGAAAATGCTGTGTTTCCTAAAATAAATTTTCTGGCAGATTGCCCCTTGTTACAATCCATCGTGGCAGTTATATTCAGTTATGCCCTTTGCGGATAGTTTAAAAAAATATTATTTTTCCTTCTAACTTTGTAAGTATGTATTTTCTTTGTAAAAYTGGTAAAAAAAAATTAATGGTTAAGTAATACATACAGCATTTAGAAGAGTTAATCTTTTACCCTTGTATGGCRACAGTAATAGGTTTTAATTTTTTTTTTTCCCCTCTAAAGTTGCTTTCCTTATGTTGATTGTTTTCAAGGTTTTCTCCCTTACAAACACTCACATGTCTATTCCAAAGGGAAGTTTTTCTTGCTGAGAAGGATTTCATTCCCCACCTGGAAACTGCAAAAATAATTCAATGAAAATAKTTCAAAAATATTTTTTTGTATAATAAAGAATAGAGAAATACTGATAGTAAGAGCAAAATCAGTTCAGGGATCTGGCTAACTTATAACATGTTATTCTTTAATTCTCTTAGCCACACACAGAACACAATATTTATTGCATTGTCACAGTGCTATTAGTAAGTTCCCTTTCAGTGATAAATAATAAATGTTTCTATCAAAGTCAGTTTTCAGGAGGATTTTTCTGATACAACAAATTCCTTAAAGCTTTGTAATCAGAATGTAAGCCTGCCCTGGAGAGGATTGCCTCTCTTAGGTTATAAAGCTATTATACTTTGCTTCTTTTCTCTGTTACTATTGCAAGAAATAGTAGCTGTTATGCTAGTAATTATGACAGACAATTATAAAAATGAAAGCAGAATTAAGAGGCGAAGCCTTTAGTGTTATGATTTAGTTTTTGTACAAAATCAGAGATGAGTGCTGCAGGGATGGGGTGAATGAAGGCTGCTTGACAGTGTGGCCAAAATTAAACTTCATTGCTCCAGGGTGATATGCCAGTTATTCACAAGAAATCATGGGAGAAGAATGGAGAGGGATGGGAATCCCTGTTTCTGTTACTGCTGATAGGATGGACATGGCAAATACTAATGTTAGAAATGATCACCTCCGCTCATGAGTGGCCGTCACCAGACAGGTTTGTCTTCTAGTGGAGGCAAGAGTTGCAACCATTCTTGATTTCCAGGGACACAGCATGGGCAAAGTAAGCACCAGTTTAAGGTTATTTTGTTGCCCCAGGTGACCGGCTACGTTAAGGTTCATCTCATGTCTTAACGCATCCATTCTTCAACAACACCCACATTAACTCATTAACGTCTGTGGATGTGTCTTCATGGGTCACCAGAGAATATTTTAGCAGATAACTTGTGGTTTTTCAGCTAGTACATTTAAGAAATGTAATTGATAATGCTATAGTAATTTCTCACAATTCAGAAATAATATTTTGATCATCACAGCAAGCAAATACTTTCATGAACTATAGTCATAACATGCTTTCAAAGTGCCATCCACATTCTCAGCTTGTGCACCATTGCCATATATCTAGGACATATTTTGAAAAAAGTACAGAAGCATATATAATAAAATAGATTACGGAAAGATTTTGTTCCTTTATGGCAATTTATAAAGTAGTTGTTGCTTTTTTTCTTTTTTTTTTCCCAACTGAATTGTATTAATTATTTATTTAAGAGGAAAGGCATGATGGAAAGGGAAAAAATCAGGCCTGTTATGTACATATCAAACTAATTTCTGATCAAAATAAAGATTACAGCTGAAAAAACAAATCAAATAGCCTTTGTTTTCTTGCATGAAATAAGTTGGCTCCTTTTAGATCTCTGACTTCTAGTTTCTTGTAACTTTCTGGTCTGTGCACTACTACAATCTGATGAGTTAAAAAAAAAAAACAACCAAGTAGTTTTGTTTGTGTAAAGATGAAATGAGTTTCTTTTTTTTAAAATTTATTTTAAAATATCTTAAGTATCATTGAAAAACTATCATAATAGTAAATGAATATGCTTAATTCATTAAGATTCATTAAGAGTTTTGACAGATATTGTCAATAGAAGTTGTTTCTATTTTTAGAAACCATTACTAATTCAGTGGGTTGCTGCTAAACATTTCATTTAAACTTAATTACAAAACACTTGAATATTTAATGTAATTGTGAACCAGCTCCTCCACGACAGTTTACAGAGATTCACTCAGTACTGGTCTCCTTCTGCATTGTGTCATTGGTGAAAGAGCCCACTGTTTTACATTTCCTGCTGCCTAACACAGTTTTCTCTTTGTCTTTGCCTTAGATTAATTTCAAAACTCAACTGAAAAGTTTTTTGTCCCTGGCCAGGACCTCTGAATATAAAGGGACTAAAAACTAAATGAAACAATTTTTTTTTTTTTTTTTTTTTAAGTAAATGTTGTGGATGGATCTTGGAAAAAACATTAATGAGTAGTTCAGCAAAGATAGTGTCAAAGCATTAATATTGGCAGAGTTGCAAGTGTGCTCATAGATCATTTCAGAGAAAAAGATTTCAGATGTATGCATTGTACATTTACAGTCAGCACTGGATACATATGGAAGATTCTAGCCAAAATAGGTAGAAGCGTGTCTGAATATGTATTGCCTGTCCCGTAGAAGTACTAATAGTTTCAGAGATTTCATCATAAAAATGTCATTAATTGAATTAAAGGACCTCAAGGTGAAAAATAATCTGAAATGTTTTGCATGGAAAATCATCACTATAAAAGTAGGAAAAACAACTGCAGTTTGAAACTGTTTTTAACTTCAGTTCTTGAAGTGTGGAGAAAGGAATCAGACTACTGAGGATTGAACCTTCTGGGCTATTAAGAGGGAAACGTGACCTGAAACCAAGAGCGGCCTAATCAGACGGGACAGAAATGTGACAAGAGAGAATTGAAAGTATCTATAAAGTAAGCCAAGAGGAAGTTTTTGTTTTCAGAACTGTGGAAACTTAAAGGTAAGATAGAAAAAGGACACAAAAGGTGTGAGAAGATTTTTTTTCTTTCACTGGATGAGATGAGGAAGGGCTTGTAATTTAAAAGAAATGGGAAGGAAAAAGGAGGGAAAAAAAAGAAGGAAATAATGAGGGAAATATTGAGAGACAATGGAGGCAGCAGTATTTCAGAGGGAGGGAAGCATTTAAAAAGGGCAAGGAAGTCAATTTCTTCATGCTGGCAGCAGAAAAACTAACTTACCAATAAAGATATTTAATATCTTTGTGAAGGGGATGAGCCTGATAACACTTTGGAAGATAGAAATTAGACTTTGCAACTCTCTAAAACTAAAATGTCACTAGAATACTTAATAATTATTAGAACCTGACATGCATAAGTTCCCTCAATGTTCAGGTAATTCCCTCTCTTAACATTTTCAACTGGTGTGATCCTTTAACTTTTCTCCTTTAAAACTAACATTCAGTAAGGTAGTTGAGCAACAAGATCAATCAATATTACCAATGTCACTGTGACATTTGATTAAGTAAAGTCTTGCCCGGCTTATCATGAGAAAATTCTGGATTCTCATTGCCAGAACTTAATTAATTCCCATCTTTCTAATTTGATTACCTTTGCAAATTCAACTTACATTTTAATTGTGAGTACTGTTTCAGAAGCTAAATAGTGCCTAGATTGTCAGAACCATTGAGATTTGTATAGTTTAGTCTTATTTTCACAATGGGTGTTTGTGGGCTTGGTCTTTTTTTCTTTTTTTCTTTTCCTTTCACATGTGGAACATATTGTCTGATATAAAATCTGATTTCTATTAAGGCTCGAAGGCTAAACAGATTAGATAGCAACATTGCGGTATTAGTTTGTTATTTTTCTGTTCTGAAGTAACGTTGAGAATCTTAGCTTTATTTTCAGGCTTCCTTTCCATGACATAATCACAATTGCCATGTTATCTTGTCTAGCTACCAGTTACCTTATCTTACCACTTAAAATGTGCTTTTTGGGTTTTCAATTTTATTTTTGGTGTGGGGTGTTTGCGAGTTTTTTTTACAAGCTACAATTAAAACATAAAATTCTATTCTATTCTTAATTATGAAGGGTTTTCTTTTTGCTATGAACAGAGAAAGGTGTTGTATTTGGTCTCTGCATAGTTATTGCAGAAACCAACGCAATTATCTCTTAGTTTAGAAAGAAGTGCCTAAGTGAAACATTCACATGGGAAGGTGTGTCAGCAGGGAGGCTATGCCTGAGGCCATAGGATGAGCTAACAACCATTACCCACAGCAACAAATTTTGGTCTTATTATTACCTAAACGTTTAGATTTATGTGGCCAAAATTCATGAAGCTTAATGACACCTTGGGTTCTTCAATGCTTATCTTTATATTGCACCATSGATATCACAATTCACATAGATTCAAACCAAGAGGTGTTATTGTATATTTTGCTTGACCGATAGCACTTTTCAGTTCACTTTTGTGCTATGCAGGAGTTTAAAGCTGTAATTCATCAGTGTAATTCATACTACTATTACAAAAAAATTCACTATTCATTACTGTTAAAAAAGGAACGTTGCTACTTTAGAAGGCAACTTCTGGTTTAAAAACAGTGCCCCTTGAAGCTGCTATTGGAGAGAAAGTATTAAACCATTTTACTGTTTTTTCAGACTGCTGAATGTTTAAGTCAGTTCAAAGAAAGTATAGCTAGATTAGCACTAGTTTCTCACTAGCACAGTGAGAGCTTCCCTGCAGGACATGTCCAACCTAGACAAGAACGGTGATAGACTCTCTCTCTCCTGAAAATTCACTTAGTTGCACAGCTAAAAAAGACTTGGTTTTCATTTTGGTCAGACTCTGACTCTTAAGATGCCGCTGAGTGACATGTCCCTAAACAATGATCTACCACAGAAAACTGTGATCTAGAAGTGCACTTAAGTGTCTCTTGTAAATGGAAATGCTGTCAATGAAGTTAGTAAAACTGCTGGGAGAAATCAAGAGCTGCGTTGAAGCAATTTGAGTCAAAAGTTCATAAGGAATCTCAAATATGTCTGGAAAACAGACTAGGAAGAAACTAAAGCTCTCTCCTACAGGGCTGCTAAGCTTTTGAGTTTCTTGAAATGTCACTGATCTTGACACCAGTAATGCATTTATTATTATTTTATTATATTCCATTTTACACAAAAATAAACGCATTGATGTAGAATCTATTATATATAGTTCCTACTGATACTTCAGTGTGAGTTTTACATCTACAAACAAGAGAAGAATTTTGGGTTCTTTAAAAATCTCAGTGGTACTTGACATTGTCCCCAAACCCTGAGTTTGCCAGAGGTCAGAATTGTGCTGATCATCCAATGATTCATTTCATATAATTATTTCTAGTGTTATTAACTGCTCCAAGCAGGCATTCCAAAACTAGTCTGTATGACTTGTAAGTGAATACGTTGACCTGAAGCTTGTTTGTTTGCAAGACCTGTAGAGGTCTACCAGTCCAATCTGTGCTCACAGCAAGTCCAACTAGATCAGGTTGCRCAGAGCCTCAGGCACATGGGCTTTAAGGGATGGAGACTTCAGAGCTGGGTTTACTGACAAGGTGTTGGTGTTGGGTGCTGCAGGGGCGGCCCCTGTGCGGGGCGGCCGGGGCTGCCCGGTGCCAGACAAAGCCGGTTCCAGCCGGCTCTGCGGGCCCCACCACAGGGCACAGCTGAGCCCCTCAGCCACGGGCGGGCGCCTCGGGGACAGCCTGGGTAAGGAAGGGCAAAACRCTGCCCGGCAGCCAGGGCTGAGGGAAACCCTGTGAGAAACAGCCCTGCGAGCCCCGAGGGGAGAGTGGGAGGAGGGGAGGAGGGGCTCCGGGCGCCCCGGCAGAGGTGCCCCGGCAGCCCCGTCAGAGACCCCGCTGGGGCGGGTGTTTCCCTGCAGCCCGCGGGAAGGCCCCGGGCTGGAGCCGGGGAGCAGTGAGAGGAGGAAGGAGCGGCAGAGAGGAGCTGGTGTGGACTGACCGCAGCCCCCAGTCCCCATCCCCCTGCACCGCTCAGGGGGGAAGAGGTAGAGGAGTCGGGGGTCAAGGAGTGAAGGTGAGCCTGGGAAAAAAAAGGGAGGAGGGAGTGAGCAAAGGTGGTGTGTGAATTTTTGGTTTTGTTTCTCACTACTCAAATCTATTTTAATTGGCAATAATTTACATTGATTTCCCCCCTGTGATGGTAATTGGTAAGTAATGTCCCTGTCTTTATCTTAACACATGAGCCTTTTCATCCTTTTTTCTTCCCCTGTCCTGTTGAAAAGGGGGAGTGAGAGAGTGGCTGGGTGGGCATCTGGCCATTAGTCAAGGTGAACTCACCGTATCTCCTGTCAGGGTAGATGTAGATAGCAATTAAATCCCCTTACACTTCCTCTTAAGGCCAAGCAAGTCTTTTCCTCACCCCTGTGGCCCTCTGCTGGAATCACTCCAGTGCATTCTCTCTCTTGTACTTGGGAGTCCGAAACTGGGTGCAGTGCCTGTTGTTATTGAACTGGGACATCCACTTCTGCTAACGTTATATCTCTACTAGTTTTAAAAGCTAACATCATCATTTATTTGAAAGACTTTTGCATTTGAATGTTCTCTGTCACAGAAAATGGAGATGGAGAAAATTCAAAGTAGCACTTCTATGTGGGTAGACAGAGAAAAACAGTATAAAGACATGGAATAAGAAATTAATAAATTATGAAGGTCACAAATGACCACTGTGATCAGCTAATATAATAGCATAGGGGAACTTCATTTCCGTCTTCAGGCTTTAATAAACCTTAAACTATTGAACTACCTTTTTAAAAGGCATCCAAAGTGAATACAAAAATTGAAGAGGTATATGGATCTTACCAATGTCTTTGGTAGATTTTGCATTGCCTAACTAAATTGACCACTTAAAAAAAATTAAAAAAATGCAGCCATTGGTCTTACCATGCATACATCCAGCTATGCTAGATTTTTTTTTATCTCAGGAATTACTGTCACCTGTTCACTTTTGTTTTTCTTTTTGTAGACAAATTAATCTTAGCATAACACACAAAAATGCATAGAAGCAAGTTTGCAGCAAATCCTTATGTAACAGTGTCAGCATAACACTTCAGATTTTTACAGTCCTTAACTTAAGGAGGCTGGTTGGCTGACACAATACTATTCTTGATCATTTCAAGAAAACTGTGAAATGGTGACCAGACAGAAAAAAACATTGCTATGTTTTTATTATGTTAAAATATTTCCATTTCTTAAGAGTATCGCATCTGTTGGAGAAAAAAAAGATCAACAGCAAAGTGCAAATGTGTATCTCGTAGGAACAAAGAATCAGAACAGCTGTCAGAAGATTTTAGAGGAAATAACATACCTTTTCAAAGGGTTTTTATTAACTGCTTGTAGTACTTTACATGCCCATAGTGGACCAGTACATCAGTTTCCCTGGACCCTTTTCTTATAAATTTTTATATATATGTATATAGAATATATATTTTCTTATATATATTCTTATAGATAATGAGAATTAGATAAGGAAGAGCGGAAGAGGTAAATGTCCCTTTTAGACAGTGAATTATTCGTAGCTTTATCTAGTAGTATTAACATTATTTACTTCTTTACAGGAGAAGGAATCTTCTCTCTCAAAGAGCAAAGTTTCCTGCTTCTTCAAGGAAGATAAATATTCCTGTAGATAATTTTTCCATTTTCCAAGTTCAAAATGGTTTCTGAAAGAGATATTGTTAAGAACTGGAGATCTTTAATAAAGATTCTAAAAATGGTTACTGTTGATGTAAACTTAGAAATATGTAAACAGTTTATCTTMATTCTCCTCTCTTTCTGGCATCTCTCCCCAGGTTATCTGCTGTACATTTCTGGTTTTCAATTTATTGCGTCATAATAGTGAACAAATGTGTAATTAATGTTTTTTACTTAACTGGTTTCCATCCAAATCCTTGCCTCAGATACTTAGAACTATCTGAAATGCTTACAGTTCTTTTACATACTTTAGATTAGGTTTGTTCAAAGCTAGAAATACTGAACACTGTAATGCATTTGGTTAGCTAATAAAATATCACAGTTTGAATTAGAAACCATATCTTTAAATTATCCTCATAAAATGATTTGAGATAACTATGTTAGGTACTTAATTTTGGAGATTCRATATACAGTTAAAAAAAAAAAAATTTGCAGGATTTCTCCTACTTGTTAATGTTCCTCCCTTTGTCTTCCAGTATATTCCAAAATACTTTTCAGTTTCAGCATCTTTTAGTTCTCCTAGGTTGTTTTTTTGGCTTCTGCCTAGTATTATTTAGCTTGTGCATTCCTGTGAAGGACGGCATTTGCTTGTTCAGCAGTTACAGTAGACATGCAGCTACATTGCATTGTGCTGGAATGAGAGCTAGAGTCTCAAGGTTTGTTTTCTGAACCTTTTATCTGCCTCATTCAGCAGAGTTGAAACTTCTCTGCTTAAACAAGTTCCACTATTCCAGGTTATGTTTCAGTAAAACAGTACAAAGAATTCAAAGTGCTTGGGTATCTCTGGATATTTTCATTTAAGGAAGAGATACAGGGAGGTCTGCCTGAGATCCATGCATGACATGGGATGCCATTGCGAGTCCCTTAATCAGTGCCTGTGCATCACTAAGATCGTGGTTGTACTGCATCAGCATAACATTTGGGACTCTGAATTCTAAAAGAAATTTTAGTTTGTTGTTTGAATTTGCAGTTAAACTATATCCGTCATTAGAATAATGAATGCCTGATTGAAAGGGCTTGAATAATTGCTCAATGCTGTGTAAGTGGTTAGATGATTTTCTTCCTGTGTTTATAGTATATGTCTTCCAAATTTTTGCAAGGTTCATCCAAGGAAGATTTCCACTCATTTTCCTTTCCTTTCAAAAGAAAATAAGCATTCCTTGTTTAATTTTTTCATGTGCTGTTACCCATTTTGATAACTTTCCTCTTTCTGATTTTTAATTTTCGATTAGATATTTTTTGACATTGATTTTTATATAAAGAAAAAGAAATTGCCTGTGGAACACTTCTTTGCATTTGTATTTGTTGCTTTGGATTGTTTTTCTTTCTTTTGTCCTGAGGTTACAATGAATCTTTCACAAGAGAACAAGATTTTCTTAGTAGCTGGAGTTATAGAGGCAAAGATTTTGAAAATGAACTCAGCAAAATAAACAAATTCAATAAAACTTAAAAAAATCTGGGCTTTATTTTCAGAAATTCTGTGAAATATAGCCAAACAACTTGATAGAATGGAAAAGTCATTTTGTTGGCACGGGATTTTCTCTTCCTTGGCCTTTGTAGATGACATGACTCAGCACTTCTGCAATAATTTTACTATTACTGTGACCTTGCATTTTCCTTATTAGCTTACTGTGTAAAGTTTAAGCAATTATTTAATAACCGTATGTATAAAAGGAAAATCTTCAATTTCTAGAGAATGTACCTATGTGCTGGGTGATTAAGTTATTTCGTTTACAGTATTGAACAGGCATTTCGGCTGAGCAGTGTAGATCATGCAGATATAAAATGCAAGGTGTCATATTCTTGCAAACAATTGCTTTGGAAAAGAAGAGACAAGCTCTGATACGATTGTAATGTTTCTTGTAAAAATTTTCTGCAATGTATTATATACAATTTTTATGTGGTGCTCTGTATAAAAGTGTATTTGTTAAACAGCATTATTTAATGTGACTTTCTAAATGCACAAGGTTAACAAGACAATTAAACATTTTTACAACACCTTTCCAAGATAAGTTAGGTAAGGAATTAACTACACTGCGTGTCCCTCTGACTTAAGTCAGAAACAAGTTAACAAATTTTTTTTTTTTTTTACAATACCTAATGCTGAAATGTATTATAATTTTTGTTAAAGAAGAATTTGCAAGTTTCTAGGAAGAGTTGTTTCACTAAATAAAGTAAGTCTGGGACTGTATAAACCAAAAGATAATGGAGTGATAACTGAAGAGACTTAAGTGAGAAAAATTTATGCATGTATGTGTTGTGAATGAATACACAAAACAAAGTATGAGGTGATAAAATATAGAGGAAAGTTTGAGACCAGAAGTAAATGAGACCCAGAGGATCACTGGGAAGCTTAAGGGATTAAAATTGATGAGAAACTCCTGTATTTGTAGGGAGGAGGAAGATGAAGCGGGGCAGGAAATAAGAACTTCTCACTTCAGTTTCCTTTTGGAAAATGTCAGGTGTTTAGTCAGAGAAAGGAGAATAGGAGATTTGTGAAAGGAGTCATAGAGACTGTAAGAGCAGCATTCACTTTAACTAGATAAGTAGAGATCGGTCAATGGACAAAGAAAGAGGAAAACCTAACTTATAAAAGCATTCTGGCCTTGGGGTATCCACGTGTGCAGTGGCAATGGGACTTTGGGGGTGGCTGACAATGTAAGGGTACGGAGAAGGAATTCAAAGTGGAGTGAACCTTGGAGACATTAAACTGTTCTGGTTTATTTCCTTCCTACTTAATGCTGGCTCCAATCAGCCTCGCCATAGCATCTCTTTGGGATGGTTGGTATAATTCAGAAAATTGCTTTACCTTCTGCAATGCAGAGCAGTACGATTTAATGTTGAGAAATCATGTTTAGGGAGCTACACAGCTATTCTGTGTTAGTAACTCTTTCTCTTTGAATAAATAGAGGAGACATACATCTAACTAGATATCTGACTGAGAATAACGGAGAATAGCAGGCCAAGAGTCAAAGCAGGACAGTAAATGAATATATAGTTCTCCAACAGGCTTATTTACCCTCTGACAACTATCTGATAACCTTGGGTTTGGTGGGTATCAACTTCCCATTGTGACACATTTTCCTTTTCTTCTTATTTTGAGCAATGTACAGTAGCTCTGGTATGCCCAGATATTTCTAGTTTGAGAAGGGAAGAATGAGGGAAGAGAAGGTGCCAGTAACAGTGTAAATATTTTCCCTTTTGGTTACAGGATGAGAGGTTCTGCATTATTAAATATATGAATAACTTGCTGGTATCAGTTTTATTTCAGTCTGTTATTATTTTCTCTAAATGCTAGAATATGTGTCTCAAGGGACTTTAAGTACCCTAGAGTGCACTGATAGTTTGAAGAAGAAGCTGAACCCCGACAGCAGCCTTGCCAGGCAGCTTCAAATATAGGAACAAATGACTTGTCCAAATAGACTAGAAAAAACTATGTACTATGGATACAGAAGATAGTCACCGATTAAGCAACAGATAGCTGTGAGTGTTCTTATTCCATGTCACTAGTAAATATTCTCAGAAAACAAAAATAATCAGGTGGTTATTAAGATGTACAGGATTGGACATTTGGGGAGCACGACTCTAAGTAACAAAAATTTAAATGAAGAGATCATACTGCATCATAATTCAAAACAAACAAACAAACAAAACCRACCAAAAAACCTACAACAGAACAGAATGAAAAAAATTCTTGGTGTCCTAGTGAAAAAGTTAGTTTCCACAGATGGGGATGTGATGACTTCTGACAAACTATGTCCCATTAAAAAAAATTTGCCTTTGACTAAATTAAACCAGGTTTTGCCTGTGGGAGAGGTGAAATATCCTTTTGATCTTTTTTAATAATATAACCAAGGTTCAAATATCATCTTTCTGTCATTGCACRTGATCATTAATGCAACTTTAACATCAGTACCCTGTCTACTGTGGATGGTAACCTAACACTATGCTGTACAAACTCAGGYGATAGTTAGCAACAAGTAATGGTTGGTGGTGTATACCAGTGTCTTAACCTCTTTAGTTTTTATTTAAGTATTATATTGCTATTATATATTTACCAAAAATTCAACTTGAAAAATAAATTGGCATGCTAGTATTATCACTTTGAAGATGTCTCCTGGGCAGCCAAATCACTGAATTTTTTTCAGTCATTACTGAATGGATACCCTAATAATAYCTCCTGTCAATTGCGTTTTGTAGATTTTTTTTTTCCCCTCAGACAAAATGCTATATTTCTTTCTGGAATAAGTGTTCTTTGAAATTATGAAACCAAATTGACAAACGATACAGGTGCTGCCTCCCTACTTCATCTCAGTTGTTGTAATAGCATTAAAGCTTTTCGTAACTAATGGCTCAGTCTACTAAAGTAGACTGAAATAAATATTCAAGATCTCTTGACTTCTTAATGGTTCTTAAGTAAAATTGTGCATCTATCAAGGGAGAGAATATAGTTCTTTCTTTTGGTCATTCATTCTGTTTGGAATTTAACCTCAGAGCTGAAATAAAATAAGATGTTCATGGGCTAAGAATGGTATTTGATTAGTGGGAGAACTTGGTTTCAGAGAGTCACTAAACTGAAGACCTTCTAGATGTTACGCTGACATAAACAATAGAAAATAAGAAAATATAACAATAAGTAAATAAGTAAAAAAAACCTTTTTTTTTTTTTTAAAGAAATAGTTCTCTTAGTTGGTGGAAGACTTTTATGAGTTTGTAAAAGGCTAATTTCCAGTGCATTTGTTTCTTCTTGTTGGCTGACTTTTTAAGCTAAATTATACTAAAGATTTAGTGTGCACTCAYCCTTCATTAGATACAAGAAAATGCTCATTCAGGAGAGATGATACGAATTCATAACACCAAAAAAAGTTTTGGTCAGCATCTCTTATGGCACAATCAGAGGTATACACTCCCACTGCCATTGGCTGCTAGGTGCCTCACTCTCCCCTTCTTMTTTGATGCACAGGCTAATATTTTTTCCTGGAATAAGAATGATTCAATATTAAGCACATTTTGTATCTCTAATTCCTGTAGGGTTTTACTTGTTTATTTTAATCTGACATGCAGATCATACAGCTTCCTGCTCTTCCATCTCCAAATCTGCTGACATTAATAAGGATGTTTCATTATATGTGTAGTAATGTAACATTGTTCTACATGAAATTTCATAGATCGTATGTGYGTGTATGTGCATAACCATCTTACTTTATGCACATATTTTTTTAATGTATCATGAAATAGAACCTTTGTCAGTTCTTGTGCATTACTGTGATTTCTTCTGTAAACTGTCCAAATGATACACAGCACAAAATGTGATGTGTGCAAATGTATCTAAATGACTTGAAGAGAGTAGAGAAATACCTTGAAAAATGATGGCAAATCTCCTCTGAACAGGTTAAGACAACTTATATATGCAGCCAGCCGTGTTTTCTTTGATTAAAAAAAGTATAGGTTATTCAGAAACTTTATCCTACTTTCCACCTTGTCATTCACCTAAAAGGTTTACTTTCGTCAAAAGTATGCCTTTTTGGTTGTGGAAAAGCTGTGAGCATTTTCATCTCAAGATGAGAGTGCATCTCAACATGCAGTATAGTGTGTATCTCAGTTCCTTACTGCATTCTGGTTTGGTTCAGATTTTAAACTAGAGATTAGTTACTGCTGCGTACATAATCGTCCTGACCCAATATTTTAATTCCCCACTCTTTCAGTTAACTGGTAAGAGAAGGATAAGAACAAAACTCAATAACAGTTTAAAAAAAAGTCGTGGTCACTGTCACATACACTTGCTTCCTTTTCCATTCTTGAGAGAAAAAACCACACCTCTTAACCAGAAAATAAGAGGTACAATGTCTGTATCAGTTTTCTGTAGGATGCACTGGTGTAACAAATACTTAGCCATATTAACATATTTTTTTCACCTTACTCTGAAATGGAAGAAGAAGCTTTGTGGCATATGTAACCTAGCCCTAAGGTAGTGTGTCTGCAGGTATCCTGTATGGTGACTAGTAACTTGGGGTTCTGGGAATAGTAATTAGAGAATTATTGTTACAGAAAATGTCACACCTATAATAGTTTAACCCAAATAATTTTATAAGATCTTTTGCCATGCAGAAGCTCTCTCAATTGTGATTCACACAAAAAAAGTAACAGCAACTAAAATTAGAAACTCCATGCCATTGTCCTGAATGTTTCATTCACTCACACACAAGAAACAAGCCTGTGTTCCCTGGTTACTTATTGATTTGCTTATGTGCTGCTGGAGAGAGATGGAATGATTACTGCACACCTGCTTAGACTAGAAATGCTSTATTTTTTTTTTTAATTCAGTGTCTGATTTAGATGAAGACATTCCCTAAATTTGGTTAACATGTCAAAATTTGACCCTCCCATGTTTTAACAAATACATCTATTCTATTGTAGTTTCCCTCTTTATCCCTCTTTGCTCTTCTTTTCCACAGGTAAATAAAAACCCAACAGAAGTTTTGAAGCAGAGACTGGATGGTGGTTCTACAGAAATGAACTAATCCAGGAATAGAGCTCCTCATTCTCGAGGTAAGTAGATAATGAAATAGCCTTTTTTAAGGAGTAGCTTGCAGCTGGTTTTGTGAAACCCTGTTCAAAGACAAAGAATGTTAAAGGCTGGTTTCTAGCTTGAAAATAAAGCTAAATGAAAATTTCAATGTTTACAAATAAAGCTGAGATCAATACATTTTTAAATCATTAAATTATGCTACATAAATTACTGTTAAAGTGAAGTACTATTTGGTTTTGCTTTCCATCACAGTATGTTCAAGGTTCCTATTTGAAATCTTCCCAGAAAAGTAAAGGGTTTTATTTTTAAAAATATACCACATTAGAGATGCACAGAAAACCAAACAATGAAACAAAGTAGGTCTTGATATGGCTATTCACTTATGTGTATGTTCTCAGCATATCAGGAGGAAAGTCAGTAGGTACATGACCTAAATGTAATATCTCTGTCATATGACAAAGATTAGCCTACAAGGCTAACTCTGTAGCAATACCTGTCATCTTTTAATAAAACACAATGTTCTTGCATCTCTCAGTTGTTATTTTCTCAGAAACTGAAGGGACATTTCTAATTTATACCTTGAAAGTAAAAAAAAATACTGATTCTAAAAGCACAGAAACTTCAGAATATGACTGTAATCTAAGAGTGTTGCTTTTGATATTCTGCATAKTTTAACAAGATTAATTTCTGTCTTTTATACCTGCAAAGACTTAAAGTGAGAAATAGGGATTTAAATCCAAAATACTTTTGAAATATAGCATGCTGTTATGAAATAACATAATTGTACCTTGCCTGTATGATGTAAAAGTTAGACCAACAAGGCATATTGCATTCTCCGCAAAACCTGACTTTCTGTTAGCCTGACCCAGAAAGAATGCCATTTTGAGAAAAGCAGCATGTCTCTAATGAAAACAGTTGTCTTATTTCAGATTTCTTTTTGCCTTTTTTGGTGATCCATAGCAGGTTTGTCTAATCCTAACTTTGTAGTGACCTCAAGTCCATAGGCTAGAATGTTTTGGTTTGATTTCTTCTTTTCTCTTTTGGCCAGTATTTCCTACCTATATGTTTCATGTCACAGTGAAAAGTTAACTGCTGCTCTCTGCAGGCACTATTTCCATCTCTCTCTGTATAGGTTCTCACTGTGGAGTAAAAGATTGTTCTGGAAACATTTCTGGCTTCTGGGGAAAATCTTTTGATATTTCAGTGGGGGTGGTGACCTTTCAAATTTGTTGTGCTGGTTTTGGCTGGGATAGAGTTAATTTTCTTCATAGTAGCTAGTATGGGGCTATGTTTTGGATTTGTGCTGAACACAGTGTTGATAATACAGGGACATTTTAGTTACTGCTGAGTAGTTCTTACACAGAGTCAAGGCCTTTTCTGCTTCCCACYCCACCCCACCAGCCAGTAGGCTGGGGGTGCACAAGAAGCTGGGAGGGGACACAGCTGGGACAGCTTACTCCAACAGATACCAAAAGGATATTCCAGACCATATGACGTCATGCTCAGCGTATAAGGCTGGGGGAAGAAGAAGGAAGGGGAGCATGTTCATAGTGATGGCGTTTGTCTTCCCAAGTAACCGTTACGTGTGATGGAGCCCTGCTTTCCTGGAGATGGCTGAACACCTGCCTGCTGATGGGAAGTAGTGAATGAATTCCTTGTTTTGCTTTGCTTGCGTGCGCGGCTTTTGCTTTATTTATTAAACTGTCTTTATCTCAACCCACGAGTTTTCTCACTTTTACCCTTCCGATTCTCTCTCCCATCCCACTGCAGGGGGAGTGAGCGAGCGGCTGTAAGGTGCTTAGTTGCTGGCTGGGGTTAAACCACGACATTTGTCAAATTTACTGCAAACCTTAAAATTGTTCTTCCAGCTCCAAATAAAATAAAACCAAAATCTCAAAATATTCTTATAAAAATATTATGTATTTTAATACCCTTTGTAGAAAGCATATACTCATTGTAAATCATTATTTTTTATTGCTTTTATTGTTAACATCCAATTGCTTTCTAATAACATGGTACAAACATTAGCACGACACTTCTTACAGTTCTTGGGAAAGCCGATGAATAAAGAATAAGTAAATAAAATCATTATTTGGTAGTATTTACTGAAGTTATTTCATGTTCTTTAATGACAACTGAGGCATTATTTCCCATTAGATTTCTGCCGATATTTTGTGGAAGATAATTAGGTATTTGTGGATATGTGTGGCTGGTAACAAAAGTTTAATTGTTTAAAAGCTAGACTTACCCAATTAGGGGAAAAAACACAGTATCATATATGTTTCCAGACAAAATTAGCCAGCATTGCATAAGTTTCAGTGGAAAAAATTGGTCAGCTGAGAAGTTGAATGATTAATTATGCAGAAGAAATGCAAGGAAACGGTAAGCTTTGCATGAGCAATTTGCAAATTGAAGGTGAAATATAGACATTCTGTAATTAATATCTCAATCTTAGTTATGAACACAGTTAAGTGATTGGCCAAAATTCACAAAGGGCATTGATGATAGAGATGGAATAGAGGTGATTATCTCCAGAACTTGCCATGTGTAGTTGCTGTTAGACTAGACAGCCTTTACAGTTTACAAGTTATTGTATAATACCTATCGAAGGAATTTTCTGTCAGCTTCTTCCTATTCACATTTTTTTCGTGTAGCAAACCCATTAATAGTGAGTGGTGTCCCATGCATCATCTTATAGCTTTCATAGTTTAGTGTTAAATTTTACATGTTTTGACTCATTTAAGTTATGCCAATTTTTGAAAAATTTAGGAGTGTTCTTTTCTTCGCAATGAAACCTAGGAAGCTGTCATGATAGTCTCCTTGCGTGCACTGTATATTCTACTCAACTTAACTGTCCTGAGACCTACATTTGAAGAAATAACCTTTTTTTTTTACTTAAAAGCAAAAACTAATCAAGGGCCATAGTACGTTAAAAATGTTATACAATGATATTCTGATTTTCAGGTTTCTGTTCTTTCGTCTGCATCTCTTAATCACTAATTCTGCATATGGCATTTAGGACAAAATTAATATTAAAAACTATTTGTTAGGTCCTAAAAAAAATGTGCTAATAGTCTCCCATAGGCCTTCATTATACCTTATAACTTCATGTTATACTGCACAGAAGYGTAATTAAAAAATGCCAGAACTTGGAACTCTCAAATACTTGCTTTCTTGGGGGTGAGAATGTAGCACAATAAATGACCGAACAAGAGAGTGTATCCAAACTTCTTGGCTGATCTCCAGTTTGAAGATAAGCTATAAAAAGCTGTTGGCTGTTTTGGGTCTTCCTTGTTTAAGTTATTTTATTTTTTTTTTTTATTGTTACTGTCCTGAGGCTAAAATTTTATGGTCTTTTAGAAAGCTGTATGCAAAATTCATTTAATGCTACATTGTGACATTCTTGAATGAAAAGAGAAAGCATTAAATGACTGAAGTGTGAATCATTGTTTAAAGTTTTATGTTWCTCTTCTTGCCATAAAGGCCATATTGTCATGAAATGATGAAGAGTCAGAGCTTGAAGGTAAATTCACTTCCTATAASTTTTAGGTCACTTCCTGACTCCTGCATAAAAATATCTCCTTGAAGAGGAATATGTTCCTAGAAAGTTATATATTTARTATTATTCAGAATATTTCCTTTTATGCATCAGTGTATTTTTCAAAGGACAGGAAATAGTTGGAAATAGCATTGTGATAAAAAATATGTATATAAAGCCCAGAGAAGTTTTACATCTACTTTTGGAATAATATCAAAGTAACAATTCCTAAGCTTCAAGTAGTTTTGAAAAGAAAACTATTCACATCTGTTGTTATCAAAATATCTAACAAAACAGAAAAATAACACTTTTGGTTTTGCTTATGGCTGAAAGTGTACAATGTTATAGAAATAGCATAAAGCCGTACACAAAAGTAATATACAGTGGTCTTAAAGCATAGATTTAACTGTGTCTTATTATGTTTTTTGCAAGAATTTTCCCTTGTCTTATTCTGACTAAGCCATGCAAACCAGCAAGGAAGCAGCATGTTATGTGTATTAGCTTGCACTCTATTTAGGGACAACCAAATGTAACAGATTTATTTATTTATTTATTTATTTATTTATTCTAAACTCATCTGATTTCATAGGCAGTTTTCTGTGCCAACATTTATTCATCCATTTTTATTTTGGCATCAGATGTTATGCTGACACCTAAGCAAATCTCCTTTCCTTTTCTGTTGACTCTGCCAACAAGGTTGCTACTCTAATTAGTACTGATAACGATTTTTATGTGTGCATATTTATGATGTGGGTACTTATTCATTGGGCAGTTGTCCAAGGCAATAAAGTGATTTTATGTAAACCACTAACTGGACATTAAATGATGAAGATTTCTCATATTAACTACAGACTAAATTTTAGTATAAAGTACGTGCATAGTCATGGCCTTGGTTATATATTTTGCCCATTCTGAAGACATCCATTTCTAAAATGAGACTTACCTGTAGCTATCACATGGTTTTGAATTGCAATTTAATATCCTGTTATTTAGCTAAAAGTTGTCTTTTGACAATTAGCATGTTTCTTTTTTAGAAAACCTAATGATGAAAGTTCTGCACACAATGTAGATGCTGATCTTTTAGCTGGAATGAGTAAAGGACAAAATAGCTTGAAAATGAGACATTCTTTCGGTGACACTTCAGTACAATTCTTCTCTCAATACAGAAAAATCAGATTTCAAGGCTTGAGGAGAGGCAACTGTGTCCTCCAAACATGGGAGAGGATGGGAACATTTGTTGACTTCAGGCAGTTTGCCCTTGGGGTTAGAGTTGAGCACATACCTGCACTCTGAAGTCTTTCCGGCTGGGTGAGGACAGTCATTCTTCTGCAGCCTGGAGTTCTGTGTCTCTTTCGCATTCCACTGAAATATTAAGAGCATGAACTCTAATCCAGGGTTCTATTTCATACCTAAGTCCCTACAAGTCTCCTGACTGATCTGTCTCTGGTCTTGTACTTGGAATAGAGGAGCTGATGATTTGACTAAATTTTCCAGGGGGAAAAAAAAAAAAGAATATGTAAAACAGGTAAATACAGAGGTTAGAAAACAAACAGTTCTGCTCAAAGATATTGATGATGGCTTTGCGAACTATAATGGGTTGTTTGACTTTGTCTTTTTCTCCCTTCCTCAGAGAAAGATATTGCTATTCCTGTAGCAAAGATGTTTGCTCATGTGAGGAAGTTTAAGACATGCTAGTAGGAGGCGGCAGGGGGGGCGCGGGGAAAGATGCTGTGTGCAACAGCAGTTACATTGTTCTAGCACAGATGCAGCATTTCAGTGACTTATCTGGTAATTTTTTTTTAAAGCGTAATCCTTCTATTTTATGGGAGCCTATTGTTCGGCTTTTTTCCCTTAATTCAGAGTAAATCATACAGATGAGAGATTTGGCTTTGTGATTGGGAACTTAGGGTAAACGTCAACGTTAACAAATGGTGCTCTTTTTTTACTCCGGTGCCTTGTTTCCTTTACTATGAGAATACTAAAACTGCCTTCTGCTGCTTGGTACATGTATTTTAACATCCATCTATACAAGATACAATTTTTTGTTTTAGAGTGGGACTTTAACTTTTCCTCCCCTTTTGTTTGCCTTTACTTCTGGTCTAAATTATATCAGTAACACTGTATATTACTCATCTCTTTACAGTGTTCACCATCTTCCCAAGTTTTCTGTCTTTATGATACCTATTTAGAGTTTATTAATGCTTTTATTTATATCTATTTATTCTGAGATACTATCTTCAAATCTTGATTTAGAAACATTATCAACTAGTCTCTATTGCAAGCATAACTTCTCTAGGATTATTTATCCTATTAATACAAGTGCAGAGGAAACTGAAGAGAGGCATATGTAGAGGACAGTTCTGGCAGTCTGATGGGGCTGGTAAGACTCTTCCTGATACTGTCATGGTCTAACCTAAGTGGCAGAGGGCAGAGCATTTAATATCCCTTGGTGCTTCAGTTTTGTGAAAGCCAGCAGGGACAGTGATGGATATCCTTCTGAGGAGAAATTCATCATTACCTGTGAAAAAGTCAGATCACCTGACAGTCCAAGCAGAAAGGAAGAAGACAATTGTAGCCTTTTAGATTAGGAGGAATTCGTTGCATTGCCGAAGTGCACCAGTTTAGGCAACAGAATATTCACATGTTATTCCCAGTTCTATCATAGACCAGTTTTACATTATTTCTTTTTCTCCCATTGCCTGTCTTGTTTCTTTGCAGACTATGTGATTACATTTGTGGTCTCACACAATGGTGTACCAGCTTCTTGAGGTCCCTCTCAAAATATAAGCAACTTGAAAGCTTCTGAAGTGACTAAACACTGAAGATATTGTCCTGACTGGGAAAGGCATTGTATTAAGACAGAATAGGCCAAAGTGGGAACATTTGGTGGGACGGAGATGGAAGATCGGCTCCAAGAATTCTAAGAAGGGATTGCTACAAGATCAGACCAAGAAATAGTTTTCAATATGACAGAATATTGGAGTTTAATGGAGTCAAAGGTATAAAACCTGTATTTGTCTTCCACTAGGAGAAGAGAAACGCAATTCTACAATATATTAGCTTGTTTGGTTTTGACATACTTATAATTAAAGCATAAGAAATCAACTGTTACTGATACTTTCTGCCTCCCAGATGAATGCTTTAAGCACAGAGATAAAAAATTTCTAGTAATAATGATGTATTCCATTGAAAACACCTCTTACTGAGCATCCTGACTGCTTCCACATTCTGAATGTCACATTTCTCAGTTAGAATCTATTTTTGCACTGAAGAAAAAAAAATGCAGTTTCAACATGCAGCAGTCCTTCCTCCTCCTCTTTAACTCTTTTGTTTATGCAGTGGATCAGATCCCGTGAGGTCCAGGAGAATTCTGACACTGACAATAAGACTACATGTGCACAATTACTACTGTCATATCGTGCTCTAAGAGATGTGCATGTCATTTTCATGTACTTGAGTAAAATACTTTTTAAAAACGAATTTCATTGAAGTTCTACAAAATTCCAATTTGATTTATACTTTTTATATATGTAAATTCTTGTTGCTTGGATTTTTGCCAAAAAATTTTGGCTTTCAATCTGGCAGTTCTGGAATTCATGCTAATACCATTGCTCACATAGAATATGTGAGTCTTGAAATATAAAATTGAACCTTCAATAATGATGGTAATAATTGAAAGGATTCAAACTTTGCTTCCTCAAATTAAGAGAAAATCATATTTGCTGTTCATACCAATAGTCTAGCTAAGGATAAGTTTTTATCTATTTTTACATTTGGCTATCTAGGCTTCACCAAGAGGTGAAGTTAAGTAGGTGAATTTACTACCAATCTCTCAGTCCTTACATCTGGATATTGGACTATGTCTTGGTCAGTTCATATACATAAAGTATTTTGTATGCATAGGTAAGTTCTGGGTTTGTGTGTGATGCCTCTAAAAAAACTTGCATGAAATAGTTATAACCAGAATCTGGAAGTATTTGATTTGCATGTTGTTAATCTGATTTGCTCTTTGGTAAAGATCCTAAGTTTGGTCTTATTGGTTCTGTAGTATTTAAATGCATGTATTTTAAGTGTATGATTGAAACTCATGGTTTTCTCTTTGAGTTACAGTACTGAGTAAAAAATTGTGCAGTGAAGTCCCCCCTCTACCTATTGTCAAAAGTAGACTGAATTATTGCCCAGGTTATCTAGAATAGATAGAAATATTACCTGAATTATTTGGAACCACAGCCCAGGTTGATCCTGTACCCTTCAACAGGCGACTTATCATTACTGTTATTTTTCGTAGGAAGTGAAACATTAAATACCATATCGCTTTTCTGTTGTTATATAACTTCCCTCTCTCTTAACTGTTAAGTTTATCCTGGTGCAATTACAGATACCAAAGAAGAGACTGTGGAAATGCTTAGGTTTGCAAACCAAGAACTGATACCTGAATCAGTGCTAATAAGAAAAGAAAAATATTTTGCAACCTGTGCTGTTCCATAGTTTTGTATTCTCAGTTCTCAGTCAGAACGTGAATTCTCATCCAGTCCCTAGTCTAAACTCTACTAAGGAGGTGTTTCAAAATAAAGGTGGAGTACAAGCACAGGGCTGATTCCTATTAGGAGAATTTATAGGTGAAAACTTAGGAGTAGAAAAGACTACTAATGTGACTTCCAGGCCTGTTGATTGCAGCTGGACTTGGTAACTGCAAATCATTTAAGATCTGTTAGGTAAGAATTGGGGATGGGGGGGATTGCAGATTTTTGTTGTTTTGTTTTATTTTTTCTTCATCTGTCTTGTGCTCTGTTAATGTCACTCTCTGTGAGAGGTTCATTGGAAAAAAACATTTTCTCAAGCGTACCGCTTTGCATATTGGAAGCTTGACTCGTATCAGGGACAACATAAGAAAGAACAGGTCCTTTCTTAATTTCACTTTTCTGCTATCCTAATTTTAAGGTGTGCCTCTTGATAAATAAGAAGGTAGCACTTTTCATAATCTGTTAAAGCTGAAAAGAGAGTCACTGTGCATCCTGCTAATTGCATATGAACACTTCAGTGAATAAGGAGCTTAAAATGTCCCCAAGTCTCTCTGAATCCAAATGTGATATAGCTACAATGTTATACACATGTTGAAATGTAGCATTTCTTTGTATTTCTGTCTTTTTTTCTGAGTGGGGTTATGCTTTGTTATCTGCTTTTGTCTAAAAATGTAATTCCTGGCATTATTTAGACTGAAAAAGTAAGCTTAATTTGATTTTGTTCTCTGCAGAAATATAGCTTCTTTCAAGTGTGAGCTATTGAGTTAAAGCTGTTTAGCAGTTTAGCTGTTCTTAACACACCACCATCACACTTGTCAAATGCAAAATTGATACATTTAATCTGTGTTCTTCCAGATACGTTATCAAGGGAGGAGGGATTTCTTGTGTATTTGTTCATTTATTTAGAATTGCATATACATGCACATTCTTATTTAAGTGTAATGGGATGGCACTAAACCTCCTGACAAACCTGCAGRGACAGATATATGTATAACAGCGTTGGTATACGATAGTAAAATTAGAACCATGCAGCTAAAGCAAACATCTGAATAAACTCAATGTATAAAAATATTATTTACTTGTGAATGCAGAGAAACATATTAATGTTAGATAGGAATCAAACAGCAAGTTGTTGGAATTGTTCGTAACATTCCTGGTGCAGTTGTCACTGAATGGAAACTAAGAAATGGAAAGACCAAGGAAAAGAGAGATCTGGTAACTTTCACATTACTGTTACTAAGGTCAGCCTGCATAGCAGTTTTGTGTTTACACAGTGTAATGACTTATATCTGCAAGTAAACTTTAACAATGTTTAAGCCAGTACTAACAGACAAATAAACAACCGACTGACTTGAAAAGGGGAAACCCACAGAATAATTTTAGTGAAGTCAAGTAAAGATATTTTCTGTTACATTTATTTTCATAATATTATACAGAAATAATACCTTTTGTCCAAATCAGAGGATATCTGTTCTATCAAAAGGCTTCTGCTATTAATACAATTAAAGGTTGTATTAATACAGCATTATTTCCAAAAAGCACCCTGTTGTTCATGCTGCTAAAAACATGATAGGCTATTTGAAGACTGCTACCAATAATCCATAAAGATTTGAAAATCCATAAAAATTATGAAAAKTTTTTTCATAATCATTAGATAAACCATAGACAAGTTTGTATACAATATAGATGTTTATTGACATCATTCTTAGTAATTTCATCTTTTGTGTGTGTAGTCTTTTGTATGAATTAGGTTCCATTTATACCATGTTTATGGAAGTTTTCTAGGTAATGTAAACTTTTTTGTTTACTGTACTAAACTTCACTTGTAGCATCAGAACATTTGAATGCTCAGATACAGGAGTAGGAGGGCAGGTGATTTATAAAACCAAAAGAGTTTTAGCAGATACCAGGATGTGTGCACTCTAGAATAACTGCAATGAGTGAAAGAATGGGTAGTTGATTCTTTGGAGACAGCTATGTACTCATGGCTTTCAACAGTTGGAAAAAAAATATGTGTTTGGCTTAAAATGAGATGCCAGAAACTCAAAGAACTCAAACAACTTCCTTGGCTTTTTTTCCATCATGATAGATCAAAGGAGATTTATAACAGAAGTCAGGGCACTGCAAGGTGTTGCTGAGAATGCATGGAGAATTAGATGAAATGATGTAACTATCAGAGCAGGAGCTGCAGCTGGTATGAACATTACTGAATGGAATGGAGTGGTGATGTTACTTTTAGAAGAGTAATATTTCGGTCTGGGTACTGCTCTGTTGAATTTTTTTTCCTTAATGCATGTACTGTGAAATATTTTGCTCTTCCTTCCTTCATGAACAGCCTTTTGTTCCTAGTACTATCTATGTGTTCCTCCACAGCACTTAGGCTGTTTGACATGGAAGCCTCTTCTCCTTTATTACCACCATCTCCCTGTACTGTTTATCGCTATTCTTTCCCTGTTG
>JASVER010000001.1:29041752-29179046 GCA_030449065.1 Oceanodroma leucorhoa | reverse complement strand
CCTTCTTTGTGGCAAGGGCACATTGCTGGCTCATGTTCAGCCTGGTGTCCAGCAGAACCACCAGGTCCTTTCCTGCCAAGCTGCTTTCCAGCTGGTCAGCCCCCAACATATTTTGGTGCCTGGGGTCGTTCCTCCTCAGATGCAGGACTTTGCACTTSGCCTTGTTGAACTTCATGGGGTTCCTGTCAGCGCATTTCTCTGGCCTGTTGGGGTCCCTCTGGATGACAGTACAACCCTCTGGCATATCAGCCACTCCTCTCAGTTTTGTGTCATCTGCAAACTTGCTGAGGGTACACTCTGTCCCATCATCCAGATCATTAATGAAGATGTCAAACAGTACTGTATCTGAGATTGTTCCCTGGGATATACCGCTAGCTAGTGGCCTCCAACTAGACTTAATACCTAAGTACCTAGTACATTCATTGTCACTTAATGTGTAAGAAATAAAAAAATCAAATACTGATGTGCATGCAGTCATTGTAAAAGGACACTAGTAAGATTTCAGATTCAAGTTTGCAGAACTTAGGAAATGCTAAAATTATCTGCTTACGTTGTGGTGCATAAGAATCGTGGTATTTTGCTATATTATCGTATTGAAGGCACATATTTTCTTAATTAACAGCAATTCTGCTTCAATGTCATTATTCAATGTAGTTTATGGCTTTGTTTGAGACACACTTTTCAAAACCTGCTTTTGTATAACTTTCTTAAGGACTTCTGTAGTTCCTCACAATATAATAGCTGAATGTTTTCCAAACATTATCTTATCCTCTCAGTAAGTGTCTGACATGGAGACATGATGTTTACCCTTTTCCACAAAATAGAATTTGAGGCATAGAGAGAGACCATGGTCAGAAGTACAAGCTGACTTAGTGACAAGGCACAGAGCACCAAACTTCATATTTTAAATGTTTTCTCTTGTTGTAGCACAGTGTGTGCTGAAACTGTGAGTGTTCAGCACCTCTTTATATCAGACCCAGCTCTTCAGTCAGAAACATAGAAATAATAGGACGTAACAGGAAAGCACCTATGAAAGAAATCTGTTTCAAGTGACATGCTCAGCACCATACAGGCATAGGTGGCAGAGGATTAGATATGGTCTAGTTCAAAGGAAAATGTTTTCATCGTGAAAATTTCTATTTTCCCCTCCATTCAGCTTCATTCACTACAAATTTTCTGGCTTATACACCATAAAAGACAATCTTTTCTAGACAACTGTTGCCGTGCTGTGGCTTACCCATAGACCAGTCCATCTTGTGCAATGAGAAAGGSTACTTTTGGGAGTGTATGGAGTGAGAGGGAAAGTAATTAGGAGACATGTAATAAATTGGCTTCTTTTCATATATGCACTATAATATTTATTTTTCAGTTTGCATTATACATTGATAAACAATTCTGGCCTTTGTTAATTTTGGAGTACTTGGGTTTTATTGTTAGGTTTCTGTATACAATTTTACAGAGGTTAAAAATATATCAGACATGGAATAAAAAAAAAGAGAAATGGGATCATCAGGTTCCATACAGCTCATTGCTAGGTTTGGAGTCTTTCAAAGTACCACACTGATCACTATTTCATGAGCTCATGAAGCAGCTAATGTGCTCTTTTGCTCCATGCGGGCCAACACTGAGTGGAGAGAATTCCAGTAGGTTTGACAGATACTTGCTGATAGTGATACTTAGAAAAATGGGGTCTAATTCCAGATTTTTTCTTTCTCATCCTTCTTACACCTTGTCMTCTTCCTACAAATGCAACTGTTGGCTTCTGGGATCTCTGCCAAGCTTGTAGCCAGAAATAAAAAGCAAGGAAAGCATCTCTGCTGTAGTTTGAGTAGGTATCATATTAGACCTATCATTTCAGAGGACAAAGCTGCCAACCTTGAAGACAAAGATGGCAAAAAGCAACCCCACAGTCCCTGGTAAGGTCTGTATCTCTCTTTCTGACTTTTTCTCTTGTGTGCTTCCTCTTTTTTTTTTTTTAATTTTTATTTTTTTTTCCTCCCCAGGTTTCCTTGTTCAGTCTCTGTGAATTTATGTCTTCACCCCTATTCTACCACTGTTTCTTCCTTCTTGCCTCTTTATCAGAAATATGTCTTTTTTTCTTTGTTGGCCAAGAAGAATACGTCCTCCAGCCTCCGCTCCTTCTGCTCCTACCACTCTTCCTTTATTTTAGTGCTTCTTGACCTAATCTGTCCCTATTGGTAAGCTTCTCCAACTCAAAGGCCAGCTGTACCCTGTGGAGTTTCACATTCTGCCTTCAAAGCATGAAGGTTGTTTTACTCCTGTGAGAAAATTCCAGCTGTATAATTTTTCCTCGTTCTCTGAAATCTCGGTATCATTTTGGCTGAAATGTTTTTAAATTATTTCTGCCTGAGGCAGACCATCAGTGTAGAAAATTTAATCCTAAATAATTTGTTTGGTAAATTTATAAGCTACTATAAAAGGAAGTTTCTAATGGGAAGTATTAGGCAGTGTTAAAAATAGGTTATGATGCCACCTTGTTTTAAAGCTACTGTCATGTGTATGAATAAGTATATTGTTGAATAAATGTTTTGCCTCAGRTATCCATATGCTATCAGTATAAATAAATACCAGCTTGTAAATAGTTGACCATACCAACAGAAGCAGGAGTTAGTGACAAAGTATGGCTTTTCTAGAGTTAAATCTTAACTCCCCAAATTAGTCCAATTTAAGAGCGCAAGTGTGACTTGCAGTAACTATGCCTGAATAAATTAATATCTCTCTAGGATAAGATTAGTTCATTCCAGCTGAATAAAACCCTAGAAGAAATATACCAAAATACAATGCGGAAAAGGGAGTAAGCACACATTCAGTGACTCTGAAGTTCTTGTTCCTGAATAATTCCACTAGATCATTTATTTTCTTTGACTTCAGAATTTGGCGTAGCTCTGTGTGTGAGTATATGTGTGTGCGCATGCATAGAATAAACTTTTGTGTATATACACAAATTCTTATTCATTTCCCACTTCATGGTTTCAACTTAAATAATAGAAGACAAAATGTTAAAAGAAACTGAAGCTTTTAACTTAATTTTCAACACTCAACATTTTGTTCATAATCCAAAAAGCAGTCCAGCTTTAAAGAGCTACTTCCCAGCCACGTATATACATTTCCACATATTTGTGTCTCCTTTCATTATAATTTAATTTGTCTGTAGTATCAAATTGAAAGTGCAAATTTTATTCTAAGACAATCTCTAGGTTTCTACCATAGGGTCCAAGCCTAGATCTAATATTTTAGGAGGCAGAAGCACAGTTGGTCCAGCCAGAAAAGAAAGTTCCATGAACTTTACCTTCAGGTCAATGTGAAAGGATTTACCCAAGATAAGAGAATCTTATGCTTCCAGTTTTGCACAAATAAATGGGTAAACTTGGAAGACAGCACAGATGTCTCAATATTGCCAGTTCCACATGGATCACTGGGAACTGTGAATGTATCTTTACATAGTGTAATGTCAAATGGTGACATCCTTTCCTGTGAAAGGACTGAGAATGAAGGTCTTTGGAAACCAGGAGCAGATGCACATGCGGCAATTCTAATTTTTATATTGATACAACAATGGGAAAGGGAGAAGGAAAGCAATGGAATTTTTTTTTACAGATGTGTTATGCATTGCACTGTGTTTTTATGTGCCCAAGTACAGCCAAAACCAATGAACTTCATTGTCTTTCCTTGAAAGATTAAAAATCTATCATGGTAGATAAATTTTTCAAAACCAGTCATTTCATATATGGTAGTAAAAAGAGATTCCCCCGACCCCCTGGCATTTTGCTGCTTTGCTTCTTTCTATCTCCTGATATTGTGTTCACATGCTAGTATAGCATGTTACTTAAATGCTGACTTGCTCATCTGCCAAAAGGTTGTACTTAGGTGGTGGGTCATTTCTTCCTACTGATGGTTACAGTTCTGGGGAAATGACAGCAGTTGTTACATTAGGAAGTGATACTAGGCACGATAAGGATCTTGCCTTTCTTTTTTTATTGTCTTTTTGACTGATAGCTAGCAGCTGAAAACAAGCAAAATCGTTACCACTGAGCAGCCTAACAACAGCCAGTGATCTATCTACTCCTGTATTAGATTTTCTAATAATGAAGTAGTTTTCATTGTTACTTTCTTCCTCACTCCCAAACACAACATTTTTCAGCTCCTGTTTAATGAGAATTTGGTTTGGTTTTTTTTTTTTTTAGGAAGACTTTTTTACAACCAGAGAAAGTCCCTTATGACACTTTTTAGAAAGAGCAATACTGACATCCATTGGTTTAATCTTATGTGACTATTTGTTAAATCTAACTAATGTACACATAACCCTCTACAGTATCATAGTGAAAGGATTGGACTTGATACGATCCAAGGAGGATTGTGCTAAGTCAAATTTGCTGTATTAGAAACATGAAACCAACACAGATTAACTTGATGAAAAGGAACACATTGAAAAATACAAAGTCCAAATATAGTGACTGAAATAAAATAAAAACAGGCATCATAAGTATCAACTGGGGAAAAAATATCAATGGGGGATTAGTAGTGATGCTGGCATTTTTTTCAGATAACCTCTGGAAATGTAAAAATACCTAATATTATGTGAACCTGTCTTGTTTTATATTAATCGTAAGACTGGTGAAGCACGGGGAAAAATGTTTCTAATCTAACAGCATAAGCAGTTCAATGAAGAAAATAACTACTCTCTGTGGTTTCATCTGAGCCCTCTGAGGTTGTAATTTAACTTGGCACCATGCTATTTTTTTTAAATATATATATATAAATTTTATAAACATTGCTGTAGGGTCACTGGTGGTATAGGAAAGTGGTTATATTTAACCAAGAAAAATAACCCCAAGAAGTGGTGGTGTTTTCAGTATTTATTATTACGACAAGCTAAGCAGATGAGGCTGATTACCTTAGACTTCAATAACAGAGAACCATTCTGTCAGCGAAGGGAGGGCGACGGGCTTTAACAAAAAAGCTCTCCGTTTGCTGTACCCTCCCACAGCATTCACTTGCAAATCACTGTGTGCTTGGAAAAGCCTGCACATCCCTCGTCTCTAGCCTTCCCAGGGTAAGTGCTGCGGCTCCATCAGCAGGACCTCTCTCTCCCGCTCTCGTCCTCCGAGGGAGAGTGAGTGTGTGCGTGTGTGCTTGTCTGTGCATGTCATGTTGTGTGTGTGTGGTGGTGATGGTGTGTCTTTTTTCTTTTTTTTTTTTTTTTTTTTTTTTTAATTAGGAGCTCTGAATGAAAGCCAGTCAGAGGGAGAGCTCCCCCTTAGCTTTGGTTCCCGGCTGTCCAGAGTTAAGTGATGCCGGGAGAAAAAGCCTGAGTTAGATCCAAGTAGGATCAGTCTTAGAAAATAACAGGAGAAAACAAACAAAAAAAGGACTCTAACAGCTCGTTTTTCAGTTTGGTTGGGGTGGACACTACTTCACTTTCTCAGAAGCAAAATAAAAGGTAGGAGCCTTTCTTATTTTTATTTACTTAAGCTCTTTGTAGTAGTTGTTATTATCATCATTATAGCATGAACAATATGGTGTTTAATGCAATGCATAGAATTGCTCTACTATATACAACTTTCTACATTTTATAAACATGCTTCAGGGGTAATGAGGCAAGGGATAGGAAATAACTGCTGTGTATTCTCTCCTCAAAGTAAACCAATACCATATTTATTCAAGATTGAAACATTAAGCATTTTATAATTTWATTTTTTTTTCTCCTGGTAAGCAGGCTATCTTTTGAGCAGCAGTTTCCATCTGTATTCAGTTCTTGCAAATTCAGTGGGGGGGAACAATACTACTTGAATTGAAAAAAGCACAGTGTAAGTGTTATGAACATAGCATGAAATATACACATATGTGCCCTCACTTTCTGTATACCAGTGCAAGCCTGTTACAGCTTTCACTGCTATTCGTTCTGCCCTGAACTGAATTTCAGAATAATTATACATAGAGCAAATGGTTCTTATGAAGGAAATCCCTGTGGAGAGGGATAGCAGGGTGGATACAGGGAATATTTCTAATATCTGTACAGAGCTATATACACACAAATGGGGAAAATATTGCCAGGTTTGACATTTCAGTAAGGGGGGCTGGGGGGAGAAGGGAAAAGGTGGAGGAAGGAAAAATTTAGTCTGCACCTGTGTGAGCGTTTATTGTCACTGCTGCAATAAAATCCATATTTGATGTGGTGTTAAATTAATGCAGCACAATGCAAGTCTAAATCCATGTTCCCAACTACTAACTATTGATGGCATTGTCAGCTGCATTAGAAATTTGCAATAGGCTAACACTGTACATGATACTAGTTGCAGCTGTAAAAATCTAACAGACCTTCAGCTTAACAGAATGTATCTGCACGTGCAATCAGTGACAAATAGCAACCAGCATTTTAAAACTGACCTATCATCTCTGTTGCTTCCACACAAATGGAGCTGTTACCTATAATCTTCGTCTTTCATTTCAGTAAAAGCCTCTGTATTACCCCAACTGCACATCCATTGCTTTTAAGGTTTTTTTTGAATTATACAACTTGTTGTGTATGCATATATGAGTGTGTGAGTGTGTGCATGGTGTGAGGAAGCAGGTTTGTAAAAAATTATGTGTCCTTTTTTTCTTTTTTTAAGCTAGTAGGCTTTAAATTTACATGGTGATATTACTGGAGGGGGAAAGCAAGGAGTGGGAGACTGGAACATACTTCTAAATCTCTAAATCCTTTTTAAATATGCCACTTATTAGGAATATTATGTCTGGTACAAGCATTTATTGAGATTTTTCAGTTACTCAAACTTGCATGTTAATTGGTTACTTCTTGAATGTAATAGCAGTCTCTGCTATTTTAGAGGAGATGAAAGAATGAACTTAGGGAACTGGGAAAGGCAAGTAGAAAAGACAAGCTATCTTTCTTAAGAGTTGAAAAACAGCTTTTTAGAGTCAATATGGGCTTACATCAAGAGAGGAATACTTCTTGGATTATAAACTGGTAGTCTAGTTTGTGCCTGAGGGAGTCTTCTCATATTTTTTTATACTTTGTTAAATAAAAGTATGAATTAAGAGGTCATTTCTGTAGCAGTTTGTCTTCATTTTAGTTTAGCTTTATGTCCATGTTTCCTGTGTGTGCTGTCAAGATGATTCCTACTTGAGTAGGAACTTTTTAATGTCTGAGGAGTGTTGATTATAATACAGATATTTAAACTTGAAAATGCTGGTGATGACTTGATTTTTTGTTACTTTGGGTAGGACTGGAAAATATGTCTTGGTTTCTTGCTTTGCCAAAGGTTTATATTTATAATGCTTTGTAACAGTTCGTGGAAAAGAAAATGGCAAAATATATCTTAAAGGGATTGTATGTAGGAGTTCATATATTCTTAAATGTTCTTTTTGGCTTTGCATTAGAGTAAATGAGTGTAGATATACTAAAACTTGCGTGTTCTTAATAGACAAAGGATCTGTGAAGAAACTGATGAAATACTGAAATCTGCTCACAGTAGACACTGTGGTTACTGTTCTTTTCTGTGCCTAGCTGTAGTTGAAGAATGCATAAAAATAATGTTATATGTCAAAGCAAATGAGCTCATCATTAATTAAATGTAGAGAGAGATTCATAAGATACACATCTATACATGCACACCAGTATACAAATTTCTGCTAAGATGTTATTTTTTCCTTGTTAAATAATTGAATGTAAAAGGCAGAAAAGGTTAATTTGAAAATAATATCTACCTCTGATTCTGAGAAAGTAATTTCCTGATCTCAACGTGATCTCCCAAGGAAACAAGTGACTGAAACAGAGCCTGTCTCATCTGGATAATTCTGTGCAGGTGACTGTTTCTATGTTTGTTAACCATATTTACAGCCAGCTTGCAGGTGATAACACACTGCCCTTGAATTAGTGTAATTTTATACCTTATCACACCACTAGGTTGCAGCACTAGTGCAGGGGGTCAAATTAAGAATTGAAATATTGTTGAATGGTAGCAATTGGGTGAAGTTTCTGACTGTTATTATAATATTATTTTTAATTTATTCATTATTATTACTTGAAACCAAGTTTGTAAACACCAAGGTGTCTTAATTGGATTTCACAATATGTCCTTGTTCATAGATTTGAAAAAATGTGCTGTACAGTTAATTCTGTGATAGACAGAAATGGAAGGAAAACACTGATTATTTGGACAAGTAAATAGGCAGAATATAAGGGTTTAAAAAACATTTTGTGAGTCCCTTAAGTGAACCACATAAATATATATTCTATATTACCATTGTATTTGCTATGGGCTTTTTAATAACATACTAATTGATGCTTCATTTATTATAAAGGAGGAAAATTGAAATTCAGAAGTAAAACTTCTTTTCTTATGAGCAGTTTAAGTATGCCAAAGTAAAACATTATGAAGGGTGGCTTCAATGCACATAAGGATGCCATACCATAGCACATTTTCAATTGCTCTGAATAGTATGCAACTATCAATGAAAGCTCATGCAAACTAAAGGTACAGTTCACTGAAATCTTGGTTGACTATACAACACACACACTGCACATCTTGCACCTTCAAATCTACAATGTGAACACTTGTTTTTTTTAAAAAAACATACTTCCTCTACTGTCCAACTTCTGGAAAAACTTGAAAGCAAGAAACAATGAGAAACATTGTCTGAATTCTGTCTTGAACTAAATGTTCCCCAAGTCTCTCTTCAGGCCAAGAGGAACTCCTATGTTGAATGTTGCTTGCTTTTCCCTCCCTGGATTTACAGCTCTTCAGTTTTGAGTACTTGGCATGGCGACTTCCCTAACTTGCCTGTTTCTGTGGGTTAGCAACTCTACAATAGAGCAATAGAAAATAATCCTCATGTCTGGGAAGCTGAGTGTGTTACAGTTATCAGGCTGTATTACTACACACAGAAAAAATCAGCTAGACCTGAGCACTGTTTTTTTCTTTGTTCTGTTTTCATCTGGTGGGAAGCCAGAACACCACCTAACCAAAGAGCTGTTGAACTTATACGTTCTGTTTACTGGCTTATCAGTCTAATTTTTAGTATGTGGAGGATCTGCCAAAAACCTTGAAGCCTTATACACATTTCTTTGTACATGCAATCTTCCTGATTATTAAATGTCAGAGCCAGTTACCTCAAGTGTATGTGTGTACAGTAGAGACAAAACAGGGAAAATCTTTGTCTTGTACAAGGATTGCATTCTAGCAAGCAGAATACTGTACAATTTCCTTCTTAATTTATATCAGCTTTCTATTACTTCACTTTTTCTGTAAGCTCCCACTACCATTTCTTGCCTCTACTAACTTACATGAAGTAGATGTTTATCATTTTTTTTATAAAGAAGCGTGTCCAGCAGGAGGCATAAGGCTCTAGCAGTATCTCAGAGGTACTCCTCAGGTTGTACTGTCACAGGGCACCTGGTCTGGGCTATAAACTCAAGGCTGCTAGTTGGAAGTGTGTAGTACTACATCTGTACCAACAGGCTGCATCAGAGGAATACAAAGACTTAGGAAGTTAACTGGATATAATGAAAAGCAACATGGCAGGTGTGCTTTTTAATATTGTTCCTGCATGCACATGATTCTTCACACAATGCTTTTCATTTGTAACTTTATTATGGCATCTCTTAATTGTAACTCAAAATGAACTTTGAATCATATTTCAAACAGTAGGAAATCATGTAAAGAAGAGAGCATGTGTATGCGTATTTATATAAAGGTTATGATTCAAAAAATGAATTGAAAATAGGTGTTTCCAGAGTTCTGTTGCTCAAAAGCTAGAACTGTGTTCTTCTGTGTTGTACAAAAATAAAAAAACTCTCAAAAATATTTTCTCATGAAGAACTGTATATTATGTGATGTATGTATATATATGTATGTTTTATGATTTTACTGTTAATATTCTACCACCTGCCACGTTACAGATTGGATTTATTGTGTTACCTTATTTCAGTGCTTTGCATTACAGCATAAAGAACATGACATATCATCACTTAGCCTGATCAGACCATGATCCTTAAAAATGAATGCAATCCTTATGAACTTTGCAATGCTGTAATATCCAGATTTTTAAGACATAAAGAATAGGTACCAATGTAATTTACAGCACTATGAGCAAGGCTCAAAATGCAATGTCCAACAGGACTTGCATTTTTTTTTCCAAAATGAACATAAAATAAAAATATGTATAACTGCACTATTATCGTGTGCTTGTGTATACCACACTTCAGTAGTTCACATCATATTTACACTTGTTTAATGAATGAAAAGATTATCTTGTCAATTGTTACGCTATCCTCGTAGTAAGCACAAAAAAAACGGAGATATGCCTGTGTCTAGGAAACTTAGATGCTGTGCATTGTCATTAGTTCCTCTAAGTATCACAAGTGTACAGCTGATTTTTACTTCCACTGGAATCAAGAGAGTTTTGTATGTAGATTTTCTTGAATATGCTTCATATCTTACACATAAGACAAAATACATGGACAAAACCTTTGAGTTTTTAAATGAGGGTGAGAAAAGAGACAGGAACCCAAAGTATTTGTAATTATTTAGAGGTAATATTCAGGACACAGGGACGATAGTCAAGTTTATCCTACTTCTAAGATTTCTAAGAAAAATTATCCCTTAAATGTATAAATTCCTTTCTCTTGCAAATAGTCACCTGCCATTTTCCTGATGCTTTTTCTATGGTGAGTGGAACTGGGACCATGAATGCACGTAGTGTCCAAGATGCAAGACTCAGTCAATATCACTAATGTTGCTGTGCGTACAGTGTTGGCATCCTTGCCTTGGTCCCCTGTCCTGAGACAGTGGAATCTGCAGCGCCAAGGCTCCTGTAACCTTGCAAATTTCTTTGTGCTGGTACTGCTACCACAGATGAAGTCTCCTAAAAAGGGATCTGGACAACCTTTTGAAAATGGGTGAGGACAGATGTGAAAAGACACCCCTTCCTCTCTCACAACATTGAGATTTTCCTGACTCTGTCCACGTAGTTTAATAGGCATGATATAATATTTTTTTCTTGATAGGGTTATCATTCTCATAATGTTCTTTTAACAATACTGTCCCTCACTAGACCTTAAAATGCTGTCAGATATGGCCTTGACAGGCATATGAGTTTCAATTATGAATTGGGACTGTAGTGTGTTTTATCTACAAGTTCCTATTTTTTAAGGGAAGGACTGTCATCTTTTCTTGATATATCTTTATACACCTCTGGCAGAGAGAAAAAGGGGAGAAACAAGTACCTAACCTTCTTGTAGTCTTGATTGAAAACTATGGATAGTATTACTATACTTAATTTGAAATAAAAAAATGGCTTCTTTCAATCCTCAGGTTGTTTTCTCTAATTTTTTAAATACATGTGCTTATAATCATGTTTTCATGTTTCATTCTTTGTTAGAGAAATATCTGAGCCTAAACATACCAGACAAGGTGTGAATCTAGAAGTTTCTTTTTGGATCCCTCTCTGTTTTATGTACATAAGAAGATTCTTTGAAGGCCTATAGATCAATTTTTATCTGTGTGTCATCAGCAAATTAGTTAAAAGTAGACTTAAATGTCATTGATTTCTCTACATCATGAAGATTCTAAGTAATACATTCGCTAAAGATGTACATGCGCTAAATAGGTGAATAAGATTTAATTCTTAAACTAATGTAGGGTGTTTGGGTTTTTTAATGTTACTCAGAAGATGACCTGGATTTTCAGTAGCAGGCTGCCAGTTGTTAGAAATAATTACAAAACAAAATCCAAGAAAAATAGAAAGAATACAAAGAAAAAAAACAAAACCAGAATATATTTAAAAAAAAAAATCCCAAAACGTGATGAATTGAAGCAGAATAACAATATTTCAGCTCTTATTTTCTTTCCACCTGTAAGAATAAATTTTAATAACAAATTATGCAAATAACCTTTCACAAAAATTTTACATCATGCTATAGATCATATTTTCATTATCAGTATAGATGCCTTCTAATTTTTTTTTTATTTCATTTAGTAGGGGGAGGACTTTAACATGTCAGTACTGTTGTATGTTATTTTTTTTTCTTTCATTGTAATCTTGATCCTGCAAAGTAAGCTATGCAGAGCTACTAGCCTGCCCTCATGACTTTTTGCTAAAAAATCAAAACGAAACCAGTTAATAGAGCTAACTAACCCTTGAGTCATCTAGTAGTGAATTACAGCTAAATATTTAGTTTAAAACAAAAAAACATCAGAATCTATAAAATCACTGCCATAGAATAAGGGGAGTTTCAGCAGAGATCAACAGCATTCAGTGATTTAATCAACAGTCTTTAATCAAAATAGTCCTATATTAAATGGTAAGTAATAGTGTAGACCTCAATTTATGAATGAGTTATTGGGGTATACCCAGTCATTTTGCAGCTATATGAAAAAATTTGCTCATCTCTAAGATGAGGGAAGTAAGACATTTCAATATGACATGAAGGATAGTTTAAGATCTGCTTCAGCATATTACATCCAAGTTCCCTAAATATGCTACTGCTTCCCACTTCCTAAAGCCAAGTTTTAAATAGCATTTTTGTCTCCTACTTCTGTTTCCCTCTGGGAAAGTTTCCACAGGCTTTTGGCAGTGGAACGTAGTATCCATAAAAGAGTGGGATATAGAACACTATCATGAGTACCATTTTAGGGAAGTGTGATTTATTATTTTTTTTTACCCCCCTCTGTTGGATGAAGGTTTTTTCTGTCATTAGCGTGCTGAGATGTGCTCTTTCCCATGAGTAAGAGTATGGTGCTCATGGTCAAGATATCACTGAAGCTGACATCTTGATTAAAATGAGTGAACTGAGCCCCAGGCATATTAGGTACATTTGGTTCTCTCCATGGCTTAATACTGGGGGCGTTGTATTGACAGTTTGTGATTAAGAACTTGAAAGCTTATGTGTTATGTGTTACTAGATCTACTTTTTTCTGGTAGTTACATCTGAATGGCAGATGTACAGATACAGATAGATGGATTTTCCTCTGTGACATTATTCTTTTATAAAATATATATTTTTTTCCTTGCTTATACAATTCCTTCAAATTTTTCTTCTTAAGTAGTTTCAAATGAAGTAGTACTCTGATTTGTCTAATTAATTAGATAAAATTCCACCTTTCTTAAGGTGGAAAGGTATTACTTTTTTATTTATTTAGATTTATTTATTTATTATTTAGATAGATTTATTTATTTAGATTATTTAGACAGTCTTTAATCGTTCTGATGATCAAAAGAAACTGATCTCTTTTTTAAAATTTAAGTATGTGTGTGGAATATTTGTATAGAATGGAAAATTAGGACAAAATCATACATTTCTTCTTCTTCCTATCCTTGACTAGCAAGGCATATGAACCTACTCTGAAACACATGTGCTGTTTCTGAATATATCCTAATTGTGGCTTGCTATCCTCTAGTTTTTTATTTGAAGTCAGAATAATGAGAATTAGAAAAGAATGATGAATTAAGACATAGTGTATTATAGTAATAACCCCATTAAAGTTTTGATGAGCATAAATCTTCAAGAGAATTTAGGAATCTATAATGTGAATAACAAAGGTCACTGGGCCTGAGCTATTCTAAATTAGATAACTAAAAAATTGTGACAAAGAAGGAGAAATCAATTATTTAAGTTCTGAAATGCAAAGTTTTTTAAAAAGTAACAGTATAATTACAGTTTGTTACATTCAGGGGTTTAAATTATACTTGTTTTGCTGGTGTTTCAGAACAGAACTTCCAAATAGCCATCTACAAATGAGTTTTTTAGGTTTTCATTTCCAACACCCACTTAGCTGGAGTTAAACACAAATGGTAAAGCTCTAAGTAGTTCAGCCTTCCAAATTACAGGACAAAAAAACCCCTGTGTTAACACAGCAGCAACTTCTTGCTAAATTTTGTGTTATGTATGTTCAGGAGAGGAAATACCCACTTCTTCCTTCCTCCATGGCTGCAGCTATCAAGATCCAACCAGTAAGTGCTTATGTAGGTAGGGTCGGAGATGTTTTGCCACTTGGGCAGCCTGTGAAAGTCAGGTCTAATGGGATAAAAGCAGCCTAGGTGGATCAATCCCACATCTCCCAGTTAAATGGTTCCAGCTCGATCTCTAGAAAAGCACCCAGACAGTCTTGTCTTACAGGTATACATGACTATGGGATCATATCAGTGATGTGACTAGTTTCTTGTTACTCTGGGTATGCTGGAGTCCATTTCTAGCTCTAGCATATTAAAATCCTTCTTTTCACTAAAAAGGGCACATAAGTAAAATCATGATACTTCAGCACTGGAAAAATTTATTTCTGGACTAGTTTAGAAACTATTTTATTATCATTATAGTGGATTAAAACTGAACTATTGGTTATCAGGACAATAACATAAAAAAAATCTGGTGTCATAATGGCATGATGGCTGCAAAAAAAAAAAGACTATTTTAAAGGATTAATTTAAATTCTATTTAAATAAACAGTATTAATCTCAATGATTCTAATGTGTAATCAAGCACTGACTTCTCAAGGGTAATCCATTAGTGCTTTAAAATATATGAGCTAAAATGAGGTGATGTACAGAAAAAAATATTTGAAGGTAGCTTAACACATTTCTGTACAATCAGAAATACTGGCAATGAATATCAGGATAATATTGACACAAAAATAATTCTTTTATAATCTTGATATTTTTCAGGGTTTTTATCTTTAAAAGAAACAATTACAGTGACTTAAGGAAATTTGCTGGTTAATTAGTAGTTTTATGTTCTGAGATGCTTGGTTTCTTTCTGGCTGAAGGCTGTGAACATTTTTTTTAATAGTTGCTTTGATGGGTTTTTTTTTTAATAGATAAGTAAAATGTACTACGTGAAGTAATTATGATTTGAAAATTTTCCTCCCCCACAAGGCTTTGGCGTTTTGTTTTGGTTTGGTTTCATGCAATTAGTGCACTCTGACCTGTTCCTGTCATATCATACTGTTCTTTGTGAAGGATGAGGTTTTGCTGTGGGAACAGAAAAGCATTCATTTGCCAATGAGTTATCCTATAAGCTAGAAATATTGTTTCTTCAGTATTTCTCACATTATATACCATGCAGCTTTTTTAAAAGTTCACTAAATTTGAGGTCAACTCTTTTTTCTTAATTGCAATTGGGAAGGAAAATTGAGTGGAGTAAAAGGAAAATTCTTAATGTATAAGTTGTTGAACTTTGATAAAATTTCCTTTAGGGGAGACTATAAATTGCTGATGGGTTTGGAGTTATTTTTTCTTGTGTCTGTTTAGTTTTTATTCATACATTTACATATGTTCTTATTTCCCTCTCCTAAAACGGACATATATCACTCTAAATGTTCACTGCTTGTTCTTTGCAATTTGTGGGAAACTTAAGCTTTAGTAAAACATTTTTTTTTCTCCCTATTCATTAACTCTATGGTAAGTCTCAGCATTTCAGCAGTTTGTCAAAGTAAGAGAATGATATTCATAACTTGCTAACCAAATCGAAAGTCAAATGTCGATGACATTTCTTGTGCAATTCCCTGAAAAGTTTGTTCATTTCTTCAGATGGGAACCTTAGGAATGCAGATATTATTAATCTTTTGGTGCCATCTTGTGGCAAGAGGATAATCGTATGAAACCAGGAGGTACTCTCTTGTCTAGCCCACAGGTTCTATGCCTACCAGCAAAATAGCTTGCTTTGGCGATAGATATGTATGTATGAATTTTTATAGTGACTATAAAATACCAAACCAAGTCATGCACAGGACAAAGTTCTCTTTGGGTGCTTCTTTTTTTTTTTGATCTTTTCAAGTGCATTACTATAAATATTGATTAGAGAAATCTCACAAAAATTGACTATAATTACCACATAGAAATAGATTTTTAGTCTGTAATGCGTTAGACCTCTGCAGAATACTTAAATACTTAACTCGTTCAAGGGAATTGTCAATAGATTTTTATTGTATTAGTCCATTAGATCTCTGTAGAATACTTTAATACTTAGCTACCTCAAGGCAATATTCACTTCAGCATCCTGTAATGTTTAACAAAAAGCCAAGGTCTCTGCTAGCATTCTTGTTTTTCATTTTATTTTCTGGTTTTGGCTTGGGAAAATTCATACTAACCTACATCCAAAAAAAAGCAATAACAGCACAGGAATACTGTTTATTTTCCTGATATTTTCATTGGGATTCAGCAAGATGGGTGGTTTTGGTTCTGCGCTAAATGAATACTAGTTTAATACATGTTTTTTTGAAGATAATGCTTGTAGATGTCTGCAATCAGTAGAGATCACATTCTCGCTCAATTTCCTAAGGAGTTTTCTATGTGATAGTCCATATTTGCTCACTTATTTATCTCTGACTTCCAGTCATGCTGAAAGCCTCTAGATGAAAAAATATTATTCCCTGTCAATAGCTGGAAAGAAAATTAACGTCAGTCCTGTTTTTATTTAAGCCAGTGGTTCTCATTCTTTCAAAAGTAAGAATGATTTTAGTCTTTCCCTTTTTTTTTTTTTTTTTTTTTTTTTTGAAAGACATTGATTGTAGTCTGGTCCAAATAACATCCAAATATCTTGTAGTCATTGAAGATCAATTGCAGATTATAACTTTGTGAGTTATTATAATACCCTTTTTTTCAGACAAGGGGTATGAAAGCATATAAAAAGTGCTCATAACTCAGGGCTAGAAAACAGACTGAAATTTTGAATTTCAGTCTAGTACTATAACCACAAAGGACCAAAAAAAAAAAAAAGTTACAGTATTTTTGATAGTATTTCCTCCCAGCTGAAGGAGGAAATACTATCAATCAAAATGAGTACCAAATGAGACACTGTTTAAGATCTCACCTTTGAAGTGGAAATAGTATTCTAACTGGATACTCTTGCAATGGCACATACTTCCATCACTTTCTGTACACACGGACAATACTGCCTTGTTGTGTATTCTATTCTTTCTAAAATTATACAGAAAATAAAAATATGATAAATATGTTAATATATGTTTTCTAGCAATTATATGGTATATATTAAAATGTTAGTAACTAGAATGTGATTTTTAATAAGCAATCACTAGGTGAGGTACAGTTGTATACTGTGCCAGCTCGTGACTCTGATAAATCAGTCAACAGTTGAAGGGTTCCTTTTGGATGGTTAGAGGTTGCGTGTTTTCTCTGATTAGAGTTAGATGGGTTGGCTAGAGATAAAACTCTGTTGCCTATCAGCAGGAATGGAGAGAAGAATCACAACATTAATGTAATAAGATATAGAATTTCAACAGTTTTGTACATGTATGTGATGATGTGTTTGTTAGAATTTTTCCTCCTGATCCCAGTAAAATTTTCTTGACAGTTAACACACTTGAATGCTTCTCTCTCTTTCTATATCTTTTGGTGCCTTCTATAGTATAATTTGCCTATGAGATTAAAATGTTAGGTGAATTAACTAAAGAAAGAATTGCAATTGCTCATTCCAGGGAATTCCAGGGAATGGTGTGAATTCCCTTACAAGAAAGACAAACCTAAATATGTGTCATAGTCTTTTTGATAGAAAGGTGTGAATCTTAAGGCATGACTCTCAATAATATTTGTATAAATAAAATTATGATATTATGACATATATAATATGCTAGTAATAATTACATTTAAATACAAAATATAATTTGTGCCTTTTGCAATCCATATAAAATCAGTTTCTATATCATTCTATGATTTGCTTTCTAGGCCTAATAGCGACATTTTCTATAACTACAATTTCTGGGCCTGGTAGAGTTTACATTTTCTTAAATCGAAAAATATAGTCAGTATTTAGTCATTAAACAGTATTTTCTGTTATTTCAAAGTAACCTGTGAATGGTCTGTAAAAATGAAATCTTAAAAAGCTTTCTAGAAAGTTACTTACCAAAATTGCATCTTCTTATCATCTTATTACGGATGAGTACTTTTCATTTGTGTATGCATGGCCCTGTAATTTTCATGTGGTTACATTTAATGCAAACTGAGTACAGAATATTTTAAGGAATATTCAAGAGGGGAAAAGTGGAATTCCGTTATGTGTATTAAAGTTTTTGTTAATTTGGTTTAAGGGGTTTTTTTAAATGTATTTACTTATAAAAGCTGCAGGTAAGGCAGGCAGCATGCTTCACCTGAAACATGGAGCAAGATAGGCAACGAATCAAGCACAGACACAGAAAGATGATGTAGCATGTCATAAGTTACCAAAGAGAAAGTGTCCAATGAGAAGTGGTTGTGTTTAGGTAGTGCAAAAAGCAAAAATGTAACTGTGATAAGTGAATGGATGTTGTGGAGTAACAGACAGAGTTTCTTGGATTGATTGATATGCATACCTGAAGAACTTCAGGAAATTAAATAAAAGCTTATTTGAACAGAAGAGTTTTTGAATTTGGAGAGAAAGTGTTGTAAAGGTTGCATCTCTTAATTCAGATGAGAACATACTGCACCAGCCTCCAAAAATTAAACAAGAGGCCATATGCAAAAGAAGCATGATATTCAATGATAGAAAAAATGATGGTTTGTCCAAGGATTTGAGCAGAAATAATGTTGACATGAGATTAAGAGAATTTACAGACAGTATTATGTGGATAAGAGGGAAGTAAAATAAATTTAAGGGATAAAAAGAGAATGTAGATAGTTAGGAATGTGTCTTGGAAAGATGAAATAATCCAAAGTATCAGTGTCTCCGATGAAGTTAGAGAGGGAAGAGGAAACATGGTCAATTAAAGTGATTATTCTTATTTGTGGAGCTTCTTGAGGTGAAAAGAAAACAGGGGAAGTTAATGATTTTTTTTATTATAGTCTGGAATGCCTGAAAATCTGTACAGTAACATTTCAGAATATGTTTTTGAAAGTAGTGGAATTGCTAAAATTTCTTCATTTCGGTTGCCAAATCCCTTGTATGCCCTCTCTGCAAATTACACCTGTTGAATAGTAGATTTTTTCTCTTTCAATCCCAGTGTGCTTAATTTAGTTAGAATTTTAGGTAGGTAAGTAAATACATTATTTATGCTGGAAACTGTTAGATCCTGTATATAAAGGGGAGACTGAAAAATGTCTGTCACAGAACTTGTCTAGATGATCAAAAGGAAAAAATGTTTTTTAAAACTGTTTCTGCGGTTAGTCAGTCAGATAAGATTGATTGCTGATCTGTGGAACTTGTATATTTAGTGTGTTCTTCTCCTGACTGTCAAAATTATTTATGTCTAGTGTGAATACCTGCTAGTCTAAGCAACATGCACCTAGACTGTGGCAGTGAAAGAAGAAAATTCATCCTAGTGTACAACTGCAGTAATATATAAGTGACATGTTTCAGGGCCTGAATGCCTAGAGAAATTCTAAAGGTCACAAAAGCACAGGATCCCAATAACCATGGGTGCTGTTCTTACATACAAGACATAGGTGTACCATCTTTTCAGACACCTGCAGAAACAGTCTGAGTGAGTTTGTTGCTATGACTTTGTCCTTCGGAGATTACAGTATTTAGGGCAAACCAACAAGTGTTACTTAAATTGAAAAGGGAACTGCTAAAATAAGAGTAGTGACACTGATATTTCAGGTTATATACTTTTTGACATTAGGTTAAAATATCTTTCATTTGCCAAAGTGAACATGGTTGTTTTCTCAAGAAGATGAACAGAGAAGACTATGTATACATTAGCTGAAAATGAAGCACTTGTTTCCTTTCCTACCTTTTACAGTATAGAAGTTATTTAAACTGTCTTTGAGGTATGAATATACACATAAGACAAAAATTAAAATTATATTTTATTGGACCGATGTAATGAAGTTTGTCCTTCAGAAATACAACTGTATTTTCCTGCAATGGATTTATATCCATGTCCTTTGATGCAGAGTAAACTGTGAAACACTTACATGGAGATAGCTGTCACTTTTGAGTATTGTAAAGAGAAATCAGGAAACGAAAGACAAAATAAATTGTAGTTCCTTACAAATGGGAGCAAAAAGTCCTGCTTTAAAAAATTTTAAAGCATTAATATTTTCCCTGATTTAACGATAATTTGGCAATAGCCCTACAATGTCTTGTGCAGGAGAGAAAAATTTTCAGAGAAACTAAAACCTTGTGTTTCTAGAACTGTGTCTCACCAACAGCATTCAATCAAGTTTTCCTCAGCCAAAGGAAAAAAAAATATCTCCAGATATTCCAGTAGTCTTATGGTAGTCTTAGACCAGGTTACAGCTCTTTTCTAGCTCCTCAGAGTTGGTGACAGCTGATTTACGTGAGAAAGGAATGGTAACCATGACCAGCTCTCCTGCTTTCTCTTTGATAAGCCCACGTTGCTATCCACAAGAACTCTACTGTTTTTGCACTTTGAAAAGACCATACTAGAGTCTTTCTTGCTCCTCATTTAAAAAAAAAAAAAGTCCTGAAGGACGGTAAATAAGAGTTAATTTACACTACCTCTTTCTGTGTGTTTTGGTACTTTATCTGAAAGGCATTTTGGTTAACAGCAGCAGTCAGGTGCTCTTGTCAATTAGGCTATGCTTGAAATATCATGTGCTTGTTCACGCGTAAGAGCCRTGCAGTTGAAGAACCAGAAGATGCGGGGCTGGGCAGCACTGCAGAAGCTCCTCATTGTCAATGGTTTTCTGATGCCCTCTTCCTAATTAGAGGGAAAGAGCTTGCCTGCAGGGAGGATTAAAAGTCACATCCTACTATGTATTGCAGTCTTGGAGGATGTACTAAACTGCAGAAGTTTGAGGGCCATGCGTGTTGTTAAAGTAATGTGCTTTTGTGCATGGGAGACCCCAGCATTTCGCAAATGACTTAAGCTTGTATTTAATTTCCATTACCATTGACTGGATTTGATCATATATATAAATTTAAGCACATTTAATTTTTTTTTAACACTGTGCAGTATGTACACACTCACATGCTTTGGCCAACTTGGTCCTTAATCAAAGCTGTGCCTTGTTCCGAGACTTTAATTTCCTAGCAGAAAATAAGAACAAAATAGCTCTGTATTTCTGAGATTAACTGGATCAACCTTATCTGCCTTTGTCTCAGTTTGGGCTTAGCAGTACTGTGTTCAGGACTTGTAATTTTTTCAGACGTTTTATTGGTTTCTGCTTAGATTTTAATAAAAGGGCCATTTTCATCCCTCACGTAATTCTTAGAAGGCAGTGATTTTTTTCATAAACTTCTAATGATCTCCAATAAGTATTTGTCAGGTAGTTGATTTAATTGATTTAAAGACCAAGATGAGCATTCTGCTTTAGTAATGAAATGCAGAGGATGTCTGGAATGAATGAATTATATATAGAATACATGTGATCAGAGCTTGTCCTGGAAGAGAAGTGCAAAATGAGAACCTACACTGAGCTGATCATTATTACCTAGGAAGTGCTTAATTGCACTTTTGCTTCAGGGTGCATTAAGCAAAAATTTTCACATCTAAAGCAATATATAGAATTGTATATTTAATAAAATATCAACATGCTATCTCACTAAAAAGGCTACAGTGTTGTAAGTCAAAAACTGCCAAATATTTTAGAATTATTAGATCTTCGACATAAGACTGTGACATAAAATTATAAGGGAAATCAAATTACGAGCTTTCATTTCTGTGCTTTTTTTAATACACGTATTTCGCCCCTAAAATTTTAATGTTTGTTGTGTTATCCTTTATGTCTTTCTGTTCATAAACTTTCCAAAATTACATTTTTTTTGTAATGTTTCATACATCCTAATGTTGCCCAACTGTTACTCAGAACTTGATTACCTGCTTTCTTTCTGTGCTGTGCAGGCACTGGTATTTTGGTATTCCTTTTGTGTGTTGTGTTCTTTGCTTAGGACATACTACTTATGTTCTTTGCTTCTCACTTCGTATTTCCTGCCAACCATGGATGTTTGACTTTCATCTGTATGATGTAATATAGCAAAATAAAGGTTGAATGCTTTGAAATCCTGGTTCTTGTGAACAAGAGTGGGGTTCACTGTGACAGGCTAAAAGGAGCCTGAATAGATAACCAGGTGTAGTGGTTTAACCTGGCAGGCAGCCAAATGACACACAGCCGCTTGCTCACTCTCCCCTGCCCCCGCAGCGGGACGGGGAGAGAATTGAAAAAAAAAAAATTCACGGATTGAGATAAAGACAGTTTAATAGAACAGAAAAGAAAGGAATAATAATAATAACAATGGTAATAATATATTAATGATATAATATATGAAATGAGTGATGCACAATGCAATTGCTCACCACCCGCCGAGACAATAGCCAAAGCGATCGCTTCTTCCGGGACCCCTTCCCCCCTCATTCATATACTGGGCATGATGTCACATGGTATGGAATACCCCATTGGCCAGCTGGACTGGCTGTCCCGGCTCTGCTCCCTCCCAGCCTCTTGTGCGCTTGGTAGAGCATGGGACGATGAGAAGTCCTTGAAAAGTAGATTACCTAGCAACAACTAAAAACATCAGTGTGTTATCAACATTCTTCTTACACTAAATCCAAAACATAGCACTAGGAAGAAATTTAACTCTATCCTAGCCAAAACCAGGACACCAGGTTATCTATTAATCATTCTTCTCACGTGAAATCAGCAACCCGCCGCATATAAGACACTGCGTTACCAGCTTCAGGACCATTCATTCCCCCTACACCCCTAGCCGAACTTGCTCTTTTGCGCCTCAGGTTTCTATATCAGGGCCATAACTTGGTTAATCCTTAAAACTTACTCTTCACCGATACATCTGGTTGGCTATGTATCACCATTTTCGTCCGTGATCGCGACATCTAAAGGCCTTAGCACTTTTGGTTCCCTTTTTTTGGGGGGCTTCTTCAGGCTKCCCCTCCAGTGCACTGGGTAAATACAATCTATAGACGTGAGCATCACATGGTATAYGTCCTGATCTCGTCCTCCTGAGCTATTGAATGAGACAGTTGAAGTATATGGGGAATCATCTTGGCACTGATGCACTTTGTCTTCCATTTGGTTATGAGTTTTCCATATGGTTATTGTTTCTTCTCTGTGAGAAATTTTATTATGTAGCTGAAACATAGGTCTCTTTTTTAAAACAAAATATATAAATTCTGGCTGGGCATATAAAATTTCTGTTCCAGTGGGTGGCTAAGTACTGTGTCATATCTCTTGCAGGTACGCTTTTCCTGGGCTGTATAACCAGGACCCAAAAAAATTGGTTAAACATTGATAGACCTAATTTGAGTAGCAATGCCCTGAAGAAACATGCCACGTAAGAGACAATGATGTGGCACACTGGCAAGGAGAAACATTTAAAAAATTGTTCAGACATAAACACTCATGTGTCCATAAAAACAGACTATCTCTAGGTATCAGTACACACATCCAGATACCTCTTGGATACTCTATGATACTTTGGATATCCTTATAAATAGGTTTTTTCTTGTGTTTCTTCAGTCCCTTAATAATTTTTAAACATGGATTTTATGGTATGYTTTGGACATTTTAAGAATATCCAATGCTATCAACAATGTTCATGCTGTATGGCTGTAGTTCCTGGATAATTTTCAATATATAGTGGATATTATTTATGAAGATTTAATTAATGATAAAGAAAAGTTAGTTTTTATCYTATATCGCTTATTAGTTATTAATAGGTATGTGAAGTACTGGGTTTTTTTGAGTTGCAACAGTGTTTGTGCTTAGGCACTGTCCTCTTATGTATTTGTGTACTGCCTGGTTGTTTGCAGAACAGCAAGGGCTTCAGCATCACTAAAGAGCTCTAGGACTTCTTTTTGTCGTTATAATACATTTTTATTAATGAACACAAAAAACCCCCACAAACTATATCCATTTTACTTAGTCTGTAGTCCTATTAACTCCTAGAAATTTTGAGTTATACAGATGGTTGGGCAGCATACAAAGATTATTTAGTGAAATATAAAATAGTTCATAATTCCATAACTGAAGTTTTTTGTTTTGAATACAAACTGAACTAACAATCAGTATTCAATCTAGAGAGGGAGCACTGCTATTACTACTGTATACCAAGTAAAACTTAAAATCAGGTCTTTTGAATTATTTGGAATTATCAAATAATAGATAATACAGTCATGAGTGCACAGATGTTGAGAATGGCATTCTATCTCAGTTTCATCTTGGGAATTTGTCCTACTAATTGGCCCTCTTCTTTGTAAAGACACCGTGGTGGAACTTGGTTATCCTGTTCAAAATCCTTCTATCTGTCTTTAAAAAGGCTAGGACATGGGGAATAGCACACAGAGGTTTGAAATAACTTGCCCTAACTCACACTTAACATTGCTTGAAGATTTAGGAATAGAAACTCTTTCTCTCAGGTTCATCCCTGTCCACTGGCTATGTATCATATTAGTATGCTTAAATAAAAAAACATGAAAATATATAATAAAATAAATGTGAGAAAAGGAAGATAACTTCTTGGGACCTTTCAAGGTTGATGAAGAAGTAGTTTACCAATTTAACAAAATGTTGATTTTTTTTTTATTATTATTTTCTAAGTTAAAAAATATTGATTTGCTTCCTCTGCTTCTTCCCACCACAACCTCGTCGGAAACATAACGTTTTATGTTTGATGATAAATGACGTATCACATTAGAGCTAAGAGTGATTTGAAATGGCTGAAACATCTAAAAGAATCAAACATCATATTGGAGACAGGTCATCCTTAATAGCAATGTGATTACAGTTTTCATACTATTTTTCCTCTTTCAGACAGCATCTCTTCTGTGTACTTGGAATCATTCCATCTTCCTTCCCGTGAAGACACAGCGGGTATATAAGCATTAACCATTGTGTGTTCAGGCCCTTGGACTATGTTTCCTGTTTCAAGTGATGTTAAAAGGTACTTCTGAAAATCCAGTAGTCTAAAGTGACAACTCTAAAAAAGCAAATGTAGGGTGAGCTACTACTAAACAAAATATGAGTAGGCATTTAGTTTTCCAAATTAAGTTTAATCCCTAGAGGGCTGTGGAAGCCAGCCTGCAAATATTACTTATTTTATGTTCAATCTAGGTTAACAGACCTTTTTGTTATTTTTTATTTCACAAAATAGGGTCTGTATGATTAAGATTGGCTCAAAAAATTTGTTTCTCCTACTTTGTTCAGTTACTGTGTGGAAGAGAAAGATATTTGAAAGCATATATTATATAATAGCCTTTTATTATTTTTTGCAGTGTAAATAAAATAAAGTTCAGGGTTGGTCTTCTGGGTATAGCACTTACAAGATTAAGGATGGATAAAGGTGGAAAGGGAAGTTAATCTCCAAGACAGTCTTAAGAGATGAATTGTACTATGTAAATGTGTGCTAGTTCTGTCTGTAGATGTAATTATCATTACAGTTACAAAAAAATTCATTCCCTGGGCTGTTTTTTGTGGTTTTTTTCCCAGCTACAAATCATCTCAACCATTACTTCTTGTCATGTTCAGTAGATATGGATAACAGATTATCCCTTGTCTCTTTTACAGAAGTCTTACATATTTGAAAGTTGTAACTTGATTTCCCCTCTCACACATTCTTCTGTTATAACCTAGTGGCTCCAGTTTGTTCACTTGTGCCAGGATAGTCATGACAACTCCTCTTTTACCCTGACTTCTCCACACCTCTCCTAAGGTGTGGTGTTCAAAAATGAATTTATTGCTTTAGCTGAGCCCTTCCCATTGTTGCCTGAGTAGAGAAGATATACTTCATTTTTCTAGTAATCCTCCTTATATATCAGTTTCTTTTTTGGATCCAGATGATGCTGTTAAATCATATTCAGTGATCTACTTGCCTCACTAGCATTAAGATGGTTGACATTTACTGATTTTTCTCTGTCCAAAAGGCATGATAATTATTCAATTATAGAAAGAATCTAGAGTGGAATTGGAGTGGAAAATATATTTTTAAATAAGAGAATGACTAATTATTCTGAAACTGCTTCAGCTAATTCATGTTCTATACTAGTAGTAAATTCATTAGGCCCAGTGCTTTAAAAACCTGTAATTTGCAGTGAACGGTATGTGGTCCTTAAGCATGCCTCGTTCCCATGCTGAGGTGGTTTTATTTTATGAACACATGAACGTGCTGATACTGGTTTGCTGGGTTTTCTAAATGTCTTGTCACTGAAGGAGTCGTCCCATAACTTAACATAACTGGGTTGCCTTGCTCATAGCTGCACACCTTGTCCAGTGTCATTCCATCCCCTTCAGAGGATCATATCACTTCCCACCTAGGAATTGTTTATGGATTTCTCCAAAGTTTCATGGCTCTTGGCTGCAAATCCAGCTTGTTACACAGCTAATAGGATTACAAAGGCTGGCCATTCTCATCTGAGTTCTTCAATTAATCTCTATCCTGACTTCTTCCTGTTTAATGTTGAGATCATAACATCTTGCTGCCAATATTAATTGTATTAGCTACCTGTCCTAAATTTACTTTTAGAAACAATGCTGCTGAGAAAAGACACTGCATTCTCCAACTTCCTTCATTCTATCTGTAAAAGCACTATTTCTCCACTGATTACTGAACCAAAGTTTTTAATCTTGCTCCTGTTGCTTATGCTCTTACATAATTATTTCATCCTAGATGTCTCTGACTTCTCATTTTGTGCCTCGACTTTGTCCATTTTACCTCTCTCTTGCCTGCTATTCCTTTATACTCATATTTAGCAATTCAATATATTTTGTATTTTTGACATGCTTGCTTCCCTATGTTTTGAATGAAATGACAGCGTCTTATCCAAAATCTGTTCTTTACTGCATTTCCTATCCCACTTTTGCACTAGAAAAGCTTTTGTTTGTGCCATATAGGTTCTTTCAAAAACTACCTCCTCCTTTGGTCTTCCTGTCTTTCCTGCACCTAATATTATCATAATCTTCCAATCCTATGGGGTACTTCACCAGCTCTCTGTTATGCTTATTATATGATTTTCAACGTTTAAAACAAAAGACTTCAAGATTTTCTGGTTTTGCTCACTGTGCTTTTTGTATTAGTGTACAGATGTCAAAGACTTTTGATAGATGACTAATGCAGCACCTTCTTCATCTTTTCTGACTTGCTGTCACCTGATCTTTTTATCCTCTTAGACTGGTTTCCAGGTATTTCCTGTTTATACCTAAATTACATGTTTATGTTGCATACTCATGTTTCTTTTTACTTTAAAATCCTCTTTACTAGGCTAGTAACTGAATCTTCCTTCCTTATTTCCCTCCAGGTCCCATAAGAAAGAATTCATCTTTATCTAATAGCTCAATGAAAAATGTCCCCTAAGTGAGGAAGCCAAAGCAGTCCAGGTGACACCACCAGTCACAAATTTATTTCCAGAATATTATTCTATAGAACTGATGTTTCCTTCCTAATGAGAAGGTTTCTAAAAGATAATGAATAAAAGGAACTTGCTAATGAAAAGGATAAGAGGTTGTTACAGATGTTGATACTGTGGAAAAAAACTGCATACCTTGGCACGGGTAAGCATTTGTAGCAGACCTCAGCAGTTTGCATAAATAGAGCTTTTGGGAGAGAAAGTTTCCAAATTAATTGGAAAAAGTTGTGGAACAGGATTTGGAAAAACACTGAGGCACAGAGGTTTTGAAGAGGCTGCTGTCCAATTGCAGACCAGAAGAAGGGATGCACATGCAGCACCAGTCAGGACTGAGGATGGAAATGACACCAGCAGTGCTGCTGCTGTGATCCATTTGCTCTGTGACATGACTTCTTGCTGACCTCATTGTCTGTCAGGTGGTGCTTGACATTTTACCTCACAAGTTGCCAGAAAGGTGCAAAACTTTCAACAGTGCGAAAGTGACTTTATATCATACTCAGTGTATGGCCATTTTTTTAAACACCTGTCTGCCTTCTAGAGCTGGTGTATTCATTGTGGTTTGTTTTTTTTTTTTTTCTTCACTATCATGCAATTGTCTTTCTCAGAGTTGCACTGAGTAATGTGATGAAGACATTGCAGATTGGAAGGTTTGTTCATAGGCACAGGAAAAATTTACACTTGAGTTCTTCGATCTCATATATATCTTTTACTTTATAATAGTGTTTAAAGGAGAGGGAGGAAATCATCACTTGACATTTTCTCTAAGTTTTGCTAATGTGTATATATATATTATAGCATTGTAGTTCTGTGCTTCTCATCACTTAGGAAAAAATCACCATAGTTTCTTTAAATATGGTAATATACACTTTAAATATATATCACGTTGTGCTCTGAGTGACACCAGTGAATATCTTCAGCAAGCACACTTCAGTCACTGAAGTATCTGGCTTTTTGTTGCTGAAACTGAGAACAGATCCTTGACATCCTTGTAGTAACATAAATATAACACTTTCATTGACATTACATTCTTATGCTAGCCTGCCGTTCTTGAACAGGTGTTTGGAAGAGGACTAGAAGAAACACCAGGGATAAAATGAAAATGTTAAGAAAAGAATGGATAGCTGTCAACATACCAATGAAAATCCATGTTCAAAATATAGGCTAAAGCACGTAATTTATGAATGACACTGGATGGAAATTGCAAAAGTGAACAGAAAGAGTCATAAGAAAAAAACAGTTGATGGGACATATTACCATTTAATTTATGTGACCTTTACAGCCTGTTAAGAATCATTTTTACTTCCAGTTTGGAACCATTGTTCTTTTGGACCTTAATGAACGGATGTAGGACCTCAAGTAACCTTCCTCCTATGTTTGTCTAAAGTCCTAAGCTTCTTGTAATTGCTTGCTTTACTGTAAAGCAAGCTATAAATTAGAATAAGAAGCTTTAAATGTTCAGCATTGCTTCCTCCCATGCTGACATTAGCATTAGGTCCATACATTTTTCTTGGAAGGTGCAACAAATAATGTTATTAGCAGCATGACAGAGACTCAGCCTGACATAAGCCTTCCAGAAGTAAGAAGCTGGACACCGTTCTGTAAAAATATCAAGACAGATTGGATACAACAGTAATTTGTTAGCTACTAGTTAAGTTATGGTATGCTTTGGATGGAAATGGTTTTGCTTCCCCAGGAGTGATGTTAATCACAGATGGTCAATATTTCCTATATTGACAGTTCCCAAAATATTTTTTTGCAGAAGGTATCAGAGTATATTGTATCTGTATGTGTACTCTTGTATCTGTATCTTTGTGGATTTATTTCCTAGCTAGATTTTAGATGATAGTGTTAGTAGAAGATATGAGATTCAAATTTCCTTGATGACTTTGCAACCCAAGAATGGTAAGGAGAGTCTATTACAAATAGTTCTGTGATCTTCTATAGCGCTTCCCTCTCTGCAAGTGATTTAAAGGAATCTGTTGGTAAAAATGTACAGGTCATCTGGTTCTTGTTATCCTGAAAGATTACCTTTATTTAAGATAGCTTTCTCTGAGAAAAAAAAAATGGATGGATGTTGTGGGTTAACCCCAGACAGCAACTAAGCCCCACCCAGCCGCTCGCTCACYGCCCCCCAGTGGGATGGGGGAGAGAATCAGAAGGGTAAAAGTGAGAAAACTCGTGGGTTGAGATAAAGGCAGTTTAATAGCGAAAGCAAAAGCCGCGCACGCAAGCAAAGCAAAACAAGGAATTCATTCACTCCTTCCCATGGGCAGGCAGGTGTTCAGCCATCTCCAGGAAAGCAGGGCTCCATCACGTGTAACGGTTACGTGGGAAGACAAAATGCCATCACTCCGAATGTCCCCCTTTCCTTCTTCTTTCCCCAGCTTTATATGCTGAGCATGACATCATATGGTATGGGATATCCCTTTGGTCTGTTGGGGTCAGCTGTCCCAGCTGTGTCCCCTCCCAGCTTCTTGTGCACCCCCAGCCTGCTCGCTGGTGGGGTGGTGTGAGAAGCAGAAAGGCCTTGACTCTGTGTAAGCACTGCTCAGCAAGGCTAAAACATCCCTGTGTTATCAACACTGTTTTGGTCATAAATCCAAAACACAGCACCTTACAAGCCACTGTGAGGAAAATAAATTCTATCCCAGCCAAAATCAGTACAATGGGGAAATGAATTAAGGCATTCTAGTTTATTATTGTATGCGTCTAGTGGGATTAAGTGATGAGATTTCCTTGGTTTTTGCCATAGCTGAGTGAATATTTTAAAGCATTAATTGTTTTGCAGAAATAGTTTGTCCAAGCTATTAGTTTATAGTGTCAAGAAATTCTATGTAAAATATCTTAGTTATATGCCACATATATTTCTATATATTTCACATATGCAGATTTGAAGGGGTTTGCCTTTAAATGTGGGAGAGCTATCAAATTCCTGTTGTCCTAAGAATAACACCTTTGTTCAAGGCAGTTTTCTCAGGGAACTGAGTGGTATTTACATCATTATTTTTACACTTACTTGGATAGGATGGGATGGAAATCTGTTTATCACTGAGTAGACACTTTGTTTGAGTACACTGTTGACTCAATTAGAGAATTATTTTTCTGCAGTCTCTTTGTGGTTACCTATTTGTGATCTTTACAAGAGACTTTTCACTTGCTGTTCTAGACCTTTGGTAAGTTTACAGAAGAATATTCTGTAGAGAAAAATGTTACATATTGCCTAAGACAGCATCACTCGTTCAGAAATGATATTAAAATGTTGCATATAWTACAGCACAAGGTAGGAGTAAGCCCCTGTAAAAACACTTTAAACCTTTTTGAGGAAAAAATTGTTTTGTAGTCTGTAGGCTTCGAAGATCAATACATCATTAATCACTGATAATTTGTTTTCAGTTTGAAAAAAGACTGTTGTTTAAAAAAAACCTTAAGTTAAATTATTAGCTGTGCACATTGTGATGAAACAGTCCCTAATTCTAAAAAGAAACAAAAAAACAGGGACTAGATAATATTTGACAGACACAAAGAATTCCAGTAATCTAGATGTCTTGTATTTCTCCTGTACAATTATTATTCGGTCACATTAAATAAAAATAAACAGCATTTTTCACACAGAATTATAAGTTTTGACTCCTAATTGACTTCCAGTTATAACTAAAATACAAACATTTGGTTACCAATTACAATAGTAATCTATTCATCTTAGATTCAAAAAACAAAAAAAAAAAAGGAGAGAGAATTGGAAAATTTTATAAATACTGCATGCATCATAAAATGATTTCTTTAATTGCGTAAAGCCACAGAATTCACAGTAGAACAGGTATATTGATATAAATCATTGAGTTTTACTGGGATAAAGGATAATCCTACACCAAAATATGTCAGGAAAATTATTGTTTTTCTAGCTACCTCTATTTGTAGAAATAGATAATTTTAACTGAAACTATTTGTTTCAGTTAAAACTTTCTAGCAAAAGAAGAAATTGGATAAACCTATAACATATGAATCCATTTTCACTTAACCATGACAGTTACCTTGCTATTGTAGGACAATATCCATAAGTCGTCTTGCAGCCTGTTTTAGTTATCTGCTTGCTAGCAAAATTTTACAACATATACAGTGTTTGCATTTTGTCTTCTGGCTGTTGTAGGTGCAGTTGGAGAATCATTTGAGGGAAATAGCAAGATTCTCTGTCACTTTGGATATGGTGTGGACAGGCAAAGACTCTACCTAGTAGAGGCCCTTGCAGCTTTGCATTTTCAGTTTGGAGTAAAGAGAGCTGTTAGTCAAAAGATAATCTCACTGGTGTGACATGGAGGGCTGGTCATTATTGGTTGAATAGTTAATATTGCTTGCTACTTTATGAGTATCCAACAGCCATGTAAAAGGAATCTGTGACTACAGTGATATAGAAAAGAAAAAAAAAGAACCAGAAGAACAAATGAAGCACAGTTGATCAGAGGGGACTTATCAGAGAAACAGAATAGAAGTGGGCTTACTTGAAACAGAATATTGAACAGAATTAATAACAAAATATAAATTAAGAAGCAAAACAAAGTTTTTAATGTTTTTAGTTATCTCTTATTTTCCCTTCAGAACAGATATTTTTCAATCTCCATATAATATTCCCACTACTATATACTTTGCTGAATAAGTATCCCTATGTCTGCAAAGTTTATACATTCACATATACATGCACTCATACATAGAAACAAAACAAACAAGCAGAACTGAATAACTTAAAACTTTATCAGCCTTCCAACAACCTCTCAGCTAGCACTTATGATAAAGCCATTACTGTCTGAAGAGCTCCAGTTTTGTAATCCTGATGGTAAAGCCTTTCATGAAATTAAGATTATCTCGCAGAATTCAGCTGAGAAAGAAACCAGCGAAATAATCATAGAATCATTAAGGTTGGAAAAGACCTCTAAGATCATCAAGTCCAGCCATCAACCCAACACCACCATGCCCACTAAACCATGTCCCGAAGCGTCACATCTACACGTTTTTTGAACGCCTCCAGTGATGGTGACTCCACCACTTCCCTGGGCAGCCTGTTCCAATGCYTGACCACTCTTTCCATGAAAAAATTTTTCCTAATATCCAATCTAAACCTCCCCAGGCGCAACTTGAGGCCATTTCCTTGTCCTATTGCTAGTTACTTGGGAGAAGAGACCAACACCCACCTCGCTACAACCACCTTTCAGGTAGTTRTAGAGAGTGATAAGGTCTCCCCTCAGCCTCCTCTTCTCCAGGCTAAACAACCCCAGCTCCCTCAGCCGCTCCTCATAAGACTTGTTCTCCAGACCCTTCACTAGCTTTATCTCTGGACATGCGCCAGCACCTCAATGTCCTYCTTGTAGTGAGGGGCCCAAAACTGCACACAGTATTTGAGGTGCGGCCTCACCAGTGCGGAGTACAGGGGSAYGATCACCTCCCTCCGCCTACTGGCCACACTATTTGTGATACAGGCCAGGATGCTGTTGGCCTTCTTGGCCACCTGGGCACACTGCCGGCTCATGTTCAGCCGGCTGTCAACCAGCAMCCCCAGGTCTTTTTCCGCCGGGCAGCTTTCTAGCCACTCTTCCCCAAGCCTGTAGCGTTGCCTGGGGTTGTTGTGACCCAAGTGCAGGACCCAGCACTTGGTCTTGTTGAACCTCGTACAGTTGGCCTCGGCCCATCGATCCAGCCTGTCCAGATCCCTCTGCAGAGCCTTCCTACCCTCAGGTGGATCAACACTGCCGCCCAACTTGGTGTCCTCTGCAAACTTACTGAGGGAGCACTCAACCGCCTCGTCCAGATCATTGATAAAGATATTAAACAAGACTGGCCCCAAAACTGAGCCCTGGGGAACACCGCTCGTGACCAGCCGCCAACTGGATTTAACTCTGTTCACCACAACTCTCTGGGTTCGGCCATGCAGCCAGTTTTTGACCCARCAAAGAATACACCCATCTAAGCCATGAGCCGCCAGCTTCTCTAGGAGAATGCTGTGGGAGACAGTGTCAAAGGTTTTACTAAAATCCACAGCCTTCCCCTCATCCACTAGGCAGGTCACCTAGTCATAGAAGGAGATCAGGTTGGTCAAGCAGGACCTGCCCTTCATGAACCCATGCTGGCTGGGCCCGATCCCCCGGTTGTCCCGCACCTGCCTTGTGAGTGCCCTCAAGATGAACCGCTCCATGATCTTCCCCAGTACCGAGGTGAGGCTGACAGGCCTGTAGTTCCCCGGATCCTCCTTCCGGCCTTTCTTGTAGATGGGCATCACACTGGCAAGCCTCCAGTCATCCGGGACCTCCCCTGTTAACCAGGACCGCTGATAGAGAGTGGCTTTGCAAGCTCSTCCGCCAGCTCCCTCAATACTCTCAGGTGGATCCCATCCAGCCCCATAGACTTGTGAGTGTCCAGGTGGCATAGCAGGTCATTAACCACTTCGCAAAGAAGGCATTAAGTACCTCCGCCTTTTCCTCATCCTCAGTGGCAATGTTACCCCCGGCATCCAATAAAGAATGGAGATTCTCCTTGGCTCTCTTTTTGTCGTTAATATATTTGTAAAAACATTTTTTGTTCTCTCTTATGACAGTGGACAGATTGAGTTCTAGCTGGGCTTTTGCCATTCTAATTTTCTCTCTGCATGACCCAACGAGATCCCTGTACTCTTCCTGAGTCACCTGCCCCTTCTTCCAACAGCGGTAGACTCTCCTTTTTTCCCTGAGTCCCAGCAAAAGCTCCGTGTTCAGCCAGGCCGGTCGTCTTCCTTGCCAGCTCTTCTTATGGCACACGGGGACAACCCGCTCCTGCGCCTTGAAGACTTCCTCCTTGAAGAACGTCCAGCTTTCCTGGGCCCCTCTGCCCTTCAGGACTGCCTCCCAAGGAACTCTCTCAACCAGTGTCCTGAACAGGCCAAAGTCCGCCCTCTGGAAGTCCATGGTAGTGGTTTGCTGACTGCCCTCCTTATTTCACCAAGAATCGAGAATTCTATCATGTCATGGTCGCTAAGCCCCAGACGGCCTCCGACCACCACGTCTCCCACCAGTCCTTTTCTGTTGGTAAACAGCAGGTCAAGCGAGGCACCTCCCCTGGTAGGCTCACTCACCAGCCATGTCAGGAAGTTATCTTCCACACACTCCAGGAACCTCCTAGACTCTTTCTTCTATGATGTGTTGTATTTCCAGCAGACATTGTGTAAGTTGAAATCCCCCAAAATAAAATCTATGAAAAAATCTAATTGTAAATGTACTCCTCCAGCTTTTTTTCATCTTGACCTCGTTTCTCATGATTTTAAAAAATAATTACATACCATTGCTTTGCTTATATGACTATTCTCTTCTTCTCTTCCTTTCCTTCAATCTTAGTTTTTGTCCAAAAGGAGAATTTCTCCTTTCTTCTGAATGAAAAGGATGAAAACTCTCCAGCAGATGCTATTTTTAAATAATACACTGATAGGCACTGTAGCTGCTGTATAATACCTGCCGATTGCCAATTCACTATATTCCAGTGTTCAAACTTAGAAGTCCGGTTGGTCAAAAACTGTTGTAAGAACAAAAATGTAACATCTGCCACCAAAGTAATCCTTACCTAAGTTCTCACCTTCCAATCATTGTTTTATAAATACCAAAAGCCCACAGGAAAAGTAGTAAATTCCTTTTATTGTCCAAATTGTCTCTAGTAAAGAAATTGTGTATTAAATTTCTTGAGTTATCCGCAAATAATATTGAAGCCTCCTTCTTTTTGCTACAGAATGTTACAAAATAAAGTTAATTTACTCTGCAGATAGTATTCCATGCCATTCTTCCACCAAACAAAAAAAAACCCAAAAACTTAAAAATGGTACCCAATAAAGGTTATGTTCTGTTAGCTACTGTCAAACAGTTCAATACAGTCTGTTGGGTGATTGCTTCAGAGTGATATTAGTGATCACTGGAGAGAGGGAAAAGAAGGAGGAAAATATTTTCTGTCAGAAAGATCATGACCAACCTGTTCAGGTGTCCACAAGTTTAGAGCACTTCAGTTTTCAAATCCCTAAATAGAACAACGAGGTTAGCTTGAATTTCCTGTGTAATTGGAGTTTTTGTGATTGTTACATGAAAAATTAGGTCTTGCAAGTCTCAAAACATGTTTTTAAAATGTGTTAGCACCTTGGAAATTGTTGATGAAAGCACTGGTTTATTCAGGTTTTTTGTGTGGTTCCTAGAGATACTAATTGGCATTGCAAGCAGAAGGCAAGGGCAGTGAGAGTTTGCCAGAATGCAGATTAGCAACAATTATAATATAATATTCTGCCTGGCTTTGATTTTTCTTCCTCTGAGGCCTTCTTGAATGGCATGACTACTGGGCAGCTGTCATTCTCTCTTACCTTTTTTTCTATATTTCATCAACTATGAAAAAGTCTACGGTGTTGAGTAATTTCAGTGAGAGGTGCTGTGAGAGATCCTAAGACCTGGTGATCAGAACAGGAGAATAATGACCTTGGTTAACATCTCTGCCTGATTAGCTGCCATCTGTACTGAATTTGTGAATGACTTTGGAGTTAGTGAAGTCACACTTTGGAGAGAAAATATGCTGGGGGGGGGGAAACAAAAAAACCCTACCTCTTAAGCAAATCCTTCTTTCTTGCATTAACAATTTTTAAAGTTTGTATTTTACAGTGTTTAACTTACATATAGTACCTAATGGGCTTAATGCCATGATATAGAACAAACTGGGGGAAAAGAAAAGAAAATTTAATACCACAACTGTAGGTAAAGCTTTTTCTTCCTTTTTTTTATTTTTTTTTATTTTATGCACTCTTGGCCAAASCAATAAATTAAAAACTTAAATTCAAAGCCTCAAATCCTTTTCCTAAGGATCTATCTGTTATTTTTCCTCCTTCAGGCAGTCTGTGCAGACCACCAGAAAACATCCCAGATGAATGCCAAGGTCTGGGAAATTTCYCAGACATTCTCTTGTTTTCTTCCTTTTACAGCTCTTTTAAGAACAATTTATCTATAATTACATGGTATTATTCCAGGCTTTCTTAAGTCCAATCACTGTGTCAGTTCTCTTTCACTTGCACTGGAAGATCTTTACTTCCCAAGCTAAAACAAATAGATGTACACACATACCAATATGGGATAATCATTCCTTTTCAGTTGTACCATGAGTCAGAGCTACTTTCTTGCTTGTTACCTGATCCCTCTCCTTGCAAATGCCATTATTCTGGAATATCTTCATGCTGTAGACCATGGATGTTGCTACTTCATTACTTGCTGCTAAGCAAGGTTTGGGGATGGAGGAGGAGATTAAGAAATGGAGGGTGCTGATTCTCTACAGTATTTTTTTTCCTCTCACTTTGTTCTGCTTGCCAATGTATGTATTGTTTAACTATTCATTCTCCAGACACTGTGAACCACACTTAGATGTTCAGGATGCAACTGCTCATGCACCAATTACAAATGGATTCCTGGATGTGCCTCATATCTCACATCTTTTGAAGACAAGGCCTGCTCATGCTTACCCACACAACTTCACTCAATACTTCATCTGACACATAGGTTTCTTCATTTGGGGCAGCAAAGAAGATAGTTTTTGGTCACCTGTATGTAAGAAGTGTTTACTATTTCAGTGATTTCAGTTTTCAGCAACTTCATTCTGGAGAACATCTCTCTCCTATATATCTCTCTAACAGTTCTTTATACATTGTATGATTCATTCTCCTATTATTTATCACTCCTTGGCATTTATGTTTTAACAGTTTACCAACTTCATCTTTTCATAGGTAGTCTCACAAACTTTAATGATAGCCAGCACCAAGTTTTAAATTCATTTTGTTCATATTTGAAAGTGACATATGGACACTTCTTGGTCTGCACATCCTCTCTCACATAATAGCATAGATAACTTCTGTAAAACATTGTTAGTCTTCCTATGGACTAGGGAGATTCTGCTTGTTTTTCCATTTTCTAGTTGCTCATCAGTCCACACTCAATTATGTCAATGTTCTATTGCTTGAGTTATATAGCTATAATAATTTAAGTGAATTTATAGCTCTTCAGAGCATAGCTTTATACTACAGGTAGGAGCTTACCACTTTTTTCTTGTCTACCACACCCCCCCTCCCTTCACTGAGCAGCTGAATGATTTCACTTGGTTAATAGTAAGTCCACTACTATTCATAAACTTGATGACCTCATCAAACAGGCTTGAAACAGGGTATGTAAATACAGCATACAGAATAGAAGCCTCTCAGAAGAGGATAAATGAAAGGCCACTCAGTATTGTACCTTGAGACTTCAAAAGATGCAATTTGCCTCGTTGTCTGCCACATACTTGCTCTGCAGTCTCAGGTGATCACTTTGTCTTTGCGCAATTTTCTTATTCATACAGCCTAGAGTAACAGATTGGAATAACAGAATAATATTTTATTATTGTGTTCTGTAAAGTAATAGAAAAGAGTATATTCCTTCTCTGTGTCTTGGATGAAGCAATAATGAATGCCATAAAGACTGCTAGTGTTGTTGTAACTGTAATTATCGAAGGACTTACAGATGAAGTATAGCTTTTTTAATAAAGTCAAAATATTTTACTAGCCTGTCTGGCTGTATTTGGAAAAAAAATTACATTCTTTCAGGCATAGAGGTTCTTTTTTTAGATCTGAAATAGAAAAAGGAGACTTAAAGACTAAACAAAAATTGAGGACAATTTCTCTAATTTTAATTAGATAGCTATCAATTACATGAACTCTGTAAAGAAAAAAAATATCATCATTGTCACCAATGAAATAGTCTGGTATGAGAAGGGTGCTGAAGAGAAAAAAAGAGATATTTAGCTTTCAACAGAAAGAGAGAGTTAGGTAGTTTATAACCTGAGGACATACAGAGGTTAGAAGGGAAGAGAGAGAGATTATAAAGTTCAATAAAACCAGACACTCATTTAAGTCCATTGTTTTTAGCTTCCAGCTGAGTTTTGAAGTTCTGTTCCAGGTTTATCTTTGAAAGGTGTTTTGTTGGTTTCCCTTGAAAATTGGGAGTGAAAGATCAGAGATGGAATGACTGTTTAAAAAAAAATGTGTCTCCTGTGGCAGCTGGCTGTAGCCCTTCACCAACTAACTGTGCAAGTTCATTCTAGTGCAAAGTGGTTGCTGATTTCCAACCATGTATTTATCAGAAGAGCGTACAGCACAGTGTACAAAGCATGTTGCATTATGGRAAAAAAACACATGTAGAATTCAGTGATCTATTTCTCCAGGGGAAAGTTCTTGTTGTGAAGAGTTCCTCTTCACATTATTGAGGTGGGTATTACAAGTGATCTTCAGCACATTGATTTTTTTCCTGAAATAATAATTTTTAATTGTTTGTTTTGTCAAACAGTGTTCTACATAGGTGACATCTGGATGGGAAAAGTAGGCACTTCCTTATTAGCTTTCACCACAAATTCAGTAACTGTCTTCAGACTATTTCTGTAATAGTTCTATATTATTACCATTTTCTCAGATGCTATGGTCAACATCAAAAACCATAGCCATTAACCTACAGCATATAGAAAACCAGCAAACCAACATATACATCTCTGTATAACCAGCAACCATGAAAGATATGTCAAAAAAGTTGTACTATACAAACATGTTCTTAAATATCATCAGATTTGCTCAGAGAATATTTCTGACATCCACAAGTTATTCTGACTTTTCCAACTAAGCTTGCTAGTCCAATAGAATCTATTGTGTTGGCCTAATCTCTTTTAACTTGAAGGCTGAGACAGTAACAGAGATTGTGTAAAGCACAGATATTGCAGGAGGCATTCAGAACAGTCTTGATACAAGTGGGGAGCCCAGAGTCAGAATATGCATAATTTCATTTATCTGATCAATGTCTACCTCTATGTTCTTATACAGTAGTGCCAGTATATGTATAAAGSATGTTTACTGAGTGTGAAGACCTCTCTGAATATCAGCATAATTATAGTGCTGGTGGAGTTTTACAGTACACTGAAACATTCTTAAGAGAAATTTTCCTTACCTTCAAAGTTTCTAATTGACCCATGTCCATCAGCAGTTTATCATGCCCTTAGAATCATTAAGGTTGGAAAAGACCTCTAAGATCATCGAGTCCAACCATCAACCCAGTACCCATGCCCACTAAACCATGTCCCGAAGCACCTCATCCACACGTTTTTTGAACACCTCCAGGGATGGTGACTCCACCACTTCCCTGGGCAGCCTGTTCCAATGCCTGACTGCCCTTTCAGTGAAAAATTTTTTCCTAATATCCAATCTAAACCTCCCCTGGCGCAACTTGAGGCCATTTCCTCTCGTCCTATCTCGTCCTCTCCCCTTATGTGATGCCTTATTATAAGAGTGATGTGTTACTTAAAAGCAGATATCTCTTTTCAAAACCAGTCAAGACACATCCTTTTCATTATTGAGATATGCAAAAAAGATGATTTTTTATTATGTGAATTGCAGGTCTTCATAGTTAATCCTGGTGCAAAACTAATTTTGAAAAGATGTCAGCTGTAGCCTGCTGTGTAGTGTTTTAAAGCAAGGACTATTTGGGAAAAAATAGGATGTGATCTTCTAATTAGCCGTTATCATCATGCATACATCGTACAACTGATAGTTTGACATTGCATAGACAATATAAAGTATTATGCTGCCTAAAAGGAATACCTCATGTACAGTACTTCATCTTGTTGCAATGCACTGTAGATGGCATAATGTTGGGCACAAAAGGCTACAGATTATTATACAGTATACATATATGTGGTATATTCTTAAAGGTTTCTTGTCATGGGTTAACATTTAAAACAACTTACATACAAGTTATGAAGGAGGGTCTATAATTCTGACTCACTAATGGTGAAGAAATTATTATAATTTTATTCAACCATGGCAAACCAGTATAAGAAATGATATTACCACTCCCTACATTTATTTATTTTTTTCATAATTTCAGGTCATTCTGGCCCAACAAACTGCAGTCACCCCATAAAGGGACTTTTACTTTGCTGTATAAACTGAGAACAATACAAAGAGCCATAGCAGGACTTTTTAATAGGGTAAAATAATTATAAAGGAATTGAACACAAGATGAAATTCCAAGCACTTTAAGAAATATTTATAGTAAAAAATTTCAAATGCATTGCAAATATACCTTCTTGTCATTCAAGATTTTTTTTTTAATGTCAAATATAACATTTATAGGATTTGTGAATAATAAAGTGCATTTTTTCAATACTTACACTTCTATTCTAATAAATGTGACAGATACAATCATATGCTTTAACAAATTTTCTTAAAATATTATCCTCTCTTACATTTCAACTGTGAGCTGCTATGAGGAATGGATGTTTCCATTTCTTCCTGTCTGCTAAGAAATAATGTAATCCTTCTGCTATCATCTAATTAGCAGGAATGGGACTATCCATGCTGTAGGCACAGGCACTAACACAAGTTTGAGGAGCCACTGTGTAGACATCAATGAACACTTTATTAAATTACACAGTTTCCTAAGCAGGCACGGTCTCTCAATGCCCCAAATCTTTATGCTTTAGTGAACTGCCTCTGCTCTCTGAAACTCTAAGGTTTCAGCCTGAGCTGAAGATATAAACTCCTGATGAGATTATGGTGAGTTTTTAGATATTTGGCACGCTTCTGTCTTTATTCTATTTCTCTAATATGGCTTAGAGTTTGCTGGCAGGTGAAAGCATTGGATAGCAAAGACTAGGAGATTTAGAATTCCGCCTGCCCTGAAGGAAAAGAATCTTTTTCGTAACTGTTCAGCATTATTCATTACAATTCACCCTGTTCAGGAAAACCCTTCAGTACAAGGAGAAAGAATATTAAGTCCCCAGGTCTAGACATTCAGTGATCTCTCAGTTTTGGCTCTTGGCAAGTTCCAGACAGAATTTTCTGATCTTTTCATTTCCAGAAAAATCATGGTCTGTTAAAGATGGACTGAAATGAATAAGAAAAAGAAAATGGGGTGTTAACAAATTCTCTTTAGTATACTCTCTTGTGTCTAAATTACAATGTTATAGTGATGCAAATAGACTTACTTTCTCTGATAAATCACTATTTTCCTCCTACTCCATACTTCTTCAGAGAAGAAAACAACATTCTGGAATTTGTTGTTTGCTGTTTCCCATCAGAATGGGTCATTGTCCTCCTCTCCATCATCACTCTCTTCTCCCCTTTCCCTAACATGCACGCTACATATCAGAATAGTTTTCGGTTTTTTTTTTAATGGTGAGAGGTGATTTGTTGTGGTGGTGTTTGTTTGTTTTTTTTTTTTTTTAATTAAAAAAAGCAAAGAAGGAAAGAAAGGAAAAAGAAAGTATAATCAAATACTAAAAGTTATAAATGTTTGGGTTTTGGTTTTAATTTTTTTAAATAGATGAAGTAGAGGACTACCGTCTTTATAATAGAAAAAAGTCTGYTAATAATGGAATGTGGATGTTTTAGAAGGCAGCATGGCCATGGGCTAAATTCAAAGGGGATAATCAGTTATGAAGGAGTACATGGGGTGAATTCATGGTGGAGTAGGAAAGAGCTAAATTCACTCTCTATCTGGRAGAATATAGCAGGTGATTGATGGGATTAAATGCAACTCCAAAATTTTGTGGAGAGAGACTCAGAGGACTGGCACAGACCTTATCTAAATCGTAGGGAACCGTGTGGCTAGGACTGTATCATCTGATGTGGAAAAGCATGCAACACTGGCTGGCAAGAAAGAGAATTTAAGTTGCTTTCAACCCACAACAGTAAATCTACAGCTGCTTTTGAGATTAAATTAGATATATGGAAAAGGATGGGGTTGAGCTGGAATGAATAATACATATTCATATATAGGATAATAGGGTTGCCACTGGTAACAGTGGCACCAGGGGTAGGAAAACATAATGAGGAGAAATAATGACTTGGAAAAAGATGGGATAGAGTTCTGCAGGACAGAGCTTGAAAAGATCTTGAGAAATCCTCTGGTCACACCAGCTGCAGGCAGCCCATTTCTGAAAGCTGTTTGCTCAGACTGTTCTTCCAAACCTTTGGGCACATCTCATTTCAGCTTCCGACTACCCCTGCAAATATATAGGAAGTTTTTCTTAATGCTTAACCTAAATCATCGTTGTTGTGACTGAAATCAATTGCTTGTACTAGCTGTGGTGTGCATTGAGAATAATTTCATCTTTTCCACAGCATTTTTGTTTCTGAAAACTACAGTCTTACCATCTTCTTCATCTTTCTTCCTGTAGACTAGGCAAATAGGTGTAGTTGTTCTTTCCTCAAAAATAACACTTTTTTCCTAAACATTTTGTTGCTAGCCTGATTTCTTATTATTTACATGTTGGTAATCTGATGTTCAAACTTGGACACAACATTTGAAATTAGGTTGAGTGGAGAGGAAGGATTATTTCATACTTCTTAAGAATAATATTCCTGTTCATCTATCTTCTTTTCCCCCCTTTTTTTTTAAAGATGAGTGATAAAATATCCACCATATTGAGACTGTTCAGAACTACTGTATTCCTATTCCTCAATTATTTTCTCCAGTGCTGTGCCTAGGTAGTTTCTTCCTATATTGTGCAGGCTATTATGATCTTTCCACTTCTTTTTTTAAATCATATCCTACACATGTCAATAATTTCTTTAATTTTTTGGGAATACTTTGAATTTTAATTCTGTTTTGTTTTTTTTTTTTTTATTCTGTTGTTTTTTTGTTTTTTTTTTTACCCACTCTATAAATTTATTAAATTAACCTCTAATTGTTCATCCAAATTAAAAATATTGGGTAGCTACCAAGACCTGTGAAAGTTAACTCAGTATATATAAACAGATAGGAAAGAGTCATCTAGAAGGGAGAACAGGATGCAGCAAGGAATGAAATGCCATGGAGACCTCACAGGGTACAGAAATGATAAAGATCTAAGTAACTTTTGCACGTCCACAAGCCACCTACCATTTTGTCACTGCTGCATGCATAACTTCTCTCCCAAAATTTTAGAGACAAAGGTAAATTTAAATGTCTAAGTAGAGAATTACCATAACAGTGCACTACTCTTGATGTCTTGCTGTGACAAAAAGTGAATTTACTATATATAGAGAGCTAAGAATTATTGTTAGGTTTCCAATACAGAAAAGCCTCATTAATAAACAGTCAAAATTGTTATTCAAGACAACTTATTAATATCTTCTGCCTTTTCTCCGGCGTTCTGCTCACCCTTTCAATGATGTCCTGCTGTGTCTTAAGACTGAGTTTTTCAGTCTTCCTTAAGAAGAACAAGGAAGGGTTGTGGTGAGGCGTCCAGAGATCTTTACAGGGAGGAGGACAATGTTCCCCGCAGCAGGGGAGCTGGGAGGAGAGAYGTGTTGATACTTTCTTTATCCTCAGTTTAATGTCTGCTTGAGGTTATTTTATCCATTTTTTGGATATCACATTTACTGAACTACCAGTGAAAGGCAGACTGAATCTTTAACCTTCCACTTTGAAATCAGTATAATGCATGTTAACTTATTTTTTAAAGAACAATTAGGATTTGTACTATATAAATATGCTTAAAAATAAGACATAAGGTATGCTTCTATGTAATCTCCCTGTTGCCTAAAATATTACTTAACTTTTGTAGCAAAAGTTATAATGCTCAGTATTTCCTTTTCTTTTGTTTCCTCTGTTTGTTTTTCAGTCTTTCTTCCCATGATCTATGAAAATAATATGAAAAACTCTCACTGGAGAGAAGTCGTTCTGATGATTGGGAAATATGATTACTATTACTAATTAAAATACATAATTCCTGAAATGTTAGTTGCTTTTTTTAGTTTAGCATCAAACTATGCATACTCAATTCAAATTCCTAAGTGAATCAGGAGTTGCAGGACTTCATAAAGAGGATTGAGTTCTAAAGTTCAAAGGTATAGCTGACTACTTTGCAAGTTCATGTTATAATTTAATAAGTCAAAGTGTGGCCACTGCGGTGTGTAAGTGTTCCRCTGGAGGCTATGAAAGGAGCAGTTTATTGACAATTTACCAATTATCTCCTTATTTCAGAACTAGGCAATTACATTATGAACAGCTTTAGGCAACTTCTTTGGGATATAATAGATAAAGCAAGGAACATAAATCTATAATACAAAGAATGATGAGATTAGAATCCATTAAGAATTGATCATTTGAAAGAGCTCATTTGTTTGCTTCAAGTACTCTTAAAAACCTTTATAAAATGTGTTTTCTTTTTCTCTTAAGGGGTAGCTTACACCTGTAACTTTCTCTTACAGAGGGAAATATTTTGTCGTGTTTTGAATAAGAGTTTCTTGCAAAGGTGTCTTGCAAAGGTGAAGTACTTGCTTCATCATGCTGTGCTCTAGAGCATTAGAACTTTCTTTGTGTTTTTGATAAAGAGATGGCAAATAAGTTAAAACAACTAAATCAGCTGAGCTGGAGGGTCTTCTGAGGCTCATTGAAAATAGAGCTTTTTCTGCACTTGACTGCCTTCCTTCTTCAATTTTTTTTTAGTTCCTATTATTTCAAAACCTAGCCACAGTTTTGAATTTTGTTTACGGCATCATAAGAGCAGTCAGAGATCTAATGCAATGGAGAGRCACCTTACTGAGTTACCTACTTCAAGGAGGAAACCAAAATGCTAGCATTTGTGTCTCATGGCTGATGGCTGTATCCACTTTGAAAGAGGGGTCTGCAGCCTGTGGTGGTAGCTCTATACTGGTGGCTGGAGGGGGACCAAAGATTTGGAGAAATGGAACAGAAAATAAGAAAAGTTTCTCACTGTGGTTGTATATAAGAATAGTTCTGTTGGTGTCACCTCTGCAGACCAAGAACAAAACAAGAACAAAACATGCTCCCGTGTCTTCCGCTGTAATAAAATTAAAGATTGTTCTCCTCAGAAAATTCCAATGTAGTTTAACTTAATTTGTCATGAAGAATCTTTGGTTCCACAAATATCTTTCTTTTGTACAAACATAGCAAAAAAAGAGTGAAAGACAAGATTAGAGATGTGAATAGATAATGGCTCCCAACTGAAACAGAAATGGTGAAAACAGAAATGGCATTGCATAAATATCTTTCTTTAAACAAACTTTTTGAAATATTACACAATTAAAATTCAATTCAGCTTTGACCAAGGTTAAATATGGAATAAAAATTGTAAATGGTAGCTATCCCAAGTAAAATTTTTGCTGTTCAAATTTGCTCTTCACAGGAGAGGGAGAAGTTTATTAAAATYTCTTGATTAAAAAAAAAATAGACAAGATTTTGATCCATATTACAGTTTCTATTTTAAATTTAATTCTGCTGACTTCCAAAAGTAGCTATACATTAATGCAGAAAAACAGACAAAAAGAGGAAATCCTTTACTAAAAAATAACATCTCAGCTGTAGAAGATCAACCTCCTGAAACAACCAGTAAATGGAAGTTTAATTGAGAAGTGTATCAGTTAAAGTTATTCATGGCTCATCTTATGTGTCCGTTAAATCTCATAGGTTTCAAATGGTATAAAGTATGTTTTGGTATTACTAGAGGGCTTGCATGACTGAGCAAGCAAAATATAATATTTTCCAAATTTTGCAAAAATTGCATTTGAAATCACATGAATACAGCAGAAGTTGCATTGAAACATTTTCTTCTAAGTTCTGAGAGATATAGAAGTGATTAACCTGTGGAAAGTGAGAACTCCCTAATTGTTTTAAAATTGATAGCTGAAAGCTAATGGTGAAATGATTAATAGCTTCAGTGGTGATTCATCCATCTCCTCCATACTAGAGATTGTTCCAAGAAAACTCATTAAAAATAATTCCAAAACAAAAACCTGTATAAACAAGAGCAGAGTTGGGCACATTGTTTCTTTGTAGTAACTTTAATGTAATTTAGAAGGATATTACACAGAAATATGGAACCTTGCACATATTTGATAGTTTTCAGAAAGCTTTATTATTATTTTTTTWATTATTATTTATTTATTTTCTGTTATGGGAAAAAGTTGAGACGTGATCTTCTGGAAGAAGAGGTAGAGAGAGATTTGAGGAGAAAGACTGGTAATATAGTTTCATTTAAAACTATTTAAAGTTATTTATAAGTATTTCAGTTCTTAAAAAAAAAAAAAAMCCACACTTATTTGAAGCCAGCATAGCTATAAAAATTCTGCTGAGTTCTCAGACCCTCTTCCAAGATAAGATTTTCACCAAAATTTAGTCATTCTTCCAATTAGTTTTCCAGGGAATTAAAAGAACAGATGATAAATTTATCTTCCTCCATTGACAGCTCCAGCTCTGGCAGGATAGTACAGACCCAAATATACAATGTATTACAGAACTGGGACTTCTATTTTCTGTAGTTATATATTAAAAAGTTTCCTTAATCTAATTCTCTTCAAACATTTCTTTTATTGCACTGCTTTTTATTTAATTGTTATTACTTCAATCTTTTTTTTTTCTTGTTTGCTAGCTTATTTTTAAAGGTAAATGTTATTGCTTTAGTGTAGATTACTGTCAAACTCATTACATTTAAAGCAGGAAGCTGAACTCCAACAGGAGTCTCAAAGGAGGGAAAAGACCTTGCTGGTACATACATCCATTAAGCAGCCATGCTTGCCAAGTTCATGTGCATTAGCTACTTTGTAACTTAAACAAATTTCATCTGAGCTTTCATTCTGCTGACTTAATTTAACAAGAAGGAAATTCAATAACAACCCCTAATATTGAAGCATTATTCCCCAAGAGGAATTTAACAACACTTCTACATCAAATAATAATGTGTGAATAATGGAATACATATATACTGATGGCAACAAGAAAGTGAAAAAAGAACAAAAAATAGCCCACATAAAAAAAAAGAAAATATTATATCTCCTTTTCAAAAAAAACCCAATAGCTTTACAATTTTGGGGGAAACTAATAATATCTTGAAGAGCTAATTTCAAGTTTGAAATTCCTATGGTCTTTGAGAAGAAACATTTCTACGTATCTGAGAATAAATCATAGTCCTCCCCTCTCACTCAGTATACTGTTGTTTCAAAAGAACATAAATATGAGTTGTGATAAATAAATTCCAAGGTGGAGGACCACATCTCCAGTTTGTACATGCTGATATAATTCCGCATATGTTATTAGTGGTTTATATTAGAACAGGTTGTTCTGGGTAGTGCTCAAAGTTCACAAATCAAGTAAATGTCAAAGTTTTAGGAGAAAGGAAGAAGGGGTAAATGAAACAATACATAACCTGGTGTTTATTTAGACAAAGGGAAACGAACGCCTGTGAGTTACTGTGAAGAGTCTTGGGGCTAAAGTCCTTGAGAGCAGTGGCTTTGAGAAGTTCTTTAGTCTTCCAAATGCTGGAGGAGAGTGGAAAATGTTCTTCTGAGAGAATTTAACTCTGAAGACAAAAGCTGGTTCCTGAACTGAATCTGTTCAGTTATTAACACACACACACATGCACACATACACAGWGTCTTTTAACTGTAAGACTTTCCACTCTAAACCCTTGGTATTTTATTGCAAACCCTTTTAATCAACACAGGCTTATTGGAAATATCTTAAGTAGCACATCAATATCAAACTGAAACTCAGAAATAATCTCTGAAAGTTTCACATAGCTCTACTTTGAAAAATAAAAAATATTTAAGACGATAGTGATCTATAGTATAATGTTATTGAAACCAGAGGACACATGGGATTGCTGTGTGCAATGTTACTATCTATCAAAATCAGAAAAGAGGAGAAAAAAAAACTCAAGCTTTTTACTATTTGAGTTTTGTGCCACATATGGAAGAATATACAAGGAACTGTAACTACCATCCATGCATTTTGTTTTCTGTGGGCATGCTAAAAAAAAAAAAACCACAAACCACCCTGCTTAAAATTTGCAGAAACTATACCCTATTATGAAGACAAATCATAGGTTTTCATGATTTACTGAAGGAAAATATTACCAAATGATCTCACTAGCAAAAAGTGTTATTCTTTAAATTCTGGGATGGAAGTAATGTGAAGAGGACCTGGCTAAATTTGTCTTGCTGAAATAACATCTCATGGTTCTATCAGAAGAAGGAAAAACTAAAAGAAAACACAGCAAAACAAAAAAAAAAAAAAAAAGAAGTGGAGACAAAACAAAGATGAGTTAGGAGAGGCTTGCCTTCTCTCTGCAATATCACTTCCCATGATCAGATTAATTTCAGTACTTCCAAAATTGAAGTTATTCGGGATACTTGCAAAACAGGCCCTCATTTTTTAAATACTTCCTACATTTTAAGGCTAAGTTGGCATTACTCCATATTGCAAGATCATCTCAAGAACTTTTTCTATTTAAAAGTTTGCTTCTTGTCATGTTGTATTTCTTCTGATGCATATGATGTTCTCTTTTAAAACCATTTAAAACACCCTGGAGAACTAGTGTTTTACCATTTCCTCGTTTCTAAAACTATTTTGTGTTGACTTTTTGGTCCTCTTGATAGTAAGATTAATAAAACACTGGAATTCTTGTAAGTCAAATCAGGTGGAAAACATTTGAAGCAAAGGCAGCAGTATTTAATGTGTAAGTTTCAGCATTATTAATCCCCCAGACTATATAAACACTCTTAGAAGTTTCCAAATTGAAAGATTTTAATGGGGAAATAATTGATCATCTCAGGGCACTCTTACTCTTTCTTAGAAAGTGTTTGAACAGCAGCTACCTAAGATCTTCACAATATTCTCCCTATCTGGATAACCTTTATATTCCTAACCAGGTTGCTTTCTATGTCATAATGTTTTGTATCTATCTGCAGGGTACAGTAGCAGAGATGTTGGACACTAGGGAGTGAATGCATTTCAAACTTACGTTGTCTCTTCTCTGTTTACTTTCAGGATTTGGATACTATGTACAGTTCAGAGATGAATTGCTGGAAACTGCTTGGCTGCACCAGCAACTAGAGACATMAAAAGCAAGTCAAGAAAAACAAAACTGTAGAATCCATTGCTGACCAGCTTGAAGAGCATCAGCAGTGGAGAACTATGACAATACAGCAAGTCCTATTACTTCTGCTGCTCTGGATGTGGCTGCCTCATCCCTGCCACACAGAAATGCTGTTCAGAAGGACTCCTGATCTCAGACCCAARAGTTTTGGGGGACGTGCATCAGGAAATGATGGAAAAGCAATTCACCGCCAGAAGCGAGGCTGGATGTGGAACCAGTTTTTCCTTTTAGAGGAATACACAGGATCTGATTATCAGTATGTTGGCAAGGTAGGTTTCTCATTAAGATTTCTGTATAATTGTCAAGTTCACTTATCTTTCTACAGAGCCCTAGTTTCTATGGTTTATTCTAATGCATAAGAAGCAGACTTCCAGTCAATATATATATTATTGGTCCTGCTAGAATCACTAAATTAATATTTCGAGTTAAAGTTGTTCAGAAATATTTGAATGAAACAAATGAAGATATCTTTATGAATTTGTTTGCTTTAGCATATCATTCCTACCAGCAGCCCACTCAGTGTCTCTTCTGTATCAAACTATAATATTTTATAATTCATTATAAAATTCTTTTTCAACTTGTCGAATATTTCACGTTTCATACAAGTTAATGCAGTTTTTTTCTGTGCTTATGTTCGAAGAATGCAACCTATTTTGAAGGAAAATTATTCTTCCTCTTTAACTCTCTCTGTATTTCAGTAAACTGCAGTGAGTAAAATTCATTGACAACCATGTGATGGAAGCTAGGTGGTTAGGCAGTGAACTACAATAGAAGGCGGCAGAACTGCACATATGAATGCATGTCATACTAGATGCATACATAACGGACAATGGAAATGCCCTTTAAATTATTTTCAGTTGATGCTTATGTTTTGCCATGTGATTTATTGAAAATATATAACACATAATGCTACAGCAACATCCAAACAGGTACAAGGAATTATTCAAAATGGTAATTTGCTTGAAAGTGGAAGTTAGTGTCAGCAGTAATAGGCACCAGTTAGCACCAATGGTTGGTGATAAACACAGAAATTTCTTTTTCTATAATCCAGATTTTCATTTTTTACATGGTTTTGAACTTGTAAAATACTGCAGAGAAATACTGACTTGTTGAAAATCACAGAATCACAGAATAGTTGACGTTGTAAGGCACCTCTGGAGATCATCTAGCCCAACCTCCCTGCTCAAAGTAAGGTCAGCTAGAGCTTGCTCAGGACTATGTCCAGTCAGATTTTAAATATGTCCAAAGGTGGAGGCTCCACAATCTCTCTGGGCAACCTGTTCAAGTGCTTGACCACCTGCTCAGTAAAACATTTGTTCCTATATTTAAAGGGAATTTCCTGTATTTCAGTTTGTGCCTATTGGCTCTTATACTGTCACTGGGCACCACTGAAAAGAGATTGGGTCTGTCTCCCTCACTCCTTCCCATCAGGTATTTAGGTACATTAGTAAGGTCCCCCCCGAGCCTTCTCTTCTCCAGGCTGAACAGTCTCAGCTCTCTCAGCCTCTCCTCATATGAAAAATGCTCCAGTCCCTTAATCATCTTGGTGGCCTTTTGCTGGACTCTCTTCAGTAGCTCCATATCTCTCTTCTGCTGGGGAGCCCAGAACTGGACACAGCACTCCAGATGTTCTCACCAGGGCAGAGCAGAGAGGAAGGATCATCTCTCTTGATCTCCTGGTGATGCTTGTCCTAATGGAGCTTAGGGTGCTGTTGACCTTCTTCGCTGCAAGAGCACATTACTGGCTCATGGTCAGCTTGCTGTCCACAGGGACCTCAAGCTCTCTGTAAAACTGCTTTCCAGCCAGCTGGTCCCCAGCATGTACTGGTGTATGGGATTATTATATTATAAAACGTTTCTTGAAAGGAATGAGAATGCTGGGGGAATTGAGAAAGGAAATGCTTATTAAAATTTACTAAATTTAAATACTAAGTAAAAAGTTAAGAGTGTAAGCTTATGAATGAGTAAACTGCCTTTTTCTTTTCACTTTTTATTTGTTGCTTTGAGTCTGTAACTTTAGCACTAACATTTGAATGATACAGTCATTTCCAAAGCATGTTGAGAGCCTTGTAAATAGTCCCTATATTTATTTCATACACTTATCAAGTGTAAAGACATGCCTCCTAAGTGTTCCAAAGTATCTAGGTCAGTTCCTCTGTCCAGGCCAGACTGATAGCTTATAAAAATTGATCTTGCCCACAAAATAAGAAGTGTCACTGTATCAAAACACTATGCTGTTGTATTTGGAAGTGTATTGCTTCCAGAAGTCCCAGGAAACAAATAGCTTTGCAGAGCACCCTGAATTTCAAATTATTCAGGCTCCTTCAGAAACCTGCTGATTACTTTTTTTTTATTGCATTATTTTGAATATTTATGATCCCAAATCATAAAGTTTGAGTGTTGTCACTTAGTAATTTTCTTCCAGTCATGATTAGTGAAGGAAGACTCTTGAGAGGGAAAAAGGTTAACATTTTTGTACACTAACTCATCTGCATTAGAAAAAGAGAAAGAGATGTTGATAAACACAGAACTATTTTGGCTGAGAGAAAATAAGTGTTTGCAAATGGGAAGTGCTAAGTAAAGATAAATAAAATGGCAAATAAAAAGTACAGAACTGAGAAGAAACTTGAGGAGCAGTTAAGACTGCACTTTCACTTTCACTTTGCTAATTTGAGCAAGCAAATTTAAAATTAACCTGAATATATAAAGTTGCCCTATAGTAAATTTCTGACAAGTTTGGGAAAAGTGTAGGAAACACATGCAAAATGAAGAGTATCATAGCATTGTATTTGCACAGGGAGAGTTTTACACAAAAGAAGCAAAAGGAAACAGAGGTTATATGTGGAGCTAAAAATTGATTGTTACTCTAATTAATGTTTTAACAGTCTGATAGTCCAAATTCTCAAATTATTAGAGAAAAAAATAATTAATGATTAAAATTGTAGTACATAAACTTTATAGTAGCTATGTCTTTTCCCTGGTATTGCACTCACCTTTCCAAAGGCCATATAGGTTGTATAGTCAAAATGGTTTTGGATGTTTCCTTTTATCTGATTTTATCCAAAGCTAAAATTATTTGGATAGGTGGGTGACATAAATGCCACCTTCCTGTTAATTTCTTTGCAACATGTTTGGAGACGGTGTTTGGAAATTACGAGAGATAGTAAGAGCACAAATTAAAACTCAATGATTCGTGGTCAATGACTAGGAGAAAATGTTTGTCATGGAGGGGTTTCAGTCAAAAATAAACGCTAAGTGTGATTTTTTAAAATTGACAATAATAGTTAGAAGACAAACATGCCAGTGAAAGTACCAGCAGAAATTCCAAAACTGAGGCTACCAGATTCATCTGGATTTGTGATTTACATCTGCTTGCTTTCTGAGCTCATGATTGATATATTTTTTCTTGTTTCTCATCCTGCATCTATATATCTGTCAAGGGAGCTTGAAAACCAGTGTCTACAATTCACARTGCAATTTATGCATTCATTTATTCACTGTTTTAGTCAGCTTGAGAAGGTTCTACCAGAACAATATGATGGAAATGAGGTTCAACGAATGAATGGGATACGTAATCCAGTAACAGCTGAAGAGTTCCTTGTTTAAGTCAACCATGCTTGTGAAATGGTGGCAAAGTATATATTGACTGATTATGGATATTCACTGGTTGCTTCAGAACAGTATTTATTATTATTATAAAAAAGGAGGGTGGTCATCCTTTCCTTCATGTAAGACACAGCATCCTGAGGGTAGTAATCAAAACTATGTAAGTGAATTTTGTATATGCAGAACCTCAAATAATAATTACAACAGTAATTTCTAGTAAAGGTTGAAGCCATAAAAGAGCAATGTGGGAAATCAGACCTATATATGTATTACACAATTTACCTTTGAGCTATCTTTGCAAAAATATACTAGAAGACAATAATTCTGAGAAAATATACTTTTCCCAATTTCAGAGAAACAATGCAGGGATGTTCAAAAAGAAGCTTAAACCTCATATCAGAAAAGACATTTTATTCATATTTGGGGTTAGAGTTATGGTTAATACTTCCTTTATGTCTTTTTCTGTGCAGAAAGTCTATATATGCTCTATTATTCTTTCCTAACATACTGAAATCTGATTCATAATTTTAATTTCTTTTTGTTACTGTATAGTTTCAAGGCCCATTTATTATTTTTCAAATAAAGTGGTGCAATTACAAAGTATTATGTATTTTCAAACTTGTTCTGAAAAACTTCAATTTATTTTGAGTATATCCAGAAAAAACATTTTTCTTTTAAATMTAAAAATTATACTCTAACAGCTGTCATCTAAAGAAAGCACTATGTACCACAGTGTCTTAATCCATAGTCATWCAAAAATAAATTTACAAATAAATTCTTCATCCACATTAAAGTTTATTTTCCTTCCTTACTATTTCACCAGATCTTGCCGTTTGTTTCATTCTTGCAGATATTTTTCCCACTTTGCTTTCTCAGATAGTGACCTTTTCCAGTAATTTTCATCACAGTAGTTTTATTGCATAAAGGATCAACTGACATGAGTTTTTCAGCACTTTGAGAGACTGAAGTTCTTAGTTACTGCTGTGTTTTTTAGTATCGCAGAAGATAATTTATCATATATTTGCACATAAATTTATATATAATTTTGCATGTCCTATATTAGAACTGTTACCATAAAGGATTATCATGGCAGTATTCATAATTGCATGGGAGCACATCCATTATCTTTGATGGTGTAAAGAGCATAACAYGTCAACCTCACTTAGTTCCTTTCAGTTCGAGAACTCCAACACAGACAGTATTCTGAGGAAAGGACTGGGAATATTAGCAACGTATGCATACATGACAGTTTCAAGAACAATGGTTACTGGTTTGTAGCCTATCTTTTCCTTTTAGTAACTATCTGTGTCTACTGACACTGTGGGTGATATACCACAGAACTGGTACGTGAAGGAAGGTCCCACATCCTTAACTCGATAAAGCCTTAGAGACAGCTATCCCAAAAGTGGCATTGTTTTTAGACACCTCAGCAAGAGCATAGTGTGTAACAAAAGTGTAAATGGAGCCCAGGACAGCTTACCACCCAGTCATAATGATGTAAAGTACGGAAGCCTCAGATGTTGCTTGTACTCTAGTTAAATGTGTATGTATTGGAATTATGCTGTTTTAAGTTAGTATTGCTAGTATTCCTTCATATTGCTTAGTATTGTTAGTATTGCTTAGTATTGCTTCATATAGTTCATAATCCAATGAGAAATATTTTACATAGAATTTAGCAACATCAGAGGTAAAAAGATGCATTTTCCTGAAAGTCCATGTTCTGTCAACATTAAAAGAATAAAGATTAGCTAACATCAGACATGCATAGAGTTGTCACTGTTGGAGAAACAGTCAGTTTTAAGGAAAGATGAAACAAAATCCGGAAAGAACTGAAAGCCAGAAACCATCCTGGGCAGGAATTTTGAATGTACTTTTATTTCTGATGCAGTAGCTACCAAAAATACTGGTTTTGGAGAGAGTAATACAAAAGAACATGTTGTCTTGATTTCAAAGGGTTCGCCATCAAGTGGGACACAAAAAAAAGTCCCAATGAAGCGTTGCTGTCGTAGTGGTAAGATGAAGACTTACCAAAACCTTTAAAAAACTTCTGTATTTTGATTCCTGAAGGGTGTTTCTACCATAGCTCTTTCTTTTGTAGAGACCTTTGGTGTCATGAGAGACTAAAGAGTAGGATTTTTAATTGAAAATGCTCATATGCAGGTTTAATATTTGGTGTGAAGATCTGATTGAGCATAAAATGCCTTCCCTTTCAGGTGAAGGGAATCAACTCTGTGGCACTGAAGTTCTGTAGAGGTTGAATTTTCAGCTAGAGCAGATTCTCGTGACAGGGATCAATAAAGAAGAATGGAAATGGAGGAAAGATATTCTGCAAACTGAATAAATTAATTGTGATCTGCTATGTCTAGTACTCAGCTGCCAAGGCAAAAGAGGACAGCTTGTCCTTCAACAGTTTCCACTTGAGATTTTTTTGGTGTAACTCTACTGGATGGAAAAAGCAAGTTGTTCACAGCTGTGTATCTTCAAAAATCTTATCTCATTGAAGATACTGCTGCACTGGAATTGACACTTGAGGGACAAAAACATTTAGAAAATTATTTCTTTCTCAGCAGGACTTAACACATAGGCTGTGAAGAAGGTTATTTAAGGCACCAATTTATGGCAAGGATATGAAAGCTTGCTTTTGGGGGTACATGTGTGGGCTCCTAGATATTTCAGCACAGGTCAAGAGTGTCAGAGTGAAATATGTTTCATTTTCTTTTCTTTTTGAAGGACTACCTCTTCTTGTAGTCCAGAATACAGGGAACTATGATGGCTTCTTAAAACACAGGGTACAACTATGGTTTTCCATAACATCAGAGGCATCAAAAGCTTCTTGTAAGGTTGTCCTGGAGGCTGACTGATTCTCAGTGAGTGCTGAGATGAAATGCTTTCTCAAACTCTGTTGGGATACAGCTTAGTAGGGRGTTTATGACTATAACTGGTTAGATTCATCATTTACTCTAAATTGAAGTGTGCAGAGGGTTTATATTTTCTGTTCGCAAAAGGACTATTCCTTTGGAAACCTCAGTGTATGTTGGAGTCTCTGACTTCTTGCTTCATTAAACAGCAGCAGAAGGTACTGGTGGCAAAGGGCTGAATGAATAGAAAGTTTTTATTCCCATAAAGAATTAATTATTTGTTAGCTACTGTACTGCATGTATTCCTTAAAAGACACTGGATTTTGCTGGATGACWTGGGACAGAATTAACAGACGGTTGTTAAGGAATGCAAAGGCTTTGTAATATCCACTTTTTAGTGAATACCAAAGAAGCCACAGTTGTTGTGTGCCTGAATCCAAAGCCAGATATATTTGTTCAAAGGCTGTGGATTCCCAGCCCTGAACAGATCTCTGTGCATATGAATTTCTTAAAAGTGTTGTCTGGTAACAAGGGAAGAGGGGTTGGGTCATTTGGGTAGGGCATACTGAGGGCATACTCAACCCAGTTGCTTAAGGGGATGATCCCCAGTGTCCAAATTATCTGATGGTAATTTTGGTCAGATGTGCTAGGCACATCTGTAAATGAAAGATCTAAGTGAGCATTCCCAATTGCCTCTTTAGACTGGCAAATCTTGGAAAGGGTGAGGAAGAACAGAGACCTACCGTGAAACTCCAGTGCTTCACAGTGAACTAGTACTGGAATGGATTAGTGTCCTTTTAGATTTTTTTGGGGGTTGCAGGCCTCATCCAACAGAGCTGAGGGTAGATGTTCCAAGGCAGTTTTGCCTTTCTCGGGGAGTTCAGTGTCAGTATTTGTTCTGTTAAGGAGAAATGCTGGATGTGTTGAATGCATCTCTGCTTAACATCTGTCCTTAAAGAACAAACAGGCAAACTGCTTTGGGATTGTGCTTTTTCTCTAAAATGGTGAAGTCAATAGGACTGTTCATCCAACCAGAACCACCTAGCACTGCAAGAGACATGTTTCATAAAACCGGTGGGACCTCATCGGATGCCAATAGCTCAAACTCAAGTGAGGTATTAGAGGAGATACAGCACGAAGGAAGGAGGGAAGGAAGAAAGGAAGGAAGGAAGGATACAGGCAAGGATAGCAAAATGAAACCAAAAAATCTAAAAAGATTAAAAAGTAGGCTAATTAACAGTGGTGCCATTCAAACTGTAGCTTAGCAGAGAAGACCTGGTTTGACAGAACTGAAAGGCAGTATGTCCTATATTTTTATTACTGTATGAGCTGGACGCAAGGGAAAGACCTCAGAGCATGCTAATGCCTTTATGGGTGCTGCTAGTGAAAAACTGGCTAACAGCGCTAATCCAGTTGTAATCAAATGGATATGTCTTCTTTACCAACTGGTATGGTGAAAAGAGGGGAAGCACCATGGTTCCAGGTTTGTATCTGCATCAAATCTTCACTGGCAATGAAGTCTGTGCCAGTTCCAGGCTCACATCACATATCTATATGTAGCTAATTGCCAGAGGACCTTAAGTCACATTGCAAGTGATGCCCCAGAGAACAAAGTGAACCACGGCCCCAAGAAGACAGAAACCACTCTCTGAGACTACAAGACTCCAAATAGAGAAGAAGCAGGGCAAACCACATAAAAAAGAACTGTGAGACACTAGATTGCTTAGGTAGACACATCTATGTCTTAGGCAGACACATGTAGATGTGCGTGTAGACAATAGCTTGAATGAAATAGAATAGAATAGAATAGAACAGAATCATTAAGGTTGGAAAAGACCTCTAAGGTCATGAAGTCCAACCCTCAACCCAAYACCACCATGCCCACTAAACCATGAGATGAAGCTGCTCATTGAAATAGGTCTTGAAACATTAAATTCTGCTGAACAGAGTTATTAATCCGTTGGAAATTAAATGAACTTTCTAGTTATTCCTGACCAAAATGACCCTTCACAGGCATTTAAAAGCTTTCTGTTTCAAGCACGGCTTTTACATACTACTATTAGTGTGTTTAAGTTCTGAGGTAAAGCAGTAAAATGTATTTGCTATTTTCTATTATATGTCACAGGCAGCGTTTTGCCCTTCCTTACCCAGGCTGTCCCCGAGGCGCCCRCCCGTGGCTGAGGGGCTCAGCCGTGCCCTGCGGTGGGGCCCGTGGAGCCGGCTGGAACCGGCTGTGTCCGGCACCGGGCAGCCCCAGCCGCCCCGCACAGGGGCCGCCCTGTAGCACCCACCATGGCCAGCACTTGGGCACCTGCACCCTATATGATAACATACTTAGTTCATGCATATTAAAACATCTTTTTGTTACTCCCTTTTGATACAAGAGTGAGGAAGATTATTCAACTTCTCCATTTTACTTTTTTTACACATTGATACTTGAGTTCAAGGCATTTATCAATATACTCCATTTTTGATTTCAAAGAATAAAAGCAGGTGCATTGTGACCATAATTTAGAATCAGAACCTGGGAACTCAAACTGTAATATAATAAGTCAGAGAGATTTTGTGTGTGCTTGTGTATTGTTTTGATGAGCACACTTTAAGTTGCAGCTAAGCAGACTTTCTTTTCTGAGTGCAGGAGATGTCTACAACAGTAGTGGTGGTAGTTACAATATAAATAATTCATGGAATAAAGGCTTGGTTCTGTTGTGAATTTGATGAGAAGTTAAGTGATAAGGAGAGCAAGTGGTCAGTATGGTCCTACTAGTCACTGAGGTAGGTTTCCTGCCACTGCCTATCTCAGTCTCTCAGAAAACTATTTTAAAATGTTTGACATTTTTTTTCCCTAATAATCCCAATAGCAGTGATCTGCCATTTTGAAATTAATTTCTAAAAGAGACAATTCCACTCTGTGCAAGCACAAAGTGCAATAGCGTCAATCAGTGGTCGGGAAGATTTAGAGGGAAGATAGTCTCAGTTATGGGCATCCTTCCAGCAGGTGTGAAATAACCAGTAAGATGCCTTTTGCTGCCTTCACGGAGAAGAGTTATAGCTCTCTTGGGTGGTTTCCAAACTCAGAGTTTGTACATGGTTATGCATTGCACTTAAAATGGCCTCATGCTTCAAAATAGTATAAAAAATAGGGAAGTAGTTTAGTCTGAACTCTCCAGTTTCTTTCAGTTAATTTTCTCTTTAAATTTTAAAATTGTATCTGCTTGTCACAAAAAGATACTCCAAAAAGGAAAGAACTGATAAACCTGAAATTATTTATATTCAAAGCCATAGCTCAGGAAAAGTAGAGTCCACTTTATCACAGTACATTCATTCACTCAAGGAATTAAAAAACTTAATAGAAAAGGGAGCTTTAGAAATGTCCGCCTACACCTTTTTTGAAATGATAAATGTATAAATAGCCAATAGTTTCAGCAGCAATTCAAAGGCTGATGCTTTAGGGTTTTGCTTCTTTTCCTCTCTTGATTTCTTTTTTTTTTAATCAGATGCAGATTACCTTTTAAATATCCTATATACACAGATAGCAAGGAAGAGCAGGGGGTAATACTGAAGGAAAATCGGTGACTTGCGACAAAATACCCATGAGGGAGAGAGTTCTAAGAAGTTAAAAGTTGATGTTTACCCTTCTAAAATGTCTTCCTGCTGGAAGCTTTTCCTTATATTTATGAGTGGTTTTGTCTTTGAAGATAATTAAAAATAAGCTGAACTAAAAAGGCTGTAATGGCAAGTTCTTTCAAACCCTCCAATGCCTTCTGTTTTGAGGCAGTAAGTAGCTATACAGTCAATGTATCTGAAGTTCCTGGCAGACAGAGTAGGATTTGGTTGCAGGAGTAAACAAACACTATTGTCCAACTCATCAGTGTTACTTCCTCAAACTGAATTATTTCTGTTTCCTGAGTCTTTTAACAGCTGTTTACTTGACAGTGTTAAAGGAGGACTGGACCACTGAGGGAAAATTTGCTGTCTAATTTGACAATATTTTGGTTTGTAACAATTTTAAATGTGCAACCATAGTTGAGTTCAGACACTCCTCAAGTCTGAGAACAGAAGCTGTCTTGTTTTCATTTCAAAGATCCAATTCACAGACCATCCAGTTGCCTGAAATGCAGGTGCAAGATACCTTACATGTCTGAACACACCTAACAACTTATAAAGGCATTAATGAATAATTAGGTGGCTTGGCATGCTAAAAGGCATGTCCAAACAGACTGTATGCAAGCATCTAGATGGAAAATATGAGCTGAAAGAAGGAACATTATATTCTGGGCTCTTCATGATATTGTACTTTTGAAAACTATGTAGTTGCAAAGATTACTGCCTGCACTGTAAGAATCAGATGGCTGGGCACACAAAATTTCTGTGGGAAAAAATTTTGGATACTTTCAAGAATATGTAAAAATTGAAAAAAAACTCAGTGCTCAATTGCAATTCTGTTCATCTCTTCTGTTCCCCTTTTCCTAGTTGTAGAAGAGCCTTGCACCTTCATATTGCCTTACACTGATACTCTGTGTCTTTCTTCTATTTCCTACATCTATGGTCTTCAGTCCAGTTATGCTACCTGGATTTAGCAYTTTTTTTTTTCATGCAATGCAGACCCACACTGAATTCACTTTTCTTGGCAAAAGTGTAGGTGCTGTCTTTGCTTCTGAACTTCCTTTGAGCCTGCCTTTCCTTTCAACTTGCTTACATATATATCTCAAAGCAGTGGTGGGAATATATGAACATATTAATTTTCCTCTTGATGTAAAGTTCAAGGTTATCATACTGTCCTTCATTGCCAATATTTTGGTGACTTCTGATTTATTTTTATTGCCCAAAGAATGGTTGTCCTTTCTTAATAATTCTCAAGCAAATGGCATTTCTTAAGACAACAAGGTTGGAAATAGAGGTTGGCCTTGATGATTTGAAATATTTTGAGGTGAAATTGTGGTGACAAAAAAAAATATGAAAATACTAGTTTGTAGAAGAACTACCATTCTAAGTATTTTGTAAAGTGGCTGCRTGATACAGTAGAGATGATCATGCAGAATACTTTGTCTCTTCCTCATCCAAAAACACATAAGAAGCAACCTCTCTTTCCTCCCATTTAGTTTAGAAACTGTTTTGTTATGAAAATGCTTTTCTGCATTTTCTTCCTAAAAAGTTTTAATAGTTTTTTGTAATTATATGTAATTTAGAAGTRCGTATGCTACAATACAGTGATTAGTAGAGTAAATTACACTTGATGTGCAGAGACATGAAGTAGTAATAAAGATTTCTTCTTTCTATATTAAGAACCCCATCTTCCAATGAGAACTTTTGCGTATCGTTTTTTGAGGTATGGCATTTGATGTAAAATATGCATAAATTAAAATTTCCGAGTCTCCATGTTTATGATTGCTAATTCCACTACAACTGGGATCTTTAGGAAGTAGAACTGTTTAAGAAATATTATTTTGGAGTAAACATAATAATTAACAACTATTAATACCTAGGCAATCATTGTTATAAATTATCTGGCTTACTACTAAATGATAAAARTGATATTGATATTTTAAATTTTGACAATGAGAAAAATGACAGATGTAATTTTGTAAGAGGTGAAGTAAACGGAGAAAAAATGAGAGTTCTATATAAATTTTATATTTTAAAGAGTAGGAATTTAAGGAAATGTCATGAAACAATCCATTTGGAGGAAGGAAACAGAAAAGATAGGTAGGGTAATGCAGTGTTCCAGGCCATGTTACTAAAATTTAGGAAAACTTTTAATGAAGTGGAGGTACTTGTGAAATGCTAAATKAATGTGACAAATAGAATACATGAGCTTCAGGAGAGTCTAAATGGGTATAGCCAAATAGCAGATAAATACATCTATGAGGGGACAGAACCAGGAAAGATACAGGACTTTTTGTAAATTAATTTTACTTGCAAAATTTCACGGAACTCTCCACTTCTTTTGTTCTTTAAAAATATCTGTCACTTCTAAGAACTATTGTGCAGGAATATGGCCACATTTTTACACAATGATGTTACTGAGGATGCCAGCTCCACAGAGGATTCCTCAGAGGACTTAGAAATACCTGTAGCAATCAGGAGGTTGTCTTAGGTCATTCAAAAAAGATAATGAATCTGCTGTATAAATAATACTGTTGGAAGATAAGGAAACTGATTGCTTAATTATCTCTTTAGTTAGGTCATGTTACGTGACAGACCATTCTCTATGTGTCAGGAGTGGCATGTTTTCTGGTAAAAGCCAAGTAAAATAAATGTAATAGCTAGAGGACTACTGAGCAGTGCAACACTGAAAAGAGCTGCATGGGATTAATCAAGGCTTATGATTTAAAAATAATGGTAGAGATTTCAGTACTACTGATGTATTTGCTAGGAAGGGGTAATGACATGCTATAGAAAACAAAGTAATTGAAGGAGCAAGGAATACCATTTCAAGTGCCATGTAAGACCGTATACCATAACAGAGAATTAGGAAGTTTCCTAGGAATAGTGTAGAATTCTTTTTACTGTCAAAAGAAGAAAGTAGGAGTTAATAGTGCACAAGGCAAGAACTAAAGCTTCATGAAACTGGGCCTAATTCTGGAAGAAAGAGAATGCAAAGCTCCCTGTTGTTTTATAGAAAAAACAAAAAGAATAGAGAGTTTTGGTATAAATTATAAAGCAGTAATTTATGCCAAACCAAGGAGATTAAAAAAAAAAAAAAAACAAACAAAAAAACCCAACCCAAACACACAAACAAAACCACAAAGAAAACCCAAACACCAACAGCATAACCAATATAGTATACTTTAATGGGCATTAGGAAAAGGGAGATTAGGTAAAGAGCGCTTCTGATGTCTTACAAATGCCAGCAAATGTCATAGAAGCTTTATGGAAATACTGATAGGGCCTATCAGCTGATTACCAGAGTTCACATAAGTTAGAAATAATTTTTCATCAGTGATGTAGTACACAGAACACATTTTTGAAAACAGCAATTAACATTGCAAGGGAAAGTAATTACTGTGGAGTACAGTTCTTGATCTGTAGCAGCGAAGATCAGGATGAACTTTCTGCCTCCATTAAAAGTAGTTAAGGAATACAGTTCACTGGGCTGATGATGCTGCCTTGTATGTATACACACATAACGTGTAACACTCTGTATGACTTGTGCCAAGATTTATATTCAAATCTGGTTATTTTGGTATCTTATAGTCTGATAGGGGAATAAAATATGCTGCTTTGGTAGGAGAAGTTTTAATTTAAGTTTTTATTATAGCTACCTACCTGGTCTTAATACAAACACCATTAAATTCTGTAATGGTAATTCCCTATGTAATTGAGGTGCCCAAAAGGTGTCTACAAGACACCATTGTGGACAAATCCCCCAAACCCTGTCCAGGAACTCAACATGCTGGGATTCCCCTCTTAAGTGCCTGTATACTAATGCACCCTGTATGGGGAATAAATACAATGAGTTAGAGATCTGTATGCAGTTTCAGGGCTGTGATCTTGTTGGGTTGACAGGATGTGGAGGGATGGCTCCCATGATTGGAGTGTTGCGATGGAGGGATACAGGTTCTTTAAGAAGGACAGAAAGGGAAGACAAGGAGAGGGAGTTGCCCTTTATGTGAAAGAGCAGCTAGAGAGCATGGAGCTCTGCTTGGGGATGGAAGAGGAGCCAATGGAGAGTTTATAGGTTAGGATTAAAGAGAGGACAGGCAAAGGTGACCTTATAGTGGGTGTCTGCTATAGGCCACCTGATCAGGAAGGACAAGTGAGTGATGCTCTCTAAAGACAGATAGGAACAGCCTCACATTCACAGGCTCTGGTCCTCATGGGGGATTTCAAACACCCTGATATCTGTTGGAAAACTACACAGCAGGGCATAAGCAATCCAGGAGGCTCCTGGAGTACATTGATGATAACTTCTTCCTCCAAGTGATTGAGGAGCCAACAAGGACAGGTGCTCTGCTGGATCTCATAGTCACCAAAAAGGAAGGCCTCRTTGAGGATGTGAAGGTCAAAGGCAGCCTTGGCTGCTGTGACCATGAGATGGTGGAGTTCAAGATCCTGAGGGGAGGGAGCCGAGTGAAAAGCAAGCTCACAACCCTGGACTTCGGGAGAGCAGACTTTGGCCTCTTCAAAGATCTGCTTGGACGAGTCCCATGGGGTAAGGCCCTAGAGGGAAAAGAAGCTCACAAAAGCTGGTTAATATTCAAGGATCACCTCCTCCAAGCTCAAGAGAACTCCATCCCAATGAATAAGAAGTCAGGCAAAAATGCCAAGAGGCCTGTGTGGATGAACAAGGAGCTCCTGGCCAAACTCAAACACAAAACGGAAGCATACAGAGAGTGGAAGCAAGGACAGGTAACCTGGGAGGAATACAGAGAAATTGTCCAAGCATCCAGGGATGAAGTTAGGAAAGCTAAAGCTCCAGTGGAATTGAATCTGGCCAGGGATGTCAAAGACAAGAAGAAGGGCTTCTGTAAGTACATAGGAGACAAAAGAAAGACTAGGGGAAATGTGGGCCCATTGCACAACGAGACAGAAGACCTAGCTACACAGGACGTGGGAAAGATGGAAGTACTGAATGCCTTCTTTGCCTCAGCCTTTACTAACAAGACCAGCCTTCAGGAATCCCAGGTCCCAGAGAGCAGGGGAAAAGGTTGGAGCAAGCAATATGTATCCTTGGTGGAAGAGGATCAGGCCAGGGAATACTTGATCAAACTGGACCTTCATAAGTCCATGGGCCCTGGTGGGGGAGCTGACAGATTCATTGCAAGGCCACTCTTGATAATCTTTGACTGCTCATGGTGACTGGGAGAAATACCCGAAGGCAGAAGGAAAGCAAAGTCACCCCCATCTACGAGAAGGGCAAGGAGGACCTACAGAACTAATGGAGCATCTAATCCTGGAAACCATTTCCAGGCACATTAAGGACGAGAAAATTATCAGGAGTAGTCAGCATGGCTTCACCAAGGGAAAGTCATGCTTGACCAACTTGATAACCTTCTGTGATGAAGTGACTGGCCTGGAAGATGAAGGGATAGCAGTGGATATTGTCTACCTGGACCTCTGTAAGGCCTTTGACACTGTCCCCCATGAGCTCCTCATAGAGAAGCTGTTGATATACGGGCTGGATGAGCAGACTGTGAGATGGACTAAAAAGTGGCTTAATGGCCAGGTCCAGAGGGTGCTGATCAGCGGCACCAAGTCTAGTTGGAGGCCAACAGCTAGTGGTATATCCCAGGGATCAATATCGGTTACAGTCCTGTTTAACATGCTCATTAATGATATGGATGATGGGACAGAGTGTACCCTCAGCAAGTTTGCTGCTGAGACCAAATTGGGAGGAGTGGCTGATGGGTCATGCTGCCATCCAGAGGGACCTCAACAGGCTGGAGAAATGGGCTGACAGGAATCTCATGAAGTTCAACAAGGTGAAGTGCAAAGTCCTGCATCTGGGGAGGAACAACCAATATATGTTGGGGGCTGACCAGCTGGAAAGCAGCTTGGCAGGAAAGGACCTGGTGGTTCTGCTGGACACCAGGCTGAACATGAGCCAGCAATGTGCCCTTGCCACAAAGAAGGTTAATTGTATCCTGGGCTGCATTAGGCAAAGTATTGCCAGCAGGTCAAGGGAGGTGATCCTTCCTCTCTACTCAACACTGGTGAGGCCACACTTGGAGTGCTGTGTCCCGTTCTGGGCACCCCAGTACAAGAGAGACATGGACATACTGGACAGAGTCCAGCACAGGGCCACTAAGGTGATGAAGGGGACTGGAGCACCTCTCCTATGAGGAAAGGCTGAGAGCTGGGACTGTTCAGCCTGGAGAAGAGAAGGCTCAAAGGGGATCTTATCAATGTATATAAATACCTGAAGAGAGGGTGCATAGAGGACAGAACCAGGCTCTTTTCAGTGGTGTCCAGTGACAGGACAAGAGGCAATGGGCACAAAATGAAACACAGGAGGTTCCCTCTGAAAATCAGGAAACATTTTTATCCTGTGAGGGTGACTGAGTGCTGGCACAGGTTGTGCGGAGAGGTTGTGGAGTCTTCATCCTTAGAGATATTCAATAGCTGTCTAGACATGGTCCTGGACAGCTGGCTGTAGGTGGCCCTGCTTGAGCAGGGGTGGGTTGGACAAGRTGACCTCCAGAGGTCCCTTCCAACCTCAACAATTCTGTAATGTAATGGTATATAATTATTTAAAATATAAATTCTTTACTTAGTAATTGGTATATAGATAGGATTTTTCTTGAGAATACTGTTCTCTAGAATAATGGATTTCATAATTTACTAAAAGGAGAGACAAACCTGATGTGCAAATAAAAATGTGAGTTTCATTTAAGGGTTTATACRTATTCCACCTCTCTTCTCTCACAGATCTACTTTTAATACCTTGACTACCCCTGTATGGTTATATCAATACATCTCTCCTGGACTATGCATCTATTACATGAATAGTCCCACTGATCTCACTGGTATGTAAAATGAAACCAGGATTGATCCAAGACATCTTGGTCCCTCATTGTTTGAAATCTTACATTATTAGATATAGCATCAGTTCAGATTCATCAGTAGTTTCCTGAGACATGAAAAATATGTCTACTTTCTCTCTTTCCCTCTCTTCCCTCCCTCGAGAGTAAATTTAACAATAATACTGTATTACCATGGATATCACTCTTTTGGAGATTATTAAAATATCCCCTTAATGTTTTTTATTCCTCAATTCTGATATATGCTCTCCACTTTAGCTGACATTTTCCACTTCCTTGGTTGACAGACATTGTCATAGAATCATAGAATCATAGAATCATTAAGGTTGTCATTCAGTTTTCTGTGGTATATTTGTTGTTGCCCCTAAGTATACCTCTTCCAAAGATACATATACTTTAGAATATTCATGAGGACAAAATGCACACATAATAAAGGTAGAAAATCTTCACAGCTCTTACCAATTTACGTTACAGTGATTTCAGGTGGAAACAAAGACAATTCTGTTTAATGTGTTTTTAAATGTCCTCCAGCAGTAGGGGAAATGTACTAAGCATCACTATCCTTAATGGTGTTCTGCATTTGTTTAAAAAAATGCAATGCTTTTTATGTATAGTGCAAATTGTACATTAGGATATATAAAAACTAATGCTGGTTTAATTTTTTTAATTAATTAATGGTTTAATTAATGTTTATTTTTTCAATAACTAGGCTACTTTAGGAAAACATATATAAGGTATAATAAAAAAAATCTTGTTAACAAAAAAAAAAAAACCCACTAAAATTTCTTAATTACTTCTTTGTTGTCATTAATGCAGAGAGCATGAGGATTAGTGGTGACTTTTCCTTAAAAAAACCCAAAACTAAACAGGCAAAACCCAAAGCTTTCAAATACATAAAACCTGTTCTGAATTCAGTAAATGAAAGACATGTATTGTTTTAGCATATTAGACCTCCTAGGCCATTCCTTGGTGSAATAGAGAGATTGTTGTGGAAACTACTTAATCCTTTATGCAATATTTAGTACAGATTTTTCTTTTAGTCCAGAATCAGCCAAACAACATAAAACATAAAAAATCTGTATGTTTAAAAAAAAAACGTCTGAGGAAAATCTTATCAGACATATTTCCATCCTGAGACCATAGGTTAGTGTACAGAGACTACTCAYGGAAGTAGGAATATAGGCTTGTGCCATGTCAAGCTGAGTAGGAGTAGGACCAAAGAATGKTTTTTTGTTTAGTCCACTTTTTTAATGAATGGGAACCTGAACAGCGGACATAGGTCAGGATATTTTTTTCCCCTTTAACACAAGAATTCCCTTCTGCCTATTCATACCCTGTCATCCACAGGAGGTATTAGGCCAAGCTGCCAGAAAGTAAGGGCACTTCAGTTTCAGTTCTCTACTTTCTATCTTCACCTGATGTAGGGACTGTATTTATTACATTAAGATTGGAAGAGAACATGCATATTGGCTCATGCAAGAACTCTTTGGTGTATAAAATTCAATTAGTGTCTAGTTCATGTTAGCTTAATGCTTGTGTGTCTTCTGGAGTGGAAGTTGCAACAGTCTAATGAAGCCGAAACCTTCTTGTTCTAGCTCTCTGAACATCAGCTTGTCTTGAGACCTTGGCTTGAGGAGAGAGTTTGGTTATTGGCACATTGACTCAGTGCATCTATGTAAGACTCTCTGCTGCTCATATGATGTGTCATAAAAAAAGAAACTGCCTTTCTCAGCTGAAATCCTAGAAGACTTTGTCAGTGACAGGACCATCTACTTTCTCCAAATTGTGAATTAGAATAAGCTACAATAATGGGGAAAAGGCCTAGTGATGAAAAAACACCTTTGCTGTATGATTAGTTTGTGGAAATTGAGAATCTTGCAGATGATATCACTTGGTAGTGATGATTGTAAGGAGCTGGGAAAATAATATTTCTAATCCTGTGATAGACATTGCTTCACCAGGGATGTGTAAAGGAACCCTAAAAATAATAATTTTAATTTACCTCTTACCATTTTAAAACATTGGTAGGAACAAACAAAAATCTTGAACAGCAAGGAACTACGGTAATCTTTCTCAACAGAAATGGTAACAATGATTTTTATCTTTCCTTTGGATAATGAATCAAGTTAAAGTAATATAATCTGAAAATGCACTGCAGACTGGAGTTTTTAATTTCTGTTTGTTGCTTCTTCTCAGCAAGCAAAAGAATTTCAGGGCACTCCTCAACTTGCATTACTTGTTAGGTCTCCATTTTAGTTTCCTCTCCTTTTATCTTTCCCAGTCTCACAAAATTTTCTTTTTGAAATGTGCCTTTTTCCTTTTCACCTTCCCCTTCTTTCAAATAACACACAATAGCACAGGACTGGCAAACTGACAATATAACTGAGGGAGAAAATTAAATGTGTGACATGTCTCATTAAAACGTAGTGTAAATTCTTGCATCACTGAAGAGAGTAGCTTTAAACATTATCTTAAGGATAAATTGAAATAAGAGGATCTCTTTGGTGAGTAAAATCTGCCTCAAAGTCTTGACAGTTAAATCTGGTAACTAAGAGAATACTGCACAGGACGTGAGCTAGTCTGAAAATCTTTTAGAATAAGTGCAGCTAATGTTAAACAAGTGCATCATTTAATAGTTCAGTTCATTATGCTTAAAATAAATATCTCCATTGTGGGAATTCCATATCGATTATTCTCTGATGATTTCAGATCAAATCTGCCCACTGTTGTGATTATGTTTAGAAAGACTATCATTATTATTCTACAAAGTATCCAGTTGAAGGTGTTAATTTTATAATATGTGCTGTAAAACTTAGAGTGAAATTGTGAATGCTTCCACAGGTGTGTTTTGGTATCACGTGGCTAATATGATTACTTATAAAAGAGCTAATAGGTTACAATTTGCCCTGAAATTTGTCCTCAGAATTAGGAGAAATTCAGGACTTATTTGAATAAAATCTAAAAGATAGAGTAATTCAGGAGTGTACTGAGGTCTCATTGTTACTCCGATACTTGGATAAAATTGAAATGTTAACAAATATTTTGCAGAAAAAGTAGAAAAAACATTTTCTAGATTATACAAATAAAAATTACTATTATAAAGTAGGAGAGTAAAAATGTGTTTAGTGAGGTAATATTGGAATAGTCTGTCATTTGGTAAAGACTACAAAAAACTGTAAACTGTATTGGAAAGTCTTCTGTACATCATAGCCTATTAAGATAAAAAAAACAACTTGAACTGTATTAATGCCTACAGTAAGAATTCAAACTAAAGGCTGGTTAATTAATACAGTCATATTCTGGTCTCTAGTTATCTGAATACCAGTCACTGAAAATTCATAAAGGGACTTCTGAATCTCAAATTCAAATAGAAATAGGTGTGACAAATCTTAAAGTCTTTATCTGGCATTGTCATAATTCATTTCAGATTCCAGAAGTAGTTTGTATGATAAAATGGGCTGACTAACCTAATCTTCTGTCTGTTTTTCACAATAGCATCTTCTGGCTTTTTGGTAAAAATAGGATTAACAATTTGTATGCTATTAGAAAAAAGTCCATGACCTTTATATTCAATTAGGAGATTTCAGACTTGGGTGGAATTCATAGGGGGAGGGGTAATAAAACTCACACTCCTGTAATTGGCAGGTTTGATTTGAATCATTGGAAGTCAATTAACATAGAATTAGTACGTTGTAATTTTCAAATAATTTTTAAAGCAGAATTATTTTATTGTTCATCTAAAGTCTTCTGAAAGATGTTTTACAAAGATCTTTTACAGACATAAAAAGATATTGAGCTGAATTTGATTGTGGCATCTTTTCATTAGCTCATTTTATTTATGGTTGCATAGACCTTGAAGAACAAGGTAATATATATTAATTAACTCTGTTTTAATTGTAATTGAAGAAAAAAGAAATCCCTCTTTTAAAACCTGTTTTTCTCTCTGTCTTGGATTCGTAACTCAGTTTCTCTTTTAAGTTTTCACATAACACTCCATTTTTTTATCTCTCTCAATATTAATTATCTTCTGTTTAAGAATACCTTTCTTTTTCATTCATATGAAATCCTTCTCAATTTAAAACTTTGTTCAACCAGTTTAGATAGATGACCAAATATGCAAAATTGCCTTTCACAGGAATTGCAATTACTGTATGATGAAACAGGGCTATATAAAATAGAACCAACAGACATTCTGATTTTCTGTACAGTAAGAAAGATTATATATAAAGTATGTATACCACTGACAGCTGAAAAGGGAAGTATTTCTGTGGAAGAACAGCAAGAAATTCACTGAAACAAGAGTTTGCAAAATATCAGTGACAGATATGAAAACAAAACCACATCTTCACAGCTGATCATTTTGTGCAATAAAATTGCTAAATGAAACAGATGTCTCTCCATTTCTCAGCTTGGCTGACATGATTCACAGATGCCCATTAGCAAAAATAACTATAGGAAACACTTTATACTAAAAGTAGCAGAGAAATATTTTGCAGAACTTTTTTTAATGCTAGAGTAAAATGACAAAATTTTGCAGGGCTGATTGACACACTGCTCATGCATTTCAGAGCCGGGTAAAGATTCAGGGCTCTCAAGCACATAGGGTGGTTTTTAGCTATTTTGATTCCTCTGATAACATCTGGATTGAATTAAGAGCTAAGAAAATGAAATGAGAGGTATTCTTTTTCCTTGCTTATAAATAATACAGATTTTCACTCCTTTAATTATATCTGGAAGCCTTTCATTATATCTATAGCTTTATGTTTCTTGATCACCCAAGAAGACCTTCAGAAATGTCATTCTGAATTTGAATTTTTTCTGCAATAACTTTGAACTGTTATGTGTATACATAAAATTTATATTGGATTACAAATCCAAAGTGAAATTATTAAACTTTTTTAGAAAATGCAAAGTGTTATAGCTYAAAGTGTTCTTCTAAACTATGCAGGTTGTTATTCCTTATAAATATGTTGCTCTAAAGTGCACTGTCAGATCCCTAAAAGCCTTTATGTGGATGTCCCAAAATCTTACTCAGCTCCCTTTCCAGTCTTTTAGCTAATATAGGYGGGAAAAAAATTATAAAGTTTAAATTTGGCAGAAGTAAGAGGTTAATGATTTTGTGAGTGGTGTAAAAAGAATATTTTTCACTTCCAAATCAGCTTAGTAAGAAATTTTGACACACGCATAGCTACAAGAGAAGGAATGGAAAACCATCAACATTGTTAGTACCTTACATATTAGATAAATAAGTATGTTAAAAGATCTTTACATCCTGAATCGGATCTAAATATAGTGTTCAAAAGCTTCATATTTTGTAGTGTAGGGGGTTTCTTCATTTTCTGATATAGTTCTGTTCACTACACTGTGTTTGTGCTTCTAGTTCCAGGCAACATTCTCAGGCATCAGAATGCGGTTATTGGGATTGCTAATTATTTTACAAGTTCCTGGCATCCTTTTGCTAAATATCACTCTCCAAACAATTTCCATGCATGATTTGTGAGTTAAATTTGGCCGGGTACTATTTCTGGGAACARTTTGCATGAGGCTATGCTATTCTGGAGATAGAGAATGTATTAGAATGGATTTTGTCAGACTTTGCTAACTCATTTCTGAGTTAAAGAACAGGCACTGCAGCCTCAACGTACTGTTGTCAACTTCWGTAAGAATTTATAATACCAGATCTGACTTTGGAAAGCATACGGGAAAATTACAATGTGCCGATTTAAAGATTTTTTTTTTTTTGCCCCAATCTTTCTTGCTCAAACTGGCCTTTATTTTGTATTTCTGGTGGACATGTATAAGGAAGAGCAGCCTCCTATAACTGCTCTTCATCACTCTGCTGTGAAAATATTGTATCTAGTGGTCATGGACCACCAGCAAGCTCTTAGGACCAAAATGTTTTTGAAGATAAGGGGGTATCCAAGGAAAACCTGGAGAAGAAAACACTTAAAAGGCTTTTGAGGACTAGTTACACTAAATGACATTATAAAATGGGCCACAGCCTGCAAGATACTGTCCAGTCCCCAAAAAAGAATGTTACTTAGAAGTGTGAAAGGTCACAACTTTAATGGGCCATCAAGACAGGAGCATGAGGGATTAAAGTTCACAGTAAAAATTCATTCCCCGAAAGGGGAGTGAGAATGGCTTGAAACATAGAATCATAGAATCATAGAATCATAGAATCATTAAGGTTGGAAAAGACCTCTAAGATCATCGAGTCCAACCATCAACCCAGTACCCATGCCCACTAAACTATGTCCCGAAGCACCTCATCCACACGTTTTTTGAACACCTCCGGTGATGGTGACTCCACCACTTCCCTGGGCAGCCTGTTCCAATGCCTGACTACCCTTTCAGTGAAGAAATTTTTCCTAATATCCAATCTAAACCTCCCCTGGTGCAACTTGAGGCCATCTCCTCTCGTCCTATCACTTGTTACTTGGGAGAAGAGACCAACACCCACCTCGCTACAACCTCCTTTCAGGTAGTTGTAGAGAGCAATAAGGTCTCCCCTCAGCCTCCTCTTCTCCAGGCTAAAAAACCCCAGCTCCCTCAGCCGCTCCTCATAAGACCTGTGCTCCAGACCCTTCACCAGCCTCATCGCCCTTCTCTGGACACGCTCCAGCACCTCAATGTCCTTCTTGTAGTGAGGGGCCCAAAACTGAACACAGTATTAGAGGTGCGGCCTCACCAGTGCCGAGTACAGGGGCACGATCACCTCCCTACTCCTGCTGGCCACACTATTCCTGATACAGGCCAGGATGCCATTGGCCTTCTTGGCCACCTGGGCACACTGCCGGCTCATGTTCAGCCGGCCGTCGACCAGCACCCCCAGGTCCTTTTCCTCTGGGCAGCTTTCCAGCCACTCTTCCCCAAGCCTGTAGCGTTGCCCAGGGTTGTTGTGACCGAAGTGCAGGACTTCAGTTTGAAGTCAGCAAGAGAAATGGAAGGAAAAGAAAGAATAGGACTTATTTGCAAAAGATTTCTCTTAACATCTACTTTCCTACTCTTCATGTTTGGTGGAGCTTCCTGTTTATTTATTATAGAATGAAATAAAGAAAGTAGTAAGAAAATGTGTATTTTGTAAAGTAAACATACATGTACGCAATGTAAACAAAGTTTAGTTTGTCATTCTTTGATAAATGTTTACAGTGTTTCTCAAGGTTTATTTCTGAACTGAAAGAAAATAGGAAAACCTTTATACAGAAAATCAAAGTTCAGAGCAATGATAGTTTTCTAAATTTCTACCATAAAGGCTTTGCTCCGAGATTCCACATGATCTTTTTCTGTTCCACATATTGCAAGTGTGTGGGAAACATTCAGTGTTTGAAAACRTTTCATGGCAGAGAAGTTTACTGTTTGACTTGAGCTTATTCCACCAGTCCACTGTGTATGTTTGGTTTCAGCACAAAAGGTAAGGAAAGCCACATTCAGAACCCTAATAGTTGAATTTTCTACCCCTGATACTGACTTAAAATGGATGCTATGGAAGGCAATATGACGGCACCATAGACAAAAAAGAGAAATATTTCCATGACTGCATGCCAAGGGGGWTATTTATACTAAGCTACGTGTATAATATTTTTCATGATCTGAAATGTGAACTTAAGAAAAACCCTTCACATGACTAAATATGATCTGACTGCAGTTCTAATTGATGTTGCTAATGTGTGTTCAATTAACTATTTTTAGGAAGGAAAAAAATGCACTAGTTCTGTCTTAAACTTTTTGGAACATTCTGATATTTTTTGAGTGTGTTTTTTAAAAAGTCTTTATATTTGCACTTCATTTTTGTCATCAGAGCTTCTAGTTGATTTGATCCTTCTGCTGAATCCAAAAGTAAAAAAAGTATACACTTCATGGTGAAAATAAATCTTAATGCCAGATTCTTTCAGTTAATTATGAAATCAATGAGATTGGAAGGAACTTTCCAACAAGGTGATCAGAGAATTTACGGTAAGTGTACCCAAAAGATCAAATGAGCCAACCACATTACTGTATTGAACAAAGCAACAAAATTGAATAATTTTTTTTTTTTGTTATGGATGTACTAAAGTCAGTCACTGCAGGTCATTGATAGATGAAGTTAAGCTTTATATTACTTACATAATGGATATTAAATCAATACTGAATGCTTAATAAATTTATTTCTTTCCTTTAGGCTATTTACATTAGTTGATGGAGTGAAAATGATAGACTTAAAATGAAATGTTCATCAATTTAGGAGAAATATAAATAATATGGAATAAAATAAAAAAAAAAATATAACATGGAACCAGTTGTTCTATTTTCCTTAATTATCATGTATTCTGCCATGTTCTTTATCTGCTTAGTGAATTTACAACTAGCACAGCAGGTTGTGAAATTTTAATAGGATCCCTTCAAGGAAGGAGAAGGTCAGTATTAACATAAAAATCTTCTTTAAGGATTGTGGTGCAAAGGTTTCTTAGCAGAGAACAGGTGTTGCTGCAAAACTAAAATCTGCCACAAGAGTCAAGTTAAAAGATTCTTGGAGCTAAGTTAGGAAACAAATGCCTCAGTATGACACCATGATTGCCAGTCAATGGTGACTGAAAATTACTTTGTTTTGTTGGTATTAAACATGTTTGTTGCACACAAAATGATTTCATATATAATAATTATTTTAAAAAAGACAAAAGCCCTTTTCATTACTTCTAAATTAAATGCTTTTATTTTTCTTTCTTTTCAGCTTCATTCTGACCAGGACAAGGGAGATGGATCCCTCAAATACATTTTGTCAGGAGATGGGGCTGGTACTCTTTTTATAATTGATGAGAAAACAGGTGACATTCATGCTACTCGGAGAATTGACAGGGAAGAGAAAGCCTTTTATACCCTGCGTGCCCAAGCTATTAATAGAAGAACTCTGAGACCAGTGGAACCTGAATCTGAGTTTGTCATCAAAATCCATGACATCAATGACAATGAACCAACGTTTCCGGAAGAAATTTACACTGCTAGTGTTCCTGAAATGTCAGTAGTGGGTGAGTGCTTTATACTGGGCACAAATGCCTGCTCTATGTTACTTGACAAATAATTTCCCTGTCCTCTGAAAAGTCAGTCATGTTTGGAATTCTACCTCATGGGTCAAGTGTTTTTAATTTTGTTTTGTTTGGGGGTTTTTTTGAATATTGGAATTGCAACCAGAAACAGATTTTTGTGATTTGAGATCTATTTCTACTTGGAATATTCAAATTATTAATTTAYAGTGATTTGGAATATAAATATAAATAGAAAGCAGTTAATGATGAATCGCCCTTCTCCTTAAGAACTGTTAGAATAAGATCACTAAATTAGCGTGTTGAAAGCTCAATGAATTTTTCCTTTCATTTTCACTGGAGATCCCCAGTGGTGATAAGCACTGAATGGAGAGCTGTCTCTACTTTCACTCTTTCTGTGGCTGAGGAGAGTTATATGTTTACTCATGTGCTGTTGATGCACTGCCTAAAGGTACACATCCTCTATATTCTCTTTTTAGTTTTTTAGTGTATGGACAAGTCCTCTTGTGCTTTCGGTTCCTCCCTTAACTCACTCATTAATGGCAACTTCAAGAATCTTAAACAGCTGTTTAAGTTAATCTTTCTTCTGTTTGCAATGTATTTTCAGTTCCTATCTTAACTACAAAGTTGTGGCCTGGATCATGCCAGCTGCTCAGGTTCATAAACAATAGCATTTTGGAATATGAGCTATTAATTAGTGCATACAATTCATTAGGAAGAATCGCAAAAAGCTTAAAAATATATGGAGTCTCTTTTTAAAAATTCATATTCACTTATTCATTGTATAGCTGTAGATATAATACTAATTTCTAAATATTCAGAAAACACACAATAAATTCAATACCTCTTTTGGCTATTATTACTGTTTTAGATTATCTATTACTGAACTAGATCAAACAGTGTTTTGAGATGTTTTATATATACAGTTATTGAAGTTATAGTACTTACTTTCCTGGGCTTTAGAAAATGTTAGAAGAGCAAGAAAATATATAGTTATTGAAAGAGAATGGCCTCAGCAAAGCTGTGCAGCWATGTATGGAAACATAATACTAATAATTTTCTATACTTAATAAGATATTTTAATCTGCTTTTAGRTTGTGATTGAATCATTTTTAAAAGTCCCAACATTCAGCAAGCAGGTTTTAGTATAAAGGAAAATAAAAAAAGAAAGAGGAAGAAATCTGTCAGATTATTGCATCGAGCTGTACAGGAGTCCTATCAAACCAGTCCACATAAAGAGGAGAACTGAAGAGTCTTCTGTTCCAAAATAGAACAAAATGTAATACTGATTTATTAATTTACTGATAAGTTCTCTAGAATCATTCATTTCAGTAAATGTGTATAGCTTTAAACAGAGCATCCTGAAAGAGCATTGCTGCATTTTCTGGAGAGGCATATGGCAAGATTACAATAGGGTTGAAAAAAAGACATCTTAGAGCTTCCACTTTATTTCTCATGTTCCTTSTATAAATTCCAGAAGGCATTGCTTAAAATATTCTTGGAAAGATTTTATGGAAATGATTCAGTGTTTTCATTAAATGTTATGCTATTATATAACATCCAGTTATAATCTATTGATTTCTAATTTTGTCAGTCTCAATTACATAAAGATCATGTTTTTCTTACATGTTCTCAAATATCCAAGACATTATTTCAATGATTCAAAAACATTCAGGATGCAAGGCTCCAGTGTATCTGTACGTCCCCATAGATCATACAAATTTTGAAAGTGCAAATTTTGCTGCAMTGCAAAAAAATAAAAACATGATAAGAGATACGATGATAAGAAAAATATCCAAAAAACTACACTGATGGGTAAAAAACCAAAAAAGCTTGGTTGTATTTAGAGTATTAACCCTGTATCTTGCACAAATAGTTGTGCTGAAATGAATAGACTTTATTCTATCAACAAAATGACCATAATTTAGAGAATTGTAACTAGGTTAAAATCTATCATGTTCCAGCATTTTATAAATGTGGTCATTCAGCTGCTAGACTACTGACTACCTGATAGGTAGAATTTGCTTTTAGCTTTATAGCTTTTGCTTTATTGCTGATCCCTAGAGGCATATGTTCATCTGTGGTCCATGTGTGAATGACGTGATTTTATAAGGTATTCCTCAAAGCTGATTCATTTCTTCATAACACAAATTTAATTTTCCAACTTAAATCTACTCTGCAATCTCAAAACTAAAGGCTGAATGGAGATGGGGAGAAATGTTCTAAAAGAACAAACTGCATAAAACTTTTGAGGCAAAKAGAATTAATTAGAAATTTTAAAGTCAGTATGTTAAAAAGTCTTCATATGTTTGTAGAGTAATTAAACATAATATCACATAATTAATTACAAAATATTTTTAAATCAGTATCTTTTTTTATCATACAGTTCAAGCATTTTTAGTACAGAAACTTCCATGAGAAATTTATGAAGAAAAGAAACATAAAAGATTATTTTTGTTATGACAACAGCACCTCCCCATCAAAAGGAAAATGGGAAGAAATTCCTGCATTGCTCTATTTTGCTCTCTCCAGTTGTGGGGGTTTTTTTTGAGTTCTAGTATTGCAAGTAGCCCATTACTTGCCCAGTACTGTTGGCCATGGGCTAAGAAAGTGTCAGACTTGTTGATRTAAGGAACGCAGAGAGAAACTGCAGTCTTGGATATAATCGTACTGTTGCATTGAATCTGTGTCCTCCTGTGGTAACTCATCTCTGTGAGCATATAGAAACATACAACCTTTCTCTAAGTGTCTGAAAACATTAAGCAGAGTTTAGGATATGAATATTGTCTCAGCCATAAGTACAGAAAGAAATTACAAAGCCAAATTACTGTGGCTCTTACCTGGGCAAGTAGATATGAGTTATATTGTTCTGTTAAAAGTACTATGCTATCAGGACTGTAATATTTTCACTATCTAGTCCAGCGTAACCAACATAATATGGCATTGCACTGGGAGTCTGAGAGAGAGAGATTACTGGAACCGCACCCTACCTTCCCTGGGAGAGACCCAACAGGCAGACAGGACACATGATACGGAGGATTCCCAATCCTCTCTCCACTCAGCACAATGTGGTGACTTAAGTGATAAGGGGGATGGTGACAAGTTCCTGCCTGGCGCAGCAGGTGCATCTCCTCCGTGACTACCCCGCCTTCCCAAGTGCCCTTGCATAGTAGGTATGAGGCTCTGCAAGTGGAACCAAACTATAACAAGGACGATGGTTCATTTAGGTTGGAGGTGTCGCCAAGGTTAAGTTGGCCTATGCCCTGCATCAAAACCACTTCCATAAAGAATGAAAGACAGGTCATTGTCACAGGAGACTCCTTTCTGAGGGGAACAGAAGGCCTAATGCAGACCGGACCCACTTCTTAGGGAAGTTTGATGCCTCCCTGGGGCCCAGGTCAAAGATGCGACGAGAAAACTTCCTGCCCTGGTACAGCCCTTGGGTTATTATCCATTATTGATTTTTCATGTAGGCAGCGATGAAGTTGCATTAAGGACAATCAAGAGAGACTTCACGGCCTTGGGATGACTGGTTAAGGGACCATGAGCACAAGTAGTGTTCTACTCTATCCATCCAGTTGCAGGGAATGATGAGGGAAGAAACAGGAAGAGCCAGCAGATCCATACCTGGCTCCATGACTGATGTCACCGGCAAAATTTTGGGTTTTTGATCATGGGTCGGTCTACATGACACGAGGCCTGCTGGTGACAGACAGTGTACACCTGTCATGGTTTAACCCCAGCCAGCAACTAAACACCACGCAGCCACTCACTCACCCCCCCACCTCCGGTAGGATGGGGGAGAGAATTGGAAGGGCACATGAAGGAAAACCTGTGGGTTGAGATAAAAACAGTTTAATAATGGAAATAAAACGAAGTAGAGCAGGGATAATAACAATGATAACAACAATAGCAGAATATACAAAGCAGGAGATGCACAATGCTCACCCACCACACAGCCCGAACGAAACCGCGTGTCCTGAAAGAACCGCGCATGCTGAACCCCAGACACCTCGCCCCCTCCCCTCCCAGTTTTATACTGAGCATGATGTCACATGGTATAGAATACCCCATTGGCCAACTGGGTCAACCATCCTGGCTATGCTCCCCCTCAGCTCCCCCTGCACCTGGCAGAGCATGGGAGGCTGAAAAGTCCTGCTGCAAGCACCACCCAGCAACAACCAAAGCATCAATGGGTCATCAACGTTCCTTTCATTACCAAACCCAAAACACAGCACCCCCTCCAGCTACTGGGAAGAAAGTTAACTCTGTACCAGCCGGAACCAGGACAATATCCACCCCTTATTCTATACCACCTACATCATGCCCAGGTCTCACATTTTTCAATACATCCCAATTAATCATCACCACTTTTCCTGTCTTTTGATATATACACACAGATGATATCATTCCCTTAGTCTATGGGCCATCCCTCTAAAATGTCCAYTGAGTTCATTTAGTCCATGACTTTGGGCTCCATTTGTCATAACAGTCTTTCAGGGCAGAAGAGATGGTGTGTGGTGTCGCATTATTGCATCCTGAAGCCAGTTCTGATTCTATTATCGCTGCGCTCATCTGGTTCTATCATCKTTGCACTTTGCTCTGTTTCATCAGAGTTCATTCTTCATTAATCTGGGTGACTCTGCAATACCATTGATATGACATACAGCACTGTAAAGCAATTAACATTATACACCTCAGTTCATTGGCTGTTTTCACCCAAAACCAAATCCCCTTGAGGTACACATCGGACTTCCCCATCCTTTCGCATTACCCACCAAGTGCACCCAGGTCCTTGAGCAAAAGCAATCCCATGAATGGGTTTTCCCTTGTCCGAGGCAGGAGTAACCCAGACTGTCTTCCCCAGCATATTCCTTACATGCACTACAGGGACTTTATCCCCCTCTACAGTACGTAAGGGTTTTGATTGGGCAGGGCCAGCTTGAGTGACAGATCCCCTGGTGTTGACTAACCAGGTGGCCTTTGCTAAATATGTGTCCCAATGCTTGAATGTCCCACCACCCAGTGCTCCCAGCATAGTAGTCCATTGTATCGTTCGATTTTCCCGGAGGCTGGTGCATGACAGGGGCTGTGATATATCCACTCAATGCCACGCTCCTTGTTCCAGGTGTCTATGAGGGTATTTCAGAAATGAGTCCCGTTATCTGACTCTTCTTTCTGGGGTGCCATGTTGCCATAGGACTTGCTTTTCAAGGYGCAGGATGGTGTTCTGGGCGGTGGCATGGGGCACAGGATATGTTTCCAGCTATCCGGTGGTTCCTTCCACCATGGTGAGCACATAGCRCTTGCCTTGGCGGGTCTGTGGGAGTGTGATATAATCAATCTGCCAGGCCTCCCCAGATTTATATTTCAACCATTGTCCTCCATACCAAAGAGGCTTTACTCTCTTGKCTTGCTTGATTGCAGCACGTTTCACATTCATGGATAACCTGTGCAATAGCGTCCATGGTCAAGTCCACCCCTCGATCATGAGCCCATCTATATGTTGCGTCTCTTCCTTGATGGCATGAGGCGTCATGGGCCCACCGAGCTAGAAATAATTCACCCTTGTGTTGCCAGTCCAGATCCACCTAAGCCACTTCAATCTTAGCAGCCTGGTCCACCTGCTGGTTGTTTTGGTGTTCTTCAGTGGCCCGACTCTTGGGTACGTGAGCATCTACATGACGTACTTTTACAACCAGGTTTTCTACCCGGGCAGCGATATTTTGCCACAATGCGGCAGTCCAGATGGGTTTACCTCTGCGCTGCCAGTTGTTCTGCTTCCATTGCTGTAAGCACCCCCACAGAGCATTTGCCACCATCCATGAGTCAGTATAAAGATAAAGTACTGGCCATTTTTCTCATTCAGCAATATCCAAAGCCAGCTGGATGGCCTTCACCTCTGCAAACTGGCTCTATTCACCTTCTCCTTCAGCAGYTTCTGCAACTTGTCTGATAGACTCCATGGAGCCTTCCACCTCCAATGCTTTCCCACAAGGCGGCAGGACCCATCAGTGAACAGGGCATATTGCTTCTCATTTTCTGGCAGTTTATTATACGGTGGGGCCTCTTCAGCACATGTCACCTCCTCCTCTGGGGACATTCCAAAATCTTTGCCTTCTGGCCAGTTCATGATCAGTTCCAAGATTCCTGGGCGACTGGGGTTTCCTATGCGGGCGCGTTGTGTGATCAGCATGACCCACTTACTCCACGTAGCATCGGTTGCATGATGTGTAGAGGGGACCCTCCCTTTGAACATCCAGCCCAGCACCGGCAGTYGGGGTACCAGTAGGAGCTGTGCTTCAGTACCAACCACTTCTGAAGCAGCTCGAACCCCTTCATAAGCTGCCAATATCTCTTTCTCAGTTGGAGTATAGCGGGCCTCGGATCCTCTGTATCCCCGACTCCAAAACCCCAAGGGTCAACCTTGAGTCTCCCCTGATGCTTTCTGCCAGAGGCTCCAGGTAGGGCCATTCTCCCTGGCTGCRGTGTAGAGCACATTCTGTACATCTTGTCCTGCCCRGACTGGCCCAAGGGCTACTGCCTCAACTATTTCCCATTTGTTTTGTTCAAAGGCTTGTCATTGTTCAGGGCTGCATTTGAAATCATTCTTCTTCCTGGTCACTTCATAGAGAGGGCTTACTATCAGGCTGTAATCTGGAATATGCATTCTCCAAAAACCCACAATGCCTAAGAAGGCTTGTATTTCCTTTTTGCTAGCTGGTGGGGACATGGCTGTTATTTTATTGAACACATCCACTGGGATCTGATGACGCCCATCTTGCCATTTCATTCCTAAAAACTGGATCTCTTGTGCAGGTCCCTTGACCTTACTTTCTTTTATGGCAAAACCGGCCTTCAGAAGGGTTTGGACTATTTTCTCTCCTTTCTCAAAAAYTTCTTCTGCTGTGTTGCCCCATACAATGATGTCATCAATGTATTGCAGGTGTTCCGGAGCCTCACCCTGTTCCAGTGTGGTGTGGATCAGTCCATGGCAAATGGTGGGGCTGTGTTTCCACCCCTGGGGCAGTCGATTCCAGGTGTACTGGACGCCCCTCCAAGTGAAAGCAAACTGTGGCCTGCACTCTGCCACCACAGGGAYTGAGAAAAAGACATTAGTGATATCAATTGTGGCATACCACTTGGCTGCCTTTGACTCCAGTTCGTATTGAAGTTCTAGCATGTCCGGCACTGCAGCACTCAACAGTGGCGTGACTTTGTTCAGGCCACGGTAGTCCACTGTTAGTCTTCACTCTCCATTCGACTTTCACACTGGCCATATGGGACTKTTAAAGCGTGAGCGAGCCTTGCTGATCACTCCTTGGCTCTCCAGTTGACAAATCAGCTTATGGATGGGAAGCAGGGAGTCTCGGTTGGTGTGATATTGCTGCCGGTGCACTGTCATGGTAGTGATCGGCACCCGTTGTTCTTCGACCCTCAGCAACCCCGCAGCAGAAGGGTCCTCCAAGAGACCGGGCAATGTAGACAGCTGTTTAATTTCCTCYGTCTCCAAGGCAGCTATACCAAAAGCCCACCGGTACCCCCTTGGGTCCTTGAAATACCCTCTCCTGAGGTAGTCTATGCCAAGGATACACGGAGCCTCTGGGCCAGTCACGATGGGGTGCTTTTGCCACTTATTCCCACTTAGGCTCACTTCAGCCTCCAATACAGTCAGCTCTTGGGATCCCCCTGTCACTCCAGAAATACAAATGGGTTGTGCCCCTTTAAAGCTTGATGGCATCAGGGTACACTGTGCACTGGTGTCTACAAGAGCCTTATACTCCCGTGGGTCTGATGTGCCAGGCCATCGAACCCGCACAGTCCAGTAAACTCGGTTGTCCCTTTCCTCCACCTGGCTGGAGGCAGGGCCCCTCTAATCCTGCTCATCATATTTGCTATCCACTTCTTCTAAGTATGAATCAGAAGCTCCTTTATTAAGATCGAAAGTGGAATCAGCCCTTCTGCTCCGCCTGGGGAGCTGCTCACTGGAAACTGGAGCAGCAGTTTTCCTGGAAGAACCCCTTTTTGTGATTGTTTTTCCTTGCAACTCATGTACCCGTGCCTCCAGGGCCGAGGTAGGTTTTCCATCCCACTTCCTCATGTCCTCTCCGTGGTCACGCAGGTAAAACCACAGGGTGCCCCAGGRTGTGTGCCTACAATATCTCCTCTCTTGAGCAGAGGGATGCTTACTCCGAAYGGCTGAGATACTGGCCCGTGCAGGTGGGGAGTAGGACATGTCCTCTTTGAGTTGGTGGACCTCCCAAGACAATTTCTTCAGCACAGAGGTGCAGGCCTGTAGGGAGGAAGAGAGAATTTCTCCGTATTGCCAAAGTTGGCCAGCCAATTCATCCACTGTTTGTTCCTCTCCGTCTTTCCAGGTCATTATTGCCAATGAGTTGGCATGCAACGCTGGTGCGCTCCGTACAAACTTCCGCCACGTGGGTCAGGTGCATTTGACTTCATCTGGATCTTTGGATAACTGCTCGTTGTTCAGGTCATCATAGATCACTTCTAGTATGGCTAATTCCCTCAGGTACTGGATACCTCTCTCAATGGTGGTCCACTTGCCTGGGTGACATATAATATCTTCCTTGAAGGGACACCTTTCCTTCACACCTGACAGGAGTCACCTCCAGAGGCTGAGGACTTGTGCCCCTTGTCCAATCGCCATGTCAATGCCCCCTTCCCTAGAAAGGGATCCCAGCTGCTTGGCTTCCCTCCCCTCTAGTTCCAGGCTGCTGGCCCCGTTATCCCAGCACCGGAGCAGCCAGGCGACAATGTGCTCGCCTGGGCGGCGGCTGAAATCTTTCCGCATATCCCGCAGCTCCCCCAGAGACAGGGATCGGGTGGTCACCACCTCATTTACGGGCTCTGCCGCCTCCTCCGGTTCTCGTGATGGCCATGGTTCATCTTCATCCCTTACTAAACGAGCTGATTTTCTTGTGCATTTTCTCTTTTGAATAGGGGCGACTGACACCGGCGCGGGCGGGTTCTCTGTCACAGGGGGCGGGGAAGCCGCCGTGCCTGCCGCGGGGGGTGGRGGGGCTGCAGGGCCTGCCGCGGGGGGTGGGGTGGCTGCAGGGCAGGTTGTTTTGTCATCAGATCCAGAGACCTTCCCCTCCCCCTTAGGGTTCCGAACAGTGTCAGACAGGGCTCGGTAGGCATGGGCCAGGCCCCAGCACATGGCAGTGATTTGTATCTCCCTGGAACTGCCAGGGTGACAGCACACTTTTTCCAAATATTCCACTAATTTTTCAGGATTCTGCACTTGTTCAGGGGTGAAGTTCCAAAACACTGGGGGTCCCCACCATCCTAGGCATTTGCCCATGCTATCCCACTCACCCTGCCACTCATAACTATCCAGCCTTGGGGCAGATCTCTGGATGATGTTCTTAAATTGCTTATTAACCTTAGACAAAACCAAAACAATATTCCCCAGCAATACCAATATATATATCTTAACTACACAGGGATGTTCAAGGTACTGACAAGTGATTTTAACGAAGGAGAAGACATCATAGAGGAAGGTAGTGAAGGTGCCATTCTCTATTTCCTCCATAAAAAACCTCTCAGAGGCTAATTGCCTCCATAAGGTGGTACCCGAAATACAGTAATGGCTTCATTACAAATACCAAATACCAAATACCCCCCAATACCAGCTCCCAGGCAAAACATCACTAATCACTGCAGAGCACAGCAGACTACAAAACCAACACCAATCTTTAGCATGTACAGCAGAAACAAGAGCATGGTGCGGGTCAAATAAATTAATATGAGAACAGATGAATCAATATTGTGACTGGCAGCTATTAACAGATATAAATTCCTTAATATGCTCTAGTTAATCTGTTGTTATCTCAACCCTTCGAGCCCCATGTTGGGCGCGAAAAAGGACCATCGTGTGAAACAAAGAAATAAACGCAACAGCAGATTATGCTGTTAAGCAGGTATTCTTTATTAGCAGCGCTGGGGTTGCACTGGGGACTTCTCCACCATAAGTGCTCCCGCCGGGCGATCAAGTCAACAGTGATTTATACAAACTACATCTTACCTATTCATCACATTTCTGGGAAAAGGCGGTTTTATGATTATGTGTTCCAGGAATTCATTTACATAATCCAAGCATGCACAGTAAAATTAGGGTTAGGGTCTTTTCAGTCTCCAGTGGTCGTCCATAGTCTTCCTCACTGTCCAATGAATGACCTTTTTCCTGCGTTGGCACTGTTCAACTTATTTGTCATCCCCTTTTTGCATGCCCCGGACCTGGTGTTCTAGTTCCGCCTATCTTGTTTGTGCATGAATACTCCAGATTAAAGAAGTTACGTGTACTACACACTTTCTTCGTTTATCATGTCTAGATGACCATTCTTCTATTGATACAATTCTCAATGCACCGCAGTTTCGCTATTATTACAATTTCACTATACAGTAATTTTTCTTCTGTATACAGCAATTTTTCTCCTATTAATAAAATCTCAATATACAATGCTTTAGCAGCATTTCCTCATTCCCCTCTTTTCTTATCACTTTGGCAAATTCTTTTGCCAATTTAATCGACATCTTGTCTTGATCTATGTATCAACATAAAACAGCAATTTAAAGAGCACTGTATCATCACATGTAGACAAACACTGTTATGACTACTGCAAGTATACAACAGCTTCTTTACCCACAGACTAAGGTCTGGTATCCATGAGGTTAGCCATTTAAAGGCTTCCTCAAATCCGTATGTTGTATCATCCTTTTGAATCTCATGGAGGACCTTAGTTTGTTTCCAAATCTCTTGTAAATCTGTAGAAATTCTGCCTGATTGATCTACATACACACAACAACTTGTATTAATAACACTACACACTCCTCCTTGGGATGACAACATCATATCCATGGCCATTCTGTCCTGCAAAGTTATTTCGGCCTATGTCTTCAATAATGGCTGAAATGTTAACTATTGCTTTCTCCAATTCACTCACTCCTAACCAAGGAATAAACCACCTTGCAAATGAATGGAACCTTGTCGGTCTACCGATTAGAGGATTTTTAGCTCTTTTGGTTCTTCGAAGATACGTTCTTAACCATAGAGTGGTTTCTAATTTTTCTACTATAGTTATATTTGGAACAATAGCTCCCAAAGTACATATTCCAGACCAATTGGGCAGTAATGTCTTACAGGCTGAGTTTTCACATATCTAATACCATCCTTTCCCTATAGGTACCGGCCATTGATCACCCTTCATACTTCCATGTTCCCAGTCAATAGTTTTATTACAATAGGAGTAGCTTCCTACTTTCATCCCATTTTGACATAACACACATCCCGTTCCTTTTGGGGCATTACATCATTGGAAACAGGTACAATAATTTTTCTCAGGTGGTGGAGTTTCTATTGCCCATTTTTGCTCTAGCGTTTCTTTACTAACCTTAAAAGAAGTACCAGTCCATAAAGTAGCCCAAGATATGTTAGCCAGTATAGGAATCCCACTTCTGGCGGAGAAATCACCAGTGCGACCTCAGCACTGCTAATAAAGAATACCTGCTTAATAGCATCATTTGCTGTTGAGTTTATGTCTTTGTTTCATGTGGTTTAACCCTAGCCAGCAACTAAACACCACACAGCCACTCACCCACCCCCCCACCTCCAGTAGGATGGGRGAGGGAATCGGGAGGGCACACGAAGGAAAACCCACGGGTTGAGATAAAAACAGTTTAATCATGGAAATAAAACAAAGTAGAACAGTAATAATAACAATGATAACAACAACAATAAGAGAATATACAAAGCAGGCGATACACAATGCAACTGCTCACCCACCGTATGTCCCGAAAGAAACCGCGTGTCCCAAAGGAACCGCGCATGTAACCCCAGACCGCCCCCCTCCAGTTTTATACTGCGCATGATGTCACATGGTATAGAATACCCCATTGGCCAGCTGGGTCAACCGTCCCAGCTATGCTCCCCCTCAGCTCCCCCTGCACCTGGAAGAGCATGGGAGGCTGAAAAGTCCTAGGTGAAAGCACCACCCAGCAACAACCAAGGCATCAATGGGCCATCAACGTTCCTTTYATTACCAAACCCAAAACACAGCACCCCCTCCAGCTACTGGGAAGAAAGTTAACTCTGTTCCAGCCAGAACCAGGACAACACCTTTCTCAAAGCGGGAAAAGGATCTTTGCACAAGAGTTAGCAGGGCTTATTAAAAGAGCTTTAAACTACATTTGAAGGGGGAAAGGGATAAAACCAGGCTCACTGGAGATAAGCCGCGGGGTGGCACGCCAATGTTTGAGGGATGGTGTGCTAGCGAGGTCCTTCAGTCTGCTYCATGATCTGCTGAGAACACTAAAGCACATTTGAAATGTCTTTATACAAATGTGCACAACATGAGGAATCAGCAAGAGGAGCTAGAAGGTTTGGCGTGGTCCCAGAACTATGACATCATTGTCATAAACAAAACCTGGTGGGATGAGTCCTGTGACTGGTGTGCTGTGATGGACAGTTATAGGCTCTTCAGAAGGGATTGGCAGGGCAGGCAGGGGGGGTGGCACTGTATGTAAGGGAGGGGTTGGATTGTATGGAGCTTGCAGTTGGTGGACACGGTTGAGAGCCTCTGGGTAAGGACGAAGGTGAAAGCAAATAAAGTGGATGTTGTCGTGGGACTCTACTATCAACTACCCAGCCAGGATGATGACACCAATGAATTATTCTACAGGGAATTAAGGGATATCTCTAGATCAACTGCCCTTGTCCTTACGGGTGATTTTAACTTCCCAGACATCATATAGTGGACATAAACAGGTCCAGGAAATTTCTGAAGCATGTTGAAGAAAACTTCTTAGTGCAGGTACTAAGGGAGCCAACTAGGAGAGGTGCCTTCCTAGATTTGTTGTTTGTAAACAGAGGGGGACTCATGGGCAAAGTGGTGATTGGTGGCTGTCTTGTCACAGTGACCACAAAGTAGTTGAGTTTCAGATCGTTGGAGATAGGGGAAAAACTGCCAGCAAAACTTCAACCCTGGATAGGGGGAGAGCAGACTTTGTGTAGCTGAAGGAGCTAGTCGGTAAGGTCCTCTGAGAACCTGCTTTTGAAGGTGTTGGGGTTCATAAATTTGTTAATAGGTCACTTTTTAAGAGCCATCTCTTAAGAGCACAGGAGCAGGCAATTCCAAAGTGTCAGAAGTCAAGCAAGCAGTGCAGAAGGCCAGCTTGGCTCAGCAGGGATCTTCTTCTAGAACTTAGGCAGAAAAGGAAAGTGTTCGGACATTGGAATCAAGGACAGGTGACACGGAGGACTACAGAGATGCTGTTTGCCTCTGTAGGGAGAAAATTCGTGCAGCCAAAGCTTGATTAGAGTTCAAGCTGACTAGGACTGTGAAGGACAACAAAAAGGGCTTTTTTAAATATGTTAGCAGCAGAAGGAAGATCAGAGATAACATTGGCCCGTTGCTTGATGAGGTTGGTCACCTCACAAATAGGGACATAGACAAAGCAGAGACATTTAATGCCTTCTTCGCTCTGTCTTCAATGCTGATGATGSGCCCTGGGACCCCCGGAGCCCTGTGTTGGAAGACCGTGTCTGGGGGGATGATAAACTCCCAGCCGACCCTGAACTTGTTCAAGACTTGCTGCTCCAGCTGGATGCGCATAAATCTATGGGGCCCAATGGAATTCATCTCATGGTACTGAAAGAGCTGGACAATGTCATCGTGGGACCTCTCCCCATTATTTTTCAATGGTCTTAGGAGTCTGGAAAGGTCCTCGTCGACTGGAAGCTGGCAAATGTTGTCCTAATTTTCAAGAAGGGTAAGAAGGAAGACCATGGTAATTACAAGCCTGTCAGTCTCACTTCAGTGCCTGGTAAAATTATGGAGAAAGTTATTCTGGGAGTTACTGAAAAATACTTGAGAGACAATGCAGTCATTGGTCATAGCCAGCATGGGTTCACAAGAGGGAAGTCCTGCTTAGCCAAGTTAATTTCTTTTTATGACAAGGTCACCCATCTAGTTGACCGAGGGAAGCCAGTCGATGTGGGGGTTTTGGTTTTGAGCAAAGCTTTTGATCCTGTCTCTCACAGTATCCTTCTGGACAAAATGTCCAGCACACAGCTAGACAAGTCCATAATACATTGGGTGAGTAATTGGCTGACGGGTCGGGCTCAGAGGGTTATAGTAAATGGGGGTTACATCAGTGGTGGCCAGTCACCAGTGGGGTTCCCCAGGGCTGATTTTAGGACCAGTGCTCTTTAATGTTTTTCTAAATGATCTGGATGCAAGAATCAAATGTACATGAAGTAAGTTTGCTGATACTAAACTAGGAGGGGCTGTGGACTCCCTCGTGGGTAGAGAGGCCTTACAGGGATAGCTGGATAGACTAGAGAGCTGGGCAATCACCAACCACATGAAATTTAACAAGAGCAAGTGCCGGATTCTGCACCTGGGAYGGGGCAATCCTGGTTATATGTACAATTGGGGGATGAGAGGCTGGAGAGCAGCCCCACGGAAAGAGATCTGGGGGTTTGGGTTGATGGCAAGTTGAACATGAGTCAACAGCGTGCCCTGGCAGCCAAAAGGGCCAACCGTATCCTGGGGTGCATCAAGCACAGCATAGCTAGCCGGTCGAGGGAGGTGACTGTCCCACTCTACACTGCACTGGTGTGGCCCCACCTCAAGTACTGTATGCAGTTTTGGGCACCTCAATATAAGAAGGACATCAAACTATGAGAGTGTGTCCAGAGGAGGGCAACAAAGATGGTGAAAGGTCTTGAGGGCAAGACTTATGAGGAGCGGCTGAGGTCACTTGGTTTGTTCAGCTTGGAGAAGAGGAGGCTGAGGGGTGACCTCGTTGTAGTCTACAACTTCCTCAAGGTGGGCAGCAGAAGGGGAGGTGCTGATCTCCTCTCTCTGGTGACCAGCAATAGAACATGAGGAGATGGAATGAAGCTGTGTCAGGGGAAGTTCAGATTGGACATTAGGAAAAGGGTTTTCACAGAGAGGGTGGTTGGTCACTGGAACAGGGTCCCCAGGGAAGCAGTCATGGCACCAAGCCTGTCAGAGTTCAAGGAGTGTCTGGATGATGCTCTTAGTCATATGGATCAGCTTTAGGTAGTCCTGTGAGGAGCAGGGAGTTGGACTCGATGATCCTTATGGGTCTCTTCCAACTTGAGCTATTCTATGATTCTATGATTCTATGGTAGAATTATTCACTAAAAATCTATCTATATGTTTATAGAATGCCTTGCACTCCTGCTACTGTCTGTGCATCCAAGTTTCATAGTTTACTATCATCAATCACTTTATGAGGTGGGAAGGTTGGAGCACTAGACAGGCACATATACATACACAAACACTGCTTTTTAAAATTACAATTTATTTAAAACAACTATATAGAGAAATTTTTTTTTTATATATAATTTGTGAGTGGTAATAACAAAATGGGGTGAATAGCAAATGAAAAGGCATGGCTCTTTCACTACCAAAGGTGAAAAAGGACCTGCTGCAGATAGACGGTAATATTGATCAGATGTCATGCCTTTTATTGGGGGAGACAACACTGGAACAATTCTTTTTGTTCATTAGTTCCGATTCTTGTAGAGGTTGTCATCATCTTTTATATCCTCTAGTTATCTTCTCTGTATTTTTACCATCAAGTGATGTTTTACATATGTTAGGTATTTGTTCTTTTTTTTCTTTTTTATACTTTAAATCCTAGTCAATCTGTAAAATGACCAATGACTTACAACTTTTATGCCTTTGGGGCCTCTGGTATGTTACTCTGGGACTGCATTCTCAAGACCTCTGCTATCATCTGGTGCCTGCACTCTCAATCCCAGTACTGAATATCACTGTTTCAAATGGATGGGTTTAATCTTATCTCTATTTTAAGAAGTGTCAAAAAAAAATAGTCAACTATTCTGCAGTTTTGCAACTATGTTGTCTATTTGTACATATCTGTACTGCAGCCACAGTGATGAGATGTTCATATTAATGCTATGTGCACTAGTCTGAATACCAGAAAGAAGACAGACAGGGTAGCATATCATATTATGTAAGTTTACTCATGTGCCTCATTGCTTTTAGAGCTACACTGTATAATGTAGATAGCAGCTAGAGTTCAGAGCTATTGGGTTTCTCATCATACATTTTAAGTTTTCAGCAAGATTGCATGTATCATTCATTTCATCAGTATACCACCATATCTCTGTTACTTAATAACTGAGGAAATTGGTAGACTTTTAATCACCAGCATTTCTTTACTAATTCATAAATGAAGGCTGTTATTGCCTAAAGTCCTGCTTTCTTCACCAAAAGCATCAAAAGAAGTGCACAAGTAGCAAAAATGTGCAAGAAGCATCAGCTTGAAATAATTTAAATCTGTGCACCCTTTGGAGTGCTGGGTTTGCTCCATCCTAAAATGCCCTGTACTATAAGATACTACAAAGGGGCCAGGAGGTAAGAAAAAGTCTATTAAGTCTTTATCTACTCCCTCTGCCCACATCCTTAAGGTATCAAATCATGATGTAGCCACACACCAGACGCTTTCAGACCAGAAACAGCAGGTTTGATTTCTTCCTCAGGCTGTGGTATTAGCCAGATGGATACCTGAGAGTGTGGCTATTTCTATTATCAAATACAGTGTCTTGAAAAACGCTCATAAATTCTTTGTTGTCCATCTTTCTTCTGCTGCTCATTAATCATAGTAAAGGGAGAGATAAATGGATCAACTTCAGGATCTTGCAGTTGGGTCAATATCCTAGAAGACATCTTGTTCTCCTGAAGTCTTTGTACTGATTACCAAATATTTTCTCTTCTTCACTTTTTCCTTTCCTTACTTTCAAAGTTTATGACTGAGAATATTCTTATGGTTTTGACTACAATCTTCTGTTCTGTCCATCATATTCTTCACCTATTTGTCTCTTTCTGCTCTTTCAAAGGTTTCTTTTCAGAACTGAAGATGATTCTATGTTCCYCTATATGGCTTTTCCTGTGGATTTTGACTATTAGTATCTTTTACACAAGCTTTCAGGACTTTCTGCTATTTAGACCTTTTTTTTTTTCCATTATCACATCCTTTCTTTTATTTGTTAATGTTTCTCTGTTCATCTGTTGTAGCCTATATTTTCTCTAATCATTCTTATCTTTATTCCATCCTGTGTCTATCTTCAGCGCTATTTCTACTATCTGTCATGCTCCCTAGCTGGTCTTTTCTGCTTCTGAATTAGGGATATCAATATATGCTTCATAAGATGTAACCTCCCTCTGTGTTTACATGTGAACTGCAGGTTGGGTGTCCCACAGTTAGCCTGTCATCTCTACCTGTGGTTATCTTTTTGTCTTTCTCATCAGACAGCGCTTAGAGCTACGATCGCTTGGCTTTCTCCCTAGGCTTTTTGTACGCTCCCTCGTTAGAGCTGTTCCACCAATTCCCAATGCTTAGTCCTCTCTGCCATAGCATTTATGTTATAACATTTCCTTCTTGTTGCCTATTAACAAAGATTTTTTTAGTCTTTTTTTTTTATAGTTCTCTCACCAAACCATTTGCATCTTCTGACTTATAATTTCGTAATTTAATGACAGATTTTGAAAACCGAAATGATTATATTATGTTTTTAGATTTTTTACAAACTCCAATTTCACTCTGCACACAAATCCTGCCATAAGGAGAAGGGACAAAAAAGGGGAAAAAAACCAAAACCAAAACCAAAAAAACCCCAAGATTGAACAGGGTTTTTTTCTTTATAAGGGACATCTTAAAAGAATTAGAAAGATCCACTGACGTGCTTGTTTCCAGGTTATTGTTTTCCAAGTTACAGGAGTACCATGTAGCCAAAGACCGTTCTGACATCGACTTCTCTGAATATGCAGCCCTTTCCACTTCTTCTCTGTAATTCTGCTTCATTAAATAGTTTATTTCAGGGGAGAACGTGTCATTATCTCCACTCTTTTCCGCTAGAAAGAGCAGAAAATTTCTATTAATCTGACTTGTTATTTGTATGGATAATTTACTAGGGAGGATACTTGCTGTAGTTAAGTATCATAACTCAGTTGGGATTAAGGAAAAGGAAATATAAATTACAAATTCAGCTCTACAATGGATATTCTGTCGGTTCTTTTTCCTAGCTAATTATCTTCAGTGATTCTTAYCTAATATGCCTACATCATAAATGCATTGTGAGGTCAAAGTCATTAATACTTGTATGGATTTGAAGATGCTTTCAAGGAACACATTAAAAAGGGCCAAATATATTAATTACTATTATAGTACCAGACCCTAGGAAGATTCAAACATTATAATTAAAATTATGTTAAAATATGCCTTCTGAGAACTACAATAATCTGACAAATGACTATTTATTTCTGGACCTAGCTCACCACTGTATAATTCTGGTTTATTGTATAATGAAATTTGCAAGTATACAAGGAGAAAACCACAGAATTCATACGTCTTATTAATAACATAGCTGATGCTGTATTCTCCAGTATATTATCACTGTCTCCTTTATGCCCTCCTGTAGAGTTCAGATTAGGCTTTAGATCCTGAAGGCCAAAGACTTACCAACTTCATCAGAAGTGTTCTGTGCCTACGTAAAAGACAGAGCGAGGCCCAAAGCAAGTGGTGCTGACTAAGTCAGCCCCACACTGTAGTTTTTAAACCCCAGCATGACTGATCATCTTCGGGATTTCTGGTCCAGGTTTCAGACCAGAGCAAAAAATGTATTTGTAATATTGAGCATCAGTTGTCTTCAGTAACTTCAGTGAACTGAAGTAAAGCAAAACAAGCTGATTGACAGCTGATGTGCACAACATAGCTGATAAACTGATAGACTGATATACTCCTCCTGTTCACTTCTTTGAATGGTTTCTGTCAGGTTTTTCATAGGAATCACTAATCCCTCGATGGAAGCCTAAAGAGTATGTCTCTCTTCCTCTTATGAGCAAGGGCCAMGATCAAAGTGGTGACTTMTGTATCCTGAATGGCAGGCAGAAGYGTAGCAGTGCCCTTGCACCGTGTTCARTGCAGCTAGAGAGAAGGATAGCTGATATGATTTGTTCTGTTTCATGTGCATGTGTATTAAAATAACATTAATTAACATGTGCATTATGACACTCACAACTAAGGCAGCAGTAACTATTAGACACGTATTATTACATTGCAAATGGAATTTTTTTTAATTTCTTTTAAATCTATTAAACACATGCTTCAGTTTTCTTCCAAATTATCCTTCAAAGTTGATTCTGCATGATTTTTTAAACTAAAATGAAATAAAAGTCTCATACAATTGACCTATTAATAAATACTACTAGTTTGAACATATAAAGGAAATGTGAAAATTAGAAACAAGAAATAATTCGGTTACATGTAATAGAATATCACCTTTCGTGGGTTTGCAATGTAGTCTTTTCTGATTAATACATTGTGCTGTTGTGATAGATGCTTTGATGATGACTGTTCTTTCTTTTTAAGGATTTGTAAACTTTACTTGGACAATGCCATGTTGATCAGTATAATTGGTGGTTTGATTTTTTTTCTATTGGTCTTCTGTTTTTTRGGGTTTTTTTTTCCTCATAGCACTTAAGTTACTGAACATGATTTGTTCTTATCTTTCTTTTACGCAATACCTCTTTGCTATTTCAAAGCAAATATTTTTTAGGAGAAAGTATACATTCTAGCACTGCAATTTGCTACATACTAGGATGGTCCAAAAAGTGCATTTCAGAATTGAGGAAATACTCCTCAGAACTTAAATATATTCAACAAAAAGGCCTCTGTGTCTTTTAACAGAATAGTTATATAGACACATATCTACAAATGGAGTTCAGTGCGGCTGGAGATACAAGACATTTGTGAACTGGAAACAGATGAAGTTTTTAGGACAGCTCTACCACTCCTACATTCTTATATTTTAAAGATGTTCAGATTTTCAGTTTCAGCCCTAGTCTAGATGATCACTAAAGCAATCATTAGTACAGTATTAATAATTTTCATCTTATTTTTTCATTATACTTGTGTAGCAATTTTTTATCTTTTTTTAATTTTATTTTGCTTTTGAGGCTTTGTTCTGTTGAAACATTGATTCATTCCATTTTAATATCAGTAATAATATAACAGGTATTTGCCTATTATGCCTTCTTTATGAGATGCAAGTACTTTTAGGGACTCACTAAAACATGTGTTTCTGTTCTAAAACAGTTGAAAACTGAACATTTCTCAGAACTCATCTCTGATACAACAGTTATGCACGTGCTCATTCCATTGATATTGGTGTAATTGTTCACATGATTGAACAATTAACTTGTSAAAAGCAGATTTGTTGTCATCTTGTGAAATCCCAAATAAACGGAGGAAGCTTAGCATTTAATTCTATTTGCCTTTCTATGTATGTTAGAATAAATAAGTAAAGTAGTCAAACTATGAGAGGGAATAAATAGTTGTGCCAAGTGGCTTGGATTTACAGGTGCTTTATTTCACAGTATTTGGCAGTATTTAGTGGAGGGAAAGAATTGSGATAAAAGGATAAATATGTTTGAAAGTCTTCTGATCCTCAGAATAGCCCATGGCTAACCAGTCACATGCATATGATGATTTATTTTCTTTTCCTTGTTTTTTTCACTTCTTTCCTATATACTTAAAATCATATCTGCACTTTGTGGAGGTACAATAGGGGAGAGCCTTCTTGATACTTTATTTCTCTGGTGGAAGAGTTGAACAGGATGTAGAAACTATTTTGATTCAGCAAGAAATGGCAGAGGCAATGGTAAGCATTTTATGTTTTGAAGGACTGGTGTATTCCACTAAAATTTAGAGATGGTCTTTAAAAAATTTTCTAAAGTCTAAATAGCAAGCAGATTTCAAATCCCATATGGCAATATTTCTCCTGGTAGTATCTATCTGTATTAACACTTAGAAGGTAGGGAGAACTGATGACTAGTTTTTTCCCGAGTTCCAACGAACTATTTAATCATCTTTTTTTGTCATGTTCCTGCATTTGTAGTTTCATATCATGTTGACATCATTGGACAAAAAAAAAAATTTGTTCTAAGTAATGGAAAGTAGATATTTATTGTAATAAAAACAAATAAATCTCAAAAGAGGAAGTGAGTACATAAGTATGAAATGATTGTATCTGGGTAAGGATAAAAATTCAGCTCAACCATAGCTATTATTTACTTTTGCTAATTAGATCTTAATTCTCTTGTGGGATTAGGGAAGTTTAGATTCAATTTAAGTAGAATGAGATCCTGAAATAGGGAAGAGTGTACCTGAAGTTGACTATAATATCATAAATATATTTGAAAAGCCCAATAGACGTTAGCTGAAATTTTCTTAGGATTCTGCTCAAATGGAAATTGATGTTCTTGGACCTCCACCTAGTACCATGTGAAACTAAGTTGACTTATATATTTCAGGTACTTCTGTGGTGCAAGTCACAGCTACTGATGCCGATGACCCTTCATACGGAAACAGTGCCAGAGTAATTTACAGCATACTTCAGGGACAGCCATATTTCTCTGTGGAACCAGAAACAGGTCAGGAAAATTGTCATTATTTCCATTTACTATAAACTGTAGACTTTTTCTTTCATTTTAAAAATCTTAGATCACTTAAAAAATTAATTTAAAAAACCACCTGAAATGAAGTAATATTTCTTGCTTTTTTCCCTCATAATTTATAATTCTTAGAATAAATACAAAAACTTAGAGTTGTTACAGCTGACACTATGAAGCATAAGTAACTTTACAGTAGTACTATTGATAGTTTAAGGATCTAAGTAACAACATTTCTGATAAAGACAAGAAGAAAGGTTTGTGTCCTAGAAAATGTTGTTCTTTTTTTCTTAATGCTTCTACTTGGACTAATAAAAGGTGTTCTTTCTACTCATAAACCATGTGCATAAATATCTTGAATCATTTTTAGCAGGAAATGTAAACTGGAAAGGGAGCCGTGATGTAGAACTAAGGTTTGTTTAACAAACAGATAGCCTGTACTGAAGACTATAAAGCTTATGAACAGAAATTTGTACCTTAAAACATGAAATGAATCTTTTGGAAATATATTTCACAGACTAATGCAAAAAAAGATGCAGCAGATTGCTGCACAATAAAAATAAAGAGATTATTAACAATTTTTTTTTCTTTATTTATTTAAGGCATCATCAGGACTGCTTTGCCAAACATGAACAGAGAGAACAGGGAGCAGTACCAAGTAGTTATTCAGGCAAAGGACATGGGAGGCCAGATGGGTGGATTATCAGGGACCACTACCGTGAACATCACTTTGACTGATGTCAACGACAATCCACCTCGATTCCCCCAGAGTAAGCTGCATTTAATAGTTCCCTTGCACTGTAAGAGCTTCAAACTAAAGAGTTAAGCAATCACCATCTGGTTTAATTTAGAGTAAATCTAGATTATGGGGCACACATGAACAAAAGGCTTATGTACTGATTTATTCACTATTATTAAAGCAGTATATTAAATGTTACAGCATTTGTTTGTTAGGAAAACAGTTACATAGTCAAATATAACTGCAGCAAACCTGCAATACTTTCCACTACTATAGGAGGGGGTGGTAGGTGGACTCATAAGAGCATTAGAACAATGTTTTTCTTTTCCCTTACCTATTGTTTAAATCCTACATACTCACCCACTGGAAAATAAAACATGTAGTAATTCTAGATATGCAGAAGTGTTTGAATTGTAGTATCTGCTTAAATATTTAATCATGAAGAACATGGAAAAGAAATTATTTGAAGGGAACCAAGCAGATTTGTACTTTTCCAGTTACAGTGTTACAAAACTTAAAGAAAATTTTTGAAAGTAAAGTAAATGGCATTTAACTTTTTTTTTTTTACAGCTTAAGTTTACCAAAGCCCTTTATAATGCTTTTTAACTTCTGATAGTACAGCTATCAAGACTTTGTATCTTCAAACTAAAATATAAAAATGTTCTTGATCTCTATGTAATATGGAAATATTAAACTATGTAACATCAAACTTGTTAAAGGCTAAGTATTTTAAATACATTTGAAGCTTTTTGCATATACTGAAGTTGTAATATTTGCAAGATGGTTTGGACATACATACTTAATAGCTAAAGGATTTAGTGTATCCTCACCACCATTCTTTCTTCAGTATAACGCTACTGAATCCAGTAGATACTGATGATCAGCTTTCAGGCTCAAAATAACAGATTCAGCTTCAAATGATTCTGATTTTAACATGCTCTTTATGGCACAAATGGAGTACATAATTTTGTTCAATTTAATATTGTAGTTAATATATATGTGTTTAGCTAAGATGTTTATCAGCATGTTATTTCATATACGCACTCAAAATAGAAAAATCATGAACAATTGAGTACTTAACAGTTTGTGCATTTCCACACAGGCCCTATTCTGGACAGAATRTATTGTTAATTTGTCATTTTATGTTCTTTGTATTTTCCACAGCTTTTTGATTTATTGTTTTTCTTGTTTCCATTTATATAGAGAGGATTATGGTTAATTCCAGTGCTGTGTAGGTGAGGAATGCTGTATTACTCCTCTCTGGACCTACTGAGGAAGACTATTCAAAGAGGTGTCATGGTCAAAGCTTTACGGAAAAGCTAATTTCAACAGTTAAATTTAAGACAACATATAAGCATCAAACATGCATATTTATGCTCTTCTTTTTTTATTATTTTTCTTATTTCTTAAACAGTAGGTTAAATTAATACTTACAATGATGGAATCAACTTTCTAGACCATTTTTGCATGACTTATCTGGCAGTCCAACATCATATTTGGGTCAGATGAGGATCTGATGTAGCATTCCAGAAATATCTCTGCATTTTTCTACTAATGTCAGTGTAAACCAGATGTGACCTTTGCTTTAAAGAAACTTTTAGTCTTACTCTCATGGGAGGGTTTTTTTGTTGTTGTTTTGTTTTGTTTTTCTCTCTATTTTCTCTCTGCCAATAGCTTTGCTAGATATAAATGTATGTTTCACCGCAAAGGAAGACTAAAACATTTATAAAGCTGACTTGTTTTACTAGATATATGAAAGTAAAATAGCGATTGACTTTTTAAAAAATCTTTATATTTAATCTCAGAATGCAAGTAGACATTATAATGATTCCTGTAATAGAGTTCAATGAGACTACTGGAATTGATACTGATTAAGTTAAACAGATGTGTATTAGGTTCATGAGACAATCATATTCATATCAGATTTATAAATTGCCAGGAAATATATTAAAAGGTCCATTATATTTTCATAGGACTCAGTAGCATATCACAGCTACATGTTTCAATAAAATGTTTCATAACAGATTAAACTTCTCCCACAAGAAACTCATATTAGAATTGTGGAAAATTTTACACACTGTATTTTATCGTACTTTCTCAAAAAAAACAAAAGAGCCATTAATTCCTCTGTTGTTTAGATTACAGGGCAAGGACTCTTAAGAATATTTTTCTATTCTTAAAGATCTCCTGAAAACTATATAGGTAGCAGTGGCTGTTCTTCTGAGGAAACATGACAAAATTTAAAATGTTATCAAGGTTCTGCACAGAAAGGCCATCAAAGACCTCAGATATTGTGTTCTCAGAAGTAAGGAGATGATGTTGACCAATGACAAATGGAAAAAGCGGTTTATGGACTTAAGAGCCCGAGTCTGACTGAAACTCGGTGCATCTGAGTTATGGCAGCCCATTCTCCTGTGAGACTATAGCCTGTATTACTCCATAAAAATATTTACCTTTACAGTATGTGTCTATTCAAGAGTAAACGGGAAGAAGGGTAAACATAAATAAGATTGCTTTTTCATTCTTTATGACTGACTGAAGTATTTCCAGACACAAATGCATAGACTTTAATCTTCCAGTTGATTTCCACTCTCCTTAGTATATAGAAAAACTTTTACTTTCCTTTATCCTCCCATTTTTATTCTTTACAGACAAATGAAAGAACATCATTCATTGGAGTAAATGCAAACAGTAAATTACTCTCCGTAAGGAAGAAGAGAAGTGAGAGAAAAAGGATTAACAGCAGAGTTTTGCAAGAACAATTTTAGTTTGGTGTAGTTCGTGTTCTGGTACAGTGTCTAAAGGTGCACTGCAACTCATACTTAGTCAATGCATTAAATATCTTCAGTGACAAAAATAATAAAATGAAGTGTCTCATACTATGGTGGAGATTTCTATAAATGGATAGGTTAGMCATAAATTATCTTCAGATTATAGGTTTCTGGTTATTTTCACTCTCTTATTTCCACTACMTTATTAGCAATTCAAGATATGAGCTCTTAGCACTTTGTAGACTAAATTAATGAGTTGGGTATTACAGTGGGAGTCAAAGTAGTGTCCACAAGGCATAGCTTGGGGATGCAGTTTTAAGAACTCCAGATAAAAATGTGGGGAATAGTTGACACACCATAAAACTAATTATAACATATAAATATTAAGTGGGAAAAAACAGTGGTCTTTCACCATAGTCTCACATAGTACTGAATAAATACTAAATGGGAGCAAAGGTTATTTTTTCTCTGTTTTTTTAACTATTAGGCGATTACAGAGAGATTATATATTAACGTAGCAAAGTACAGATTTAGGTATTAGAGAAAGGTAATATCAGAACAAATGCAAGATAAATCACTCGATTGAAACACCAAAATGTAACTGAGTAAAAATAAATTCATATAAATAGAATGTGAAGTGTATATGGCCATAAAGTATTAATTCTGGTGCTGTATATCAGTTGCATATCAAAAACTACCTAAGTAAAATTACATGAAGAAATTCAATTTGAATATTTTTAGTTCAACATTTAATTACAAACTATATGTGAATGTGTTTATTTTCTGGAATTTTTGCTTCTTTTATTATTTTAGGTTTGGCAAACTATAACATAACAGAAAAAACTAGTTCTATAGAATGAAAGTCTCAAACATCCCAATGAATAATAGGGGKTTTTTTTCGGTGAGTGTTCCCAAAACCAAAAACAGTTCCTTTGTCACTCTGTAGCTGGCTTGTAATACAGTCTATTAAGAGACAATGATAATCCTCACATGACTCACCTGTGCTTTCCTGAAGATATGATAAGATCATGCTGCCAGTGGCTTTCCCATACTGCCTTGCCACTGCTCTCTCCCCACGATTCTTGCAGATCGCACAAAACTAATAACTCTATGGACTTTTCTGTACTTCTTATTTGTAACAAGGTATATATGTGCTGCTTTTTGGGTAGCCTGTTCTACTTTTTCCTATTGTGGTTGATGGCATTTACCACTTCCACTTCTGTGTTACTATTAACTGAACTATCTTTCTAACTCATTTTACTTATCTTAGGAAGTCTCTAAGTAAAACAGCAAATCTTGGCACACTTAAGTAAGTCCAGAGAAGAAGATGTTTTTCAATAGAGCTTTGATGACTTAACTTTCATCTTTGGAATGACAGCTGTATCTGCATTAATTTTAAAATCTTTTCCTGAGAATTCTTCATAGTGCATTATGTGTCCCACATGTTTTCCTACCGTATGTTCTGACAGATGGGACCAGAGATCTCAACCCTTATTTATAGTTTTCACAGTAAGGCTAGGACATAGAATACTAAAATGTATGGTAAGATATTTATTTCAATTTATTGCAGCATGTCTGAATGATGACAGTTTTATTCCTATGTTGTTTTATCAGCTGTATGACACTACAATAAAGGGATAAAACTGAGCTAGGAAAAGTAGCACAAAACCAAAACTGCAATGTTCATAAGCCTTATTTAAGTATGAATTAACTGCTTTAACAAGTATAGGCATACCTGCTTGTGGATTTTCAAAAACCTATCCCTGCATTAAGATGTCATTCAAATTTATTTAATATTGTATCTGACTATCTAATTTTGAAAGCTAAAATGTCAGTCTGCTACTTAGAATTGACTAGCGAAGTCAGAGGGTTCTGTTCTTTGTATTGCTTCCATGATAAAATAGATGTAAAACATATCCCAAAAGATTCACCGTAGATATTAAGGGGAAAAAAGCAGAGTGAAGCCTGAAAAGAACACAGAGCCGTCTTTCCAGGTGATGTTTCAGGAATGACATAGACAAGAAAACTGCAGACATAGTTGATTCTTCTTTGGGATAGGAGGATAGAGGTCCTTTTCAATCCAATTCTTCTATTATTTTGTTTTTCCACAATTTTGTTTTCAATCTTCTACCTGAAGTTTTCCCCTGCATAGTTCTCTGCCTTACATTTTGGCCATCCTCCCAGTACTAAATGGCAAGTTCTCTAGAATAAAAGATACACAAAAATATGTAATCAGCTATTGTGTGACACAATGTTACTTGATGCATGTGCAATGGCTCGTGGGGCTCCTGAGCGGCTCTTTATCTCTTTGACAGGTACCATCCACCTCCGCATTCCCGAGTCCTCCCCAGTTGGGACAGCCATTGGCAGCGTCAAAGCCACAGATGCAGACACTGGAAAGAATGCAGAAGTAGAGTACAGAATTATAGATGGCGATGGGACAGATATGTTTGATATTGTGACACAGAAGGACACACAGGAAGGCATCATAACTGTGCGAAAGGTGTCTATTAACGTCATTTTGGTGTCAATGTTATGCCACAAATGTTCATTGGAAAAAAGTGCTTAGATCATATGATGACATGTTCTAACTGCTTAACACTTGCAAGCATCCCCCATCAGTGACCGAACGGTACTATTTCCTTTTAATATTAACTGGAAATAACAGGTGGTAACAATATCTGAGACACAGCATAGGTTTAAAGCATTATTGCCAGCAAAGTATGCAAAAAATGGACCATCCCCAATGTGTTAGTACTAATTACCTTCGATTTCAAATACAGACTTCTTTAGTATTCATGTAATCTATTTTTTTCAGCAAGCAATGCAGTTCACTCACTACTGACAGACATAGGTTTTCCTTATGTAGGAGATTCTTATCAACTTAGGTGACCAGTGTATGCCAGAACACACACACACTCATGGAAGCTGAGTCTCAAGCTATATTGTTTGTTTTGTTCCTGTTTCCAACACATCAGCTGATTAACACACAGCAGTGAATAATGATGGTATCCCTGTTTCAGAGCTAGCTTTAGTTCTGCCCTCTGTCTTCTATCTCATAACATTCAGAGGTGTAAGATCTCACGCTTAGAAATGCCATTCTCCTGCTCCTCAACAATTTCCCTTCCAGAAGTCCCTCAATACTTTTCTTTGGGATTTTGAGATGTGTTTCTAAAAAGTTCAAGCACCATTTCTATCAGAAAACACTGTTTATATTAGCTTTTAAAACAAATCTCTGTAAGCTTAAAATAATGAATTAAACACTACTATAAAATATATCTCCACATCTCTTGCTAATGGCAACCAAGGAAAAGGTAAGTTCTGCAAAGATCAGTGTGTGTTCCTTTTTAATCTCTATGTTCTTCTTTGCTCATAGTCAGCACTTGGTTTAACCCTAGCCGGCAAGTAAGCACCACACAGCCGCTCGCTCACTCTCCCCCGGTGGGATGGGGGAGAGAATTGGAAGGGCAAAAGTGAGAAAACACATGGGTTGAGATAAAGACAGTTTAATAGGGAAAGCAAAAGCCACGCACGCAAGCAAAGCAGAACAAGGAATTCCTTCACTACTTCCCATYRGCAGGCAGGTGTTGAGTCATCTCCAGGAAAGCAGGGCTCCATCACGTGTAACGGTTACTTGGGAAGACAAAACACCATCACTCCGAATGTCCCCCACTTCCTTCTTTTTCCCCCAGCCCTATATGCTGAGCATGACATCATATGGTATGGAATACCCCATTGGCCAGCTGGGCTAGCTGTCCCAGCTACGCTCCCTCCCAGCCTCTTGTGCACCTGTCAGAGCATGGGAGGCTGAAAAGTCCTTGAGAAGTAGATTACCTAGCAACAACTAAAAACATTAGTGTGTTATCAACATTCTTCTTATACTAAATCCAAAACACAGTACTAGAAAGAAATTTAACTCTATCCCAGATGAAACCAGGACACTGGGAAGGAATGAAAATACAAAGTTTGGGGCCCGATGTTTTTCCTTTTCCTAGAAGTTTGTGAAGGCTTCTCTTGAGATGCACCTTTCTTTCTTGCTTCAGATTTTTCACACACACTGCTATTCTATTAAATCAATAGTCTTGAAAAAACCAGTCTAATAACTGGATCAAGCCTAAAAAATTCATAAGTTATAACACAGCAGCTCCAAAAATGTCACCAATAAATACCAATAAATGAACAAGATCTTCTCATTTTGTCATTAGCAATCTGACACATTTTGCAATTTTCAGGATGCTTTCTCATATTGATAAATAAGTAGCTTATTTGGATAGCACAGACAACAGCATTAACTAGCAAGGAAGAAGACATGCTCAGTTTGTTCATTTATGAAAATACTCTCTTTTTTTCATTACTTTTAGCCACTTTGTCATTTCTGTTTTCAATGGTGAATAATTGCAAATAGCTGGTGTTCCTTTACTGAGCCCTTTACTTACTAAGTTTAAATCTACAGGCCAGTCAGTCTCACCTCTGTGCCTGGGAAGATCATGGAACAGATCCTCCTGGAAGCTATGCTAAGGCACATGGAGGACAGGGAGGTTATTCGAGACATCTGGCATGGTTTCACCAAGGGCAAGTCTTGCCTGACCAACCTAGTGGCCTTCTATGATGGAGTGACTACATCACTGGACATGGGAAGGGCTACAGATGTCGTCTATCTGGACATCTGCAAGGCCTCTGACACAGTACCCTGCAACATCCTTCTCTCTGAACTGGGGAGGTATGGATTTGATGGGTGGACTGTCCAGTGGATGAGGAACTGGATGGATGGTCGCATCTAGAGGGTAGTGGTCGATGTCCAGATGGAGATAGGTGATGAGTGGTGTCCCTCAGGAATCTGTATTGGGACCAGTACTGTTTAATATCTTCATCAATGACATAGACAGTGGGATTGAGTGCACCCTCAGCAAGTTTGCAGACGACACCAAGCTGTGCGGTGTGGTTGACACGCCTGAGGGACGGGATGCCATCCAGAGGGACCTGGACAAGCTCCAGAAGTCTGCCTGTGTGGACCTCATGATGTTCAACAAGGCCAAGTGCAAGGTCCTGCACCTGGGTCAGGGCAACCCCCGGTATCAATACAGGCTGGGGGATGAAGGGATTGAGAGCAGCCCTGCTGAGAAGGACTTGGGGGTACTGGTGGATGACAAGCTGGACATGAGCCAGCAATGTGCGCTCGCAGCCCAGAAGGCCAACCGTATCCTGGACTGCATCAAAAGCAGCRTGGCCAGCAGGTCGAGGGAGGTGATTCTGCCCCTCTACTTCGCTCTGGTGAGACCCCACCTGGAGTACTGCATCCAGCTCTGGAGCCCTCAGCACAAGAAAGACATGGACCTGTGTCACGACCCGGCCTGATCAGACCAGGGGGTCATAAAGGTTTTGAAATTCCCTCGGGCTAAATGATCGGTTTAAGTGTTTTTATCTAAGGCAGAAGCAAGCTGGACTGGGAAAGTGTTACAATAAAAAGCCAAACTTAAAAAGCGTAGTTATAGGCAATGTGGGTTCTATTAAAGCATTTAGAAGAAGAAAAGGAAAGAAAGGAAAAGAGAGAAATAGAGAGAGAGAGAGAGAGAGAGATGTCACCACGATGATGGGTGCAGCAATCCTCCGGTGGTGGGCGCGCGCCGGCTCCTTGGGTTGGTGTCCTTTTATATACCCCTTGGTTGCATCAGCCACGCAGTTTCTCAAACTTGTTTTGCGCGGGCGCTGTTGTGGTGAGGGGTGGTCGCAAGGRGTCTCTCGGTGGTCTTCAGGTGGTCGTGAGCCCCTTCCCTGGATAAATTCTGTATGAGCTTTTGCTGTATATGGTGAGATGTCCGGCTTGGGCAGAACAGGGAGCTGCGCACCCTCCGGCACGCCCTGCTTGTCCTGTTATCCGGCTCTTCATTTGCACCTTATCACTGCTATGCAGGACCCATTTACAACAATGTTTGAGGTATCAACTTCACATTAACTCTTTCAGTCTCTCACAATCTGTTGGAGCGGGTCCAGAGGAGGGCCACGAAAATGATCGGGGGATGGAATGCCTCTCCTATGAAGAAAGGCTGAGACGGTTGGGGTTATTCAGCCTGGAGAAGAGAAGGCTTCAGGGAGACCTTATTGTGGCCTTTCAGTACTTAAAGGGGGCTTATAAGAAAGACGGGGACAGACTTTTTAGCAGGGCCTGTTGCAACAGAACAAGGGGGAATGGTTTTAAACTAAAAGAGGGTAGATTTAGACTAGATCTAAGGACGAAATTTTTTACAATGAGGGTGGTGAAACACTGGAACAGGTTGCCCAGAGAGGTGGTAGATGCCCCATCCCTAGAAACGTTCAAGGTCAAGTTGGACAGGGCTCTGAGCAACCTGATCTAGTTGACGATGTCCCTGCCCATGGCAGGGGGGTTGGATGAGATGACCTTTAAAGGTCCCTTCTAAGCCAAACTATTCTATGATTCTATGATCCTATGAATTTAATATCTGCTGCAAAAGAACTTTTCCTATACAAGTTTTTCTATACAAGTTCTCACAGACAAAATAATTGCTTTGCCACAATTTCATATATTTGGGCAACAGTTTTGTTCATTATTGGTGATACGTTGGAATACGTGTATAATCCAGACGTTTTATATCCATGTTTTGCAGCGTAGCCTGAAGAGATGTCCAAACTGGATGTGAATGTACTAGTAGCAAGTTAACTGCATCTGCATGGCGCACCTTCTGGCAAATTAAGCCAGCTAATTAGAATAAAGCAGAACTRACATGGCTTCTTTGCTTCTAGGCTTGAAGCCAGGATGCCTCAACAGCAGCATGCTGCACTTTATAGACACACCAATACTCTCAGATCTAGCTTAAATAGCAGCACTGTGTTACATTTCTCAATTGTATTAATAGATATTCTGCCTTATGTTCTAACTACTTTTTTAAAACAAGTTTGGGGCAGTGGGGAAACTGGATTCTTTCACTGGACTGCATCTTTCTGCTCTTAAATTGAATATTTAAATTTCTAGGCTGCCACACTGGCATCTTTCATGAACATTAATTTGTATTTAAAAGCAGTTAGGCAGAAAAAAACAGTCTTCTACTACCCATTTTGATGAATGAAAACCACCAGTTTTTTATCTCCCTGAGATTTTGGGGTAGTTAATGAAGTCGTCTTTGTGTCAGAAAGGTAAATTCTCAGCTTGCTGATTTCCTCAGTATCATTAATTAGCTAACACATTTTATCTATGACAGTTAGAAAAATTTGAAGGAATAGAGGTTCTTTTCTATCCAGAGTGGTTTCTAATTATAACCCTGAACTTTTCCTTATTCCATTTTTAAAAGGAACTGCTGACAAAAATGTCAAATCTATTTTGCAGAAAAAAATCTCTGATGTCGGATTCATTAAATTAAATGAAAAGGAACAAGATTAAGCTCTTACTGTTTCTCTAGATATAGAGAACTTTGATACACACACCCTCCTTAAAAGAAACCTAAAGCATACCTGATGTTTAAGACCAGCTACATCTGTTTGACAATAAGGATACTCAGGCCATTTTGAGTATCCAGGATTTTATAGTATTTCCTGAGAATTATTAGTATTAAGAAACTTGTTCTGAATGTCAGTATTTCAAGTCTGTATTTCAAGTATTTTAAATGCTTATATGATTGATTGAAGTCCATGTTCTTGTGAAACAGCTGCAAAATTCACTAAACAATTGGTAAATTTGCACTGAAAATCTTTTTGTCATTGGTGCTATGATAATTCAAATAATATTTAGGAAGAGAAACTTCCTCTAAAAAACATGGAAATTTCTTACTAGAGAAAGTGATCCCTATGCTGTGGAAAATTTGAACTATATTGGGGTTCCCTCAACCCAGGGCAAGATCTGACAAGGATGAGTCCTCTTCAGTTTCCATTATGTACATAGGTCAATGTCTGTCAATATGTAATGTAATTTAATAAACTTTATAATTGTCTTCATTTTTAGCCACTGGACTATGAGACGAGACGACTTTATACCTTGAAAGTAGAAGCTGAGAATACCCATGTGGATCCACGCTTCTATTATCTTGGGCCTTTCAAAGATACAGCTATTGTGAAAATCTCTGTAGAAGATGTAGATGAACCTCCTGTCTTCAGCAGGTCCTCCTACCTTTTTGAAGTGCATGAAGATATTGAGTTGGGGACAATAATAGGAACAGTAATGGCACGGGATCCTGATTCAGCCTCAAGTCCGATAAGGTAATACTCCAGTCTCTGTAAACACATCATTTGCTAAAGAAATTAAGAGAAATAGCAATACAACATGAATTTTCACGTATACATTGTACACAGGAAGAAGATGCTAATGTTTTTTTTTGTTATTTACTAGTGTCCCTGAGATAGACAGTATTGAGAATGATGCTATCCGTAAGCCTCCGAACACCTCAGGGAACAGCCATTCACTTGCACACAGGAGACACAGGAAATGTTTTCTAGTACTTCAAATCTCAGAAAACTTATAAAATTACACATTGATTTCAAGTAGGCTCTTCAGGAATACTTCTTGCTTCACACTGTGAAAAAATGCCAAACCAGCCTATGGCCCAGGAAAGGGACAGAGCTTTCTAATGCTTCCTTGGGTCAGTCCTGGAAAGTATGCAGTGCAGATCTCACCTGCTCTGGTTGATGCCTCCCTCTTTGCAGGCTTGCCAGAGTGATTGCTATACAGAATAAAATTATCTTTGTGTGTGCTCAAATACCCCAAGAAATTAGACATCGAAAGATTAATATCTTTAAAAATCTTTTCTATGTATACTACTAGATGCTATATGCTACATCACATCTAGCTGAATGTAGTAAACTATATTTTGGTGTGGGGTTTTTTGTTTGTTTTTCTATAATGCATAAGATTTAAGAAACAGGTAAGACAATGCTGTCTAAGTTGGATGTGTGTTGTCTGAAATACTGAACAAAGTACAAAAATTACATTCTGGCAAAAGAACCTTATATACTGACTTTGAAGTCAATTGCCACATATAACTTAATGAGGCCCAGGTGGTAAAACTGGATTAGGAAATGAAACTGAATCTACTTTTCTCCTATGTGTTTATGGAAAAGATAGAAGATAACACAAGCCTCTAAAATTTAAAAATATATAAATAACTTAGCATTGCATCTTTATCCACTCTAATTGCATGAGACAACTGACAATTTTACTAGTTATATTTTCTTAATTGTGACTGGAAAAAGAACAAACTTGGAGCTTTCACTCATTTTGTTTCTGACACAACTTGATGAATTGAAGAACTGTGGCAGGTATTTCCCTCATTACTATTATTTGCACAGAGTAGCAACCTAAATATTATGTTATATAATTTTTCTATGTCCCCATAGAACATAATTTAAAAGAGGTGGGTGGAGCAAACCAATAGTAATAAGGGTAAAATAAATTTCTAAAATATTGAAAGGGACCATTGAACCTAGATTTAGTTTGCTTGAAGAAAAAAATTGAAGATATATGTGATAATGGTCTTCATAGTACAGTCATTTCTTTTAGCTTTCATTTAATGTTGAAGACAACAACTTTAAACCAATTTGCATAGCGTAGGTCGAATTGTCTTCAGTATTTGCTCTGTTCCTCAACTTCCAAAGCAACCTTGTATATTCATTCAAACAATGATTACCTAGGATAAGCTTTTACAAGCTTGTAGTTCTTACAATGTCAATATTAAATGCAGAGTACTGTGTGTTTACCCTGGAAGTGAACAGCTAACATTTAAACTAAAGTATTTTGAAAGTTGTCATATTTTGAAATTAGGAAAGKTTGTATAATACTTTAATACTGCTATCAAGAAAAAATATTACAGCTTCAGATTGTAGAATTAATTCAGTTTTCATTTTTTTTCTGTTTAGCTGTTTATTTTAAAATACTAGTTTCTGTTTATTAAAATTCTATATAAGTTAGGCTTCCTATAAATTGAGTGCCAATAGCTTCCTGTTGTACTAATTTCTATTCCTGTTCAATGAATATGGAGGTATTTTCTGAAAATAATAATTTTGGTAGCATTTGCAGGCCATTAGAAGTAATATGATGGGGTAAAAGTATGTGCTTATCTCATGGCTATTATCAAATTTAGTTAAGCACTATAAGTAAAAACAGATACACTTGATTAACTGTTTAGATCACTCATAAAAGTTCATGGAAACATGAACAATTGTTTCTATTATACTGTACAAGTGTCTTAGCAGACTTCTTTTTTTTAATTTGGTCCAATTCTGCCAGGTAGTTAAGTAAATGTTCTGCAATTCACAAAATCCTACATTTAATTCCACGTCAAATGTCCAATCCTAACCTTGAAGGCAGTAGTAAATATTAGAAAAAATGGGGGAAAGAGCAATTTTCTGATTCTAGTTTGACATTCTGCCATATTGTGTTAGTAGAAGTTTGGCTTGCAGAAGTATAGCAACTATAGCAACATAGAAGGTCCTTTAGCATCAGTATATTCATGAAAGTGAAAGTTCTGCATGTGAACTTATTTTTATAGAGATTCTTTTTTAACTTGATCTCTAGTAGATTAATATATCCTGAAGTGCAGAAGTTGAGCTTATAACAATACTTTTGAAAAGCTCTTAAATTAGCTGTCAGTCTCAGTCTGAAGGAACAGTACATCAAAGGCAATTTTCCTTTCAGGATTAAAACAATTCTTTAATTATTATATTGAAACTCTGACTTATTTTTATGATTCTCATATCTGTCTATAAAAGCTCAGATGATCAAGTTTTTCACTGTTGTATCATATTTATGAAATTCTTGCAATTTTTTTTCCTCATTCTATGGAACTAACCTTGAGAATTTTCATAAGTGTTTATAGAAACTAAATATATGTCTTCTCAAAACTAACCTTTGTAATGTAACATATAGAACTTAAAAGCTACATTGACTTGTGAAACATATGCTTTCTTCTATTTTCTATCATTTTGACAATACTTTTTCTTTCCTTATCATATTTAGGTTTTCTCTGGATCGTCATACTGACCTTGACAGGATATTTAATATTCATTCTGGAAACGGGTCCATCTATACTTCTAAGCCACTTGACCGTGAGATATCTCAATGGCACAATCTTAGCGTTATAGCAGCTGAAATCAGTAAGCCAATTTGGTCTCTTTTTCTTTTCAGTTTTCCTTAGCCTGCAAAGTTACAGCTGTGACTTCATGAGAAAAAAGCTCCATTCCTTCCCCACCCCCGCCCTTTTCTATTAGATATTCTGGGAAAGTAAACTGGGGGTAGCTAACAGCAGCTGTCTCCTCATTGCTTTTTTCCTCACCTACTTCTACCACTGACCGTTAACGTCCAAGTTACTTCTGAAGTGTGACCCATTTAAATAATAACACTGGAGTAATTCTGTTTTCTTCCTTTTCTTTGAGGACAATGACATGATTTTGCTGTTAAAGTAGCAGAATTCAGGATGGTAATCTATGGTTTTGTCTCTATTGTTTTCTTCATTTCCTTAGAAATAATTTCATTATCTCTTCCTATGGTATCTACACCTATGCCTCCTGGAATCAAATAGTTTACAAGTTAGGTTCAATTTGATCCCTAAACTGTAGCATTTCCTGGACTATTTAAATAAGCTCTCTGTAGATATTTTCATGTTAAAAGTACAAAGAGGAAAGCAAAGATCCTCTTAAACCTGCTACATTATTGAGATTAACTTTAATCGCCTGACAAAAGATGTTCTAAGGGACAAAGGTCTGATCTTTGAAATCAGCTAGTGAGGATCATTTGCTTTCGAAGACACTGTTTTTTTAGGGTTAATTCTACATCAGTCAAAAAATGAAAAAATTGCTGATCAGCAGTGAGGCATGGCTGGCAAGAACTACACTGCAGAGAACTAAATGGAACATCGTGTCCAGCCAATCAACCACTCTTAGCCTGCCTGTCCCCATTTCTGTAGTCCAGAGCAATAGGCTGGTTGTATTGAGCATACCTGTAGCTGTACCTTTTTTTTTTCAAACCCTTTTTTTTTCTCTTGTGATGCATGGTCCTGAGTTTACAATCCTTTACAGTGCTGTCCAATGTTGTAAGAATACTTTTCAGAAGTATTTATATAATGAAAAAACTTAGTATCCTTGTATGCTTATATCAYAGTGCTAAACTTATTTCCTTGTCAGGGTACTTTGAGCAAATTTACATTCTAGACCCAGATGGAGTAGCTAGCATTCTCCAAAGAGGTACATTAGTTTTGGAGAAAGAAGTGAAGGCAGAGATTAGATTTAGGTCTTTAAATCTTTAAAAATATTACCTGTGAAGCATGACACAATGGGACAGCAATGTTAAGACTAGAACTCATTTGGAAAGTTAGTACAAAAATGCAAAAGGCTATGAAAAACAGTGCCCTAAACTTGCCATTTTAAACAATTCAGTATGTCAAAAAGATCCACATCACACTCTTTAGCAAAGGTGTTACTAGTAACAAGTGAACTTATTGCCAGCTACTCCTAAATGTTTACTGTTTTATTTGAAGCATTTTAAAAGGGGGAAAAAAATCAGTAATTTTGAATCATCTCTACTGTTTCTTATCCTATTTCATTAAAGTTGTAAAATCATACAGTATTTAGCTACCAGCCAGCAGAATTCCAAGCAATGGCTGCACTTTTTCACTCCCAGGCATTATTTCAGATTCTTAGTATGGCAACTAGATCAGCAAATGGGAACAGGCACACTTGTATTCCTGAATTAACCTATACCAATGAGAAGGACTCTAAATAATACTAGGGTTTTGACATTTGGCAATGGGGAGGTTACTATTCTTGTTTCATAATCTAAGGTCTGAAAATCTACATTCGTATTTTTTAAGGCAATTTAAACATAAAAACTCTGATTCTAATAAATTCTTTAGCAGATTTTTTGGGGAGGATACTTTCATTGGCTTTGTTGGAATTTCTCCCTATTTATTAAGACACAAGGGAGGAAAGTCAGGCTCGAAAAATTTCCAAAACATGTATGCACAACGTCAATAATGTCTTTTCTGTAAAACAAAACAGATCACAAATCATTTTAAAATTAAAAATCAAAACCTTACAGCAGAATAATACTCTTGAGCCCAACAAATAATAAAATTTGTCATGATAGTAATGGGCATACTTTTCATATGCTATATTTGCATAGATTAACAGTTGCAGCCCCTATTTTCATGTAAAAGCTTAATTACTCACTAGATACCAATACTTTAATTTATTTTTTACTCTAAGCAAAGTATCTACTTATTTTTCAGGAGGCCTGATTCTTACCTGGTATCAGTTTATACGCTAAATTTTGACAGTTTCATACCTAATCTTGCATGCATATTACTCTTGAAATTTGGAAGAAAACAGAAAACTTAGTAGGAAAATAAACTCATTGCTCTTCTTTCTTCTCCTGTCAGACAACCCCAAAGATACTACTCGTGTACCTGTCTATGTAAGAATTTTGGATGTTAATGACAATGCCCCACAGTTTGCTGTATTCTATGATACTTTTGTCTGTGAAAATGCAAGAGCTGGACAGGTATGCCTTTGATAAACACTTTCCACTATCCAATTTTGCTACGGCACTCAATTGTAGATCATTCCTGCCTGTTGCTTGGGAGAAATCATGTCCAAAACAGCTTTTGAAATGTTAAAAATGAAAACAAAGTAGCTCTGTAGGTGAGGTTTAGAGTGAAATAGCAATATATTACAACAGCATCAGTGTGTGAATTACCACTTTTCTTTACCTAACCCTGTATTACTGTTAAATCCTGACTAGATATGTCCAAGAGACATGATCATAATTAGTTTTGCCGTTATCTTCACAAAGTAAAATGTTATATGTAGCTACTAAAAAGTTTGATCTATATTTTCAAAAACTCTCAAATAGCAAAATTCAAATGTATTTCAATCCACCTGATGGTGATTACAGACATCTACATCTGTCACTCTTTTTTTTTTTTGCAATTGTGAGGCTTATCTTTTATTATCGCACCAAAAACTTTTGAAAAGAAAATACAAGTCATACATTTTTTTGAACTGGTAACATAATATTTTGTTTTGTCTCTTACAGGCTACAGAATGTGTGCTTCAATTTAAGTGAAATGACTGCAGTGCCTAATACCTAGTTCCTAATAGGCAGCTGCTTATTAGAACTTTTAAAAAACTGTTTTCCTATTACAGCACAACATGTCCCAGAGCATAGTCAGCCAGTAATAAATCCTTTAAAATGGTAGCAGTAATACCTCAGTGCAATAATTTTAACACCTTTAAATAGAACGTGGGAGACATTCCAGTTTGTCTTAACTGTTTGAATCCTACAGGTATGACATTCAGGTTGTATTACATTCACATTCTGTTTGTCATTATTTTCATGTAAACATATTTTGAGGAACTCTGTTTTTCTGAGTTCTAGAATATTGAGGTCAATATAATTTAAAAATAAATATAAAAATTATTTCTGTATTACACTGGTTTTCTGTTTACATTCAGAAAAGTCTGTCAGTTAAAAAGTTGAAAAAAACAACACTAATCATTTATGACTAATAAATGAGAAGCTAAATAAGTGCATGTATCCATAAATGTTTATTTAAATTGTTATAGAGCTCAGTAGTGTCTCCTTTATCAGAAAAAAGTGCCAAATTTACTAAAAGGGCTATAATTATAATAATTTAAAAAAAAAAAATCTGAGTTGTAAATGATTGTTTAAAGAAAACAATTCACAGGAAGAGAAAAAAATTCAATGCAGGATAACATTAATAATCTATTTGAATGTAATTATATTCTTCTTGCCTACTGGTAGATCATAAATAAGACTTGTTATTTTGGAATTCAGTCCGTCCTGTGGGATTGAATCTAATCAATCCATATTGAACATGGTTCTCTAAATTTGGTTCCTCCCACATTTATAGTATTCTCCTTTCCTTTCAGGTTTTCAGAATTATGTTTGATCCATGATCAAATTTCAATCTTCCATTAGATCACTGAAACTATTATGATACTTCATCAGTCACAAATTCTGTGGTATTAAATATTTCCTATCTCCTACTGACAAATATTTTAATGAATATTAAGAGTTTTCCAGTTTATTTTCCCTTAAAACTTCCATTTACCTAATTTATATAGAAGTATATAGAAAAAATATTTATATACACATAAATATACTTACATCTATAGACACTCACACTATATATATTATATATGTGTGTGTGTGCATGTGTGTATACATATATACACACATACACATATATGAATATTTATACCAAGAGAAAGAGGGAGAGTACTTTTTATGAAATGTGATTTTTGGGGTCTGAGGGACTCAAAGGGCCTGTGGTTGTTTTCCTGCTTGCTATTACTGTTGATGTCAGATCGTACCATGACCTTCCAAACAATGGGAAAACCCTGCTCCAAAAAGCTCAAGCTACAAACAAGCAGCACCTGTGGCAGAAAGCCATTTTGATGGCTGTTGTTCTTTCGACCCCCCATAAATGAGGACAATCTTGGTGTGATGGCATAAAGGGGACATGGGCATTCATGTGGGCTGACTCAGTAGGAGTTAGGGGAAGAAAGGAGGGAAATGCTTGGACTAGTGCAGTCATGTACAGAAAGAATTTCAGCTGTCCTCCACTCCCAGGTGGGAAAAGCCAGGAGCTGGGCATCTGGGCAGATGGATTCCCACTGGTTTTGTCAGCTCCCACTTGTCACACCTCTGGCAGCTCAGCAGCCAGCCTCCAAAGATCCTCTAATGTAAAAGACAGGGATCAGTATAGAAAGTAGAAGTCAGTCCTGCTTTAGAGAGATTTTACATGGAAGTTGAGTATATTTTTTCTACATATTCACTTTCCCTATAGTAATGGTCAGAAGGGGGGTCCTTCTTCTCCCTTTGTAAATGACCTACCAAAAGAAAAGAAGGCATGAGCTGACCTTGGACAGCAGCCAGGTACCCACCCAGCCACTCCCTCCCTCCTCAACAGGACAGGGGGAGAAAACAAGATGGAAAAGAATAGGTTGAGATAAAGACAGGGAGATCACTTACCAGTCACCATCACTGGCAAAACAGACTAGACTTGGGGAAAAGTAATTTAGTTTACTGCCAGTTAAAAATAGGGTAGGATGGTGAGCAACAAAGACAAAAGAACTAAAACACCTTCCCTTCACCCCCTTTTCTTCTCAGGCTCACCTTCACCCYTTGATCCCCAACTCCTCTACTTTCCCCCCCACCCCGAGTGGCACAGGGGGATGGGGACTGGGGGCTGCGGTCAGTCCACACCAGCTCCTCTCTGCCGCTCCTTCCTCCTCTCGCTGCTCCCCGGCTCCAGCCCGGGGCCTTCCCGCGGGCTGCAGGGAAACACCCGCCCCAGCGGGGTCTCTGCCGGRGCCGCCGGGGCACCTCTGCCGGGGCGCCCGGAGCCCCTCCTCCCCTCCTCCCGCTCTCCCCTCGGGGCTCGCAGGGCTGTTTCTCACAGGGTTTCCCTCAGCCCTGGCTGCCGGGCAGCGTTTTGCCCTTCCTTACCCAGGCTGTCCCCGAGGCGCCCGCCCGTGGCTGAGGGGCTCAGCCGTGCCCTGCGGTGGGGCCCGTGGAGCCGGCTGGAACCGGCTGTGTCCGGCACCGGGCAGCCCCGGCCGCCCCGCACAGGGGCCGCCCTGCAGCACCCACCGCTGCTGCTGCTGCTGCTGCTGCCGGCACCTGGGCACCTGCACCTGACACAAGTATACTTTGATGTTTAAATGGGAAACTCTTTAGTTTTCTTTTATTTCCCTTTGGCTATTCACCATTTTCTACTCTTGTCATTGAAATATATATATACATGTGTATCTGGGAGGCTATATACATAAAATTTAAAAATATTGAGTAACAGACATATACAAAATCATATAGCCCTTGCATTAACAGACCTATACCATCATGGGTGCCCAGTGCCATTCTGGTCCTTTCAAAGACCGTGTCCTTTCTCTGAAGGACTACCTGCCTGAGCCAGAGGTAGGAAGTAAGTAAGCAGCACGGTTCCCTGTACCTTTCAAAGCCTCAAAAGTAAGAAGGGAAGTTGTGTTTTCATCTGTTTGGGTCTCCAAGCACACTTGTTACAATCTTGCTGTTACAATCAGTTATTAGCCTTCATTTTACCATCTATACATGCCCATTCCCTTTTCATATGTCCCAATGTTATATAAATCAGCTCATCATGGATTCTCTTTCAATGACATTTTAAAATATGAATTATTTATTCTTTTTTCTTTTTCCTATATCTTAATTCAGCATAGATGATATAAACACACTAGGTTTCTTGAACCAATTCTTTTTATGTTGCTCCTCTTCTTATCAACTCATTTGACCCCTATAAAAAACTTTATCAGTGATATTTTGCCCACTATAACCTTGCTTAAACATAGTTTTTGGTATCTTTATACTTCCAGCAATTTCCTTATTGTAACCAATATAGGGTTTCTATATGTCTGCTGGGGGGGGTGTATCCCATGGGTGCGCATGTCCAGGACCAGCACACGTCTCCGGGATGGAGGTGCCCCAGCCTGCCTGCTCCTGTGCTGGGTCTGACCCCTGTCTCCATGTCCCAGCCCATCTCCACGTCCCCAACCCATCTCCACGTCCCCAACACAACCCCAAGTTGTGTTTTTTTTTTCTTAATAGCACGTTATATTTTCTGTCCTTTGCACAGAATTTAAAAGCAAATATATAGTGTGTTTTAGAAAAAAATAAGCATATCCTTAAACAGTGGGTAGAACTCATGCTCAGAGTAGACCTATGAAGCACAAAGGTGAATAGTGTTGGAATAAACAGCCTACACAGCAAACTTGTTTCTACTGTTTTATCAATTTTTAGTGGCTAACAACCCTCTTTGTCTACTTTTGGGTCCTTACTTTCCTGGCTGTTTTCAGACAAAGAAACATCCTTGCCTTCCCTGCAGTTGTTAGTGTTTTATGGCATTGCTAGCAAGGAGAAGCAACTTACTGTGGGTGTAATGTAACAACCCTCTTTGTCTACTTTTGGGTCCTTACTTTCCTGGCTGTTTTCAGACAAAGAAACATCCTTGCCTTCCCTGCAGTTGTTAGTGTTTTATGGCATTGCTAGCAAGGAGAAGCAACTTACTGTGGGTGTAATGGGGGTATCCATGGTTGATTGGTCTAAGGGGAAAACAACACTGTATGAAACCATGTGTAAAACATGACATATCGCATTAACATAGTTACTAGTATCATCAGGAAATAGTATACAAAACATGCAATATAATGCAACTGTTTGGTTGGTTTTTTTAATGTAGACCAAAAGCACCCCCCCTGCACTGTCCCATGGGAGTCAAACAGAACAAAGAAGGACTAACACTAACTTATGTAATTGAACACCTTGCCTGGATCAATAGAATAATAACTAGGCTTGCTTCTCGTCAAAATTCCAACATTAAATAAGTTTGTGCGAGTATCATATACATACTGGTATATGTTACGTCATGTAAGAATCCCCTTAGATTATTAATACTGTTTTGTGTCAGTACAATTACCGATATACATGCTTTAGCCATAAAGGCTATGGAGAATAATTTTTTGACAATTCCAGGGAAACAAAAGACTTCCCAGGTTTCCATTTTTGCAATAGTATTGATAGCTAGTAAACTTCTTCAGACAAATAGCTATTTCCTGGTAGTCTGTCACTTTCTTTCTAAAAGTCTGGTTTATTAAATCAGTTCCTCACAGAAAGGCAGGGGGATAGTAGAAGTTAATCATATTTACTTCCTCCTTCAAAGGGTCCCTTATAACCAAACAGGAGTTTCTAAGGAGACTTAAGTACTTCTTTCCTGGATAGTACTGCTGCTTGTTTAATTGCATTTTTTAAAAACATAGTACAAAATAGTATAGACAAATTTAAGAAACTGAGGACTAAAACCTTTAATGATTGAGTATTGTTCAGTTTTACGAAGAAATTAAAAAAATGTACATTACCAGTAGCAGATTCTTTGCAATACCCATTGTCTATATTTACAATGTAACACTGGGTGGTAAATGACCTATAAGGCAGTTTACTCTCTGCCATTTCAATTTCTCTCAGTTGTAGGTTTATGCTTGAAAGCCACTGAGAAAGGGAAAAGGCTGCTAACGTACATATTGATTACAAACAAAGAGGTGTACCCAGTAAGAAGTGTTTCTTTTTTCTTCAAGTGGATTTGCATATATTTAAGAGACTCTAAGTAGTTACCCTGCCATCAATTACAGCTCAGAGGTTCTGAGTCAAGCAAGCAATGGCTAAAAACTAGTGTACTGAAGGCTTTATTGGTCCTTGAAGCTTCAAGAATGAGTCCAGGTTTGGTAAAACACAGATAGTATTGCAAGTGGCTGCCTAGCAACTGCGCAAAAGGGCAAGCTCGTGCAAAACAGCTCCCATGGTTAGTTACAATCTTAATTACTCCTATCAGTTCTGTGTCCACAAACAACTGGATTATAACTGGATAAAAATTTTAGAGTTATTGGATTTACCTGTCAGACTGTGGTACAGTCTGCTTAAAGTGGTTAGATTTGTGAAAAGAATTAAAAATTTGAGCAAAGACCCACTTTCATGAGATCCATAAGGTGCCCCAAGATGGCTGAGACTGGAATGCTGGAGAAACAAGACGTGTAGCAGCAAGCACAATACACTGAAAGTCCAGAAGATAATATAGTATATCAGTCTTAGGAAACACTTTCTGTCACATGTTGCAATTGCTTGCACTAGGGAACAGAAGGAAGAGTCAAACACAGAGAACTGTCTGATACAAATACTATGGGATGGAAAGGTCTGACTCCAACCCAAATCTTGATTAGACAAATCTTGGAGAAGAGGCAGAACTGTTAGAGTCCAAATGGCTAGTCTGAAAAAATTGTGAAAACAAAATACCTTGTGCCACACTGGAATCCTCAGTGTCTCCTCACCTTCATTTTAATCACAACTGGTGAAATAGAGGAGAGGGGAGGAAACAAGTACAACAGAACTATCTTGCCCCAAAAAAAAAAAAAAAGGAATGCAGCTCAGAGGGATTGCAGACCTCAACCTACTCTCAAACAGAAGTTGTGATAACTCTTTTTGCTCAAGTCAACAATCAGCAAGTCAAATATGTCCTATTTAGGACATCTAAGCCTCTGATACTGCTATAATTGTYTGCAAGAGAGATGGACTAGGCAAGCAAAGAAATCACCGAAACAACCTATGACTATGGCCTACAGCTGTACTTTTATTGCTTCCCAGCAATACAGGAGGAATCTGCTCTTCCCCTTCCTCATTTGTTTGTTGGGTCCATGTGTTATTTGAAGCTTGATTCACATACAGGCCTTGAGAGACCACAAAAGTTCATGCAGTGCTTCAAAAAGTTAACAGGAAGATGCTGCTCCCTCCAAAGACCAAAGACCAATTCTAAATGAACTTTATCCACACTGAGCTTCCACTCTGGTAAATAGCATGTTCCTTGTGATGACATACAGGAGGAACTCAAGTACAGCAGCGATACTGCAAGGAGAACTTTCCAGGCTCACACAGGAGATGATGAGTACTTGTTCTACTGGAATGCCTACATGGCCTCATTTGATAAGGAGCTAGTAAGGCACTTCCCATGTGAATTTCCAGTAATATCCTCATTTGCAAAAAAATTTAAAATATTTTAAAAGTTTAGGTTCTAACTGAGAATAGCAAAACAAATCATGTTTTTGTTTCTGATGTGTTTTACAATTTAATTTAGGAGTGTTGTAAATGTGACAATGTATCTAAACACATTGTTTCACTAAGATCATCCTTAAAACTTTGCCTTTTAAAGAAATGTATGACCAAGTAACTTGAAACTGCATAATATTTAGTCAGCCAAATGTTTGCAGGCATTTTTGAATTATCCTTACATTTTAATATTTAAATGATGCTTACAACAAAAAAAACACAAGCAAGTTTTTTTTTTTTTTTTATCCCTAATGTAAGCAAATTAGCTGAATTTGCTTGCAAAATGTATCACAAGGTTAAACATGACCAGTATTTGAACAGAGAGGTTCCCAGAGAACTTCAATAGCTGCAACACCCACCTCGCCACAACCTCCCTTCTACGACTACCTGAAAAGAGGTTGTAGAGAGGTGGGTGTCGGTCTCTTTTCCCAAGTAACAAGTGACAGGACGAGAGGAAACAGCCTCAAGTTGCACCAGTTTAGATTGGAYATTAGGAAAAATTTCTTCACTGAAAGGGTAGTCAGGCATTGGAACAGGCTGCCCAGGGAAGAGGTTCAGTCACCATCCCTGGAGGTATTTAGAAGACGTGTAGATGTGGCGCTTAGGGACATGGTTTAGTGGTGGACTTGGCAATGCTAGGTTAATGGTTGGACTCGATCTTAAAGGTCTTTTCCAACCTAAATTATTCTATGATTCTATGATTCTAACAAATGATGAATGGGGGAATTAATAGGAGGTATTTTCTTGCTCTTTGTTGTTATGCTAAGGGACACAGGTCAGCAGTGCTGTAGTACGTGAACAATCCCTGTAAACTGGAAAGGATTTTAGGCTATAAAAAATTCTACATACTCCTTTTAAACTATGGGTATGGATACTCAGAAGTGGAGGAGTTGATTTTCATCAGCTTAACACCAACAACTGACTGCATTCATGATCTCTACTTGTGAAGTAAAATGGACTAGTTTTTTCTTGACTTAATTTTGCAAAAATCTCTAAAAATTTATTTGCTAATGATTCACTAAATAATTAAAATGTTCATTCTTTAAAAACAAATAATATTCTATGCTTGCATTATCTGTTTTGTTCATCCAGTAAGTTATTGGAGTTTTATGTGAGAAAACAAATTTAAAGAAAGACAAACGTCCAGCTGAGAAAGCAAGCAAGCTACTATATTAAAAGAAATCCAGTCCTTGTCTCATGAAGAAATTTGTTGCTGTATTCTGCATGGACATGAGAGAAGTTGGGAGTTAACCACACATTTGTGAGGGCAAACAGGAGTACATTGCAATTGTTGATGTTGAAGATGATCAGTCCTGACAAAAGCTGTAATATGAAGAGAAATGGCTCTATTTGGAAGAACTGGAAGAGCGAAAACAAACAGGGTTTAACAAGTATGCCACAGGGAAGGAGTAGTGTCAAAAATTAGATGTAATTCCATGCTTGAAAAAACACTGCAATTTAAAATGATGGATCAGACATGAAGAATAAAAACGACCTAGGCTAAAGATTAACCTATTTTTGGAAGTTAAACTTAAGAACATAACTGAACATTCATGGATGCATGCACAAAAATTCAGCCATAGGTACAGTTTTTATTGCTACAGGATAAAAAAAAACACTCTGCAATAAAGCAATAAAGATGTCAAAAATTGTATTTTGTTTGGGAAATTACTTTTTGCCACCCTTATGTATAGAAGCTTCAGTGAAAAAAACCCACAAATTCATTCACCTGACAGATAAAGAGATGTTGATAAAGGGCTTGCCATTACTTCCCCCCAAAATACCCATAATCTTTTGTAGGCATTCCAGAAAGCCCTCAATACAAGTATTGAACTGACCTGATGCAGCTTACTCTGAGAATTGTGACACCAGATTCTCATCCCACTCTGAGGTGGTGCATCTGTAGAGTATGCTACAATGTTTTGCAAGAGTTGAAATACATATATATAATCTTAACTGGCACTTTTCATCTCAGGAATCTTATTGGTGTATTTTGCTATACTAATAAATAGAAAAATCTTGGCTTAGAAATAAATGTTTTTATTTTGAAATTTAATTTGAAACTTTAACGTCCCTATCAGAAACATCTATTTGATAAAATAACATTTTTATCACAAAAATAGAAAATATTCTCTGAATTCTTGTCCTAGGTGTTGATTTGATTTTAAAATGATGGAGCAAAGATGAATACAAATGACCTAGGCTAAAGATAAAGCTATTTTTGGCAAGTTTAGTCCTCTTTGTAGTTACAAAAATATATAAATATGTATTGAAAAAAAGAAATAGAGGTAGACTAAGGTAGAAGCTGGCCATTTTACACGTGTACATGTACCATGACATGAAACACATATAGATGCTCTTGTTGGAAAAACTTRTATGATGTGCTGCTTTAACATTTGTTCAGCTAATGTGTTCTACAGATTAAGTATTAAGTCAATATGTGTATAGTTTGAATAYGAAATTGTCTTAACACTTCTAGTCTACTTAAAGTAATCAGACAGCTGTATCAAAAACTTAGGTGCATTTGGTTTTTTGTTGTTTGTTTGCTTGCTTTTTTTCCTGCAGCTTATTCAAACCATAAGTGCAGTAGACAAAGATGACCCTCTTGGTGGACAAAAATTTTTCTTCAGTTTAGCTGCTGTTAACCCTAACTTCACTGTTCAGGATAATGAAGGTAAAATTCATGCCTGTTCCAGCAAAGGAGTTTTATCTTTGCTGTCTGGCATACATTCCTGAAATATATTTGCTTTTGATGTCTATCAATATGTAGAGAAGCCATTGAAGTGGCTGCTAACAAGAATAATAATCTTACCTGAATGTTTATGGTTTAGGACTTCTGCATTTTTATCTGTGTAAGGGAGTCAAAAATTATCATGGCAAAAATGGGATAAAACAAATTATAAAGAAATCCAGTAAAAATGTTGGTTTGGGGAGCATAGTCAGATGAAATGTTTGACTGAAGGAGGAGAAAAAGGTTTAAAAAATGGCTTCAGCTGACAAGTTCAGATTTTTCACTTCAGCCTTCTGCCATAACAGTTCTGAACCTCCTGGTCTTCTGTTTTGCTTCTTTCTGACCATTAATGAAAATAATGGCTCTGAACGCATAGCCATTTTGGCTTTTCTTTTGATCCTTTATCAGAGAAAATTTTCAGAGGATTGTCTTGAGGAAGGGGGACTATGCACCCATTTTGGCCTTCATTATCAGTATGACTAACTGAGAGAGCTCTAGATTACAGAAGAAATAAATGAAGGGGGACATGGTACAAGCCTTCAAATGTGTAAAAGGCATAAAGCCAATGGGAATAATCCTCTTTTCCTGATGAAGATTTCAGGAAGTAATAGGCTGCAAACGACATGAGGAATTTTAGGTTAGATAGAGAAAAAAATTCTAACAGTAGGGAAAGTGAAGAATTGAAATCAAATTGTTTGGGTACTTTATAAAATCCCCAGCAGCAGAGGTATTTAAAAATAGGTCAGACACATAGTTTTTGGTATTGAGTGAAAACAAATAGCATACAGATACCCCAAACCAATGAAGGGATGCAATAAAGGAAGACTTTGTGTTTCACGTCAGAGAGGCTATGAAAAAAATATCATTTAATATTTTCAACAAAGATTATATCCTGGTGGCTAGGTCCTGACTGTATAGAGGTGTAGACCTTGTTATTTATTTTCTATCTGTAATTATTTTCTTTCTTTTTGCACATGGGTTATTTTAATTCAGCCTGAAGATGGCTGGCAAGATAGCTAACCACCTAACTCAAGAGATCCACAAGTATGATGAAAATTAATTTTTYCTTCTAATGGAGACTAAATCTGTATTTTCTCTCTTTTGGACTAAAAAGTTAGCAACTCTACTGTTGGCCCACACTATAGTGTTGTGGCCCTAACAATAGAAGAAATAATAGTCTTTCCCTGTTATTCATTCCTCCCCTTCCTTTCCTTCCCTCTGGCCACTCAGTGAACAGCTTTTGATGCTGAAGTATACTGCATGCAGCTAAGATTTGTCTGCTACAGATACAGTTTAGTAAATTCACTTCTCAAAACTGTGCAAGAACACCTACCTTCTTTCACATTTTCTGAATTCCTAAGACATTTTTTCCATGAAAAATCTACTCCATGTGCTAAGGTACATAATTCATTGTTCTACAGTATGTTGAAAGTGTTTTGGTGTGGAAAATCTCATACTGAGTTTACAGATAGCATTCCCRTGGGTGTTGTCACAGAAGATCCATAGAAAGAATCTTTCAAAACAGAGTGCTTGTTGAACAGCATGAAGTGCAAGGTTATTTTTTCTCAGCTGGCCACTTCAATTCAGGGCTTTAGCCCTGAACTGGAACTGTGTCATGCACTGCATGCATTAATCTATAAAACATTTTAAGCTTTGAGAAATCCTCTTTTCAAATCCCACTCGAAGGTGCTGCACAGAGGAGCAGGCCAGATGTACATAAAAAATTATAAATAGCTTTCTGATCAAATGGAAATGTTATTAGGAAAAGAGAGATATCACTATGATATCAGGAACAGTTTAAAAATGCTACCAGTGATATAAAATGTGATGGTTTGCATGTACTATAAATGATACACTTTTTATATTCATATACTATACTATATTCACATACTATACTATTTTAATCAATCTAGATAACACTGCCAGAATTTTGACAAGAAGGAATGGCTTTAGTCGACATGAAATAAGTACTTACCTTCTACCAGTGGTGATATCGGACAATGACTACCCGATCCAGAGCAGCACTGGCACGCTGACCATTCGAGTGTGTGCCTGTGACAGCCGGGGGAACATGCAGTCCTGCAACGCTGAGGCCTTGCTCCTCCCTGCCGGCCTCAGCACGGGGGCACTGGTTGCCATTCTGCTCTGCATCATTATCCTGCTAGGTAAGAAAAAGGAAAAGAAATGCATCTTTTGCCCGATGAACAAATGCTTCAGGCCTCACTCATTTTACCAAACTATGCAGTTTGGTAAAATTAATGATCGTGGATTTGCAAGAAGAATTTAACTGCAACTTAAAACAAAAATAAAAAAAAAAAGGCAAAACCTGTTTGTCCAGGAATTGGACATTGTAAATAAGAATTCAAGTTCCAGACTGTTAAAACTATCAGTGTTCAACCAGAAGCTCATTTTTGTTCTTTCATTATGTTGTGCAAAAAAGAAGATCAGAGAGGAGGAACAGCATAATCAAAAATCACTTTCATGTCTTTCATTTTAATTTTTTTTGAGGGAATGTCTCTTTTTTATTTAAATAACTATCTAAAGTCAACATGCAGTATATATTTCACACAGAATATGCCAGTAAGTAGTATTTTTACTATATTAAAGCACTGTCTATCCAGAGGTTTCTGTGCTGTAATAAAAAAAATGTACATTTTGTAAAACCTCCAGTTTGAGCTTTTCAGAATATCCCTTAATGATCTATAATTCACCTCAAAATCAGTTTTTAACAGTATACTTTGAGCTTAAAAAAGGGAAAAGGTCTTCAAAATAGACCTAGCTATTTTAAAACTCATTAAAGTTACAGAAGGAGCATGTAGACAAGCTCATGGTTCTGTAAAGCAGAGCACACAATGTGTGTGCAAAATAGCACATTTTGATATAGACCTTACTGTGCTACCGTAATACAGATAAAGATGTTTATCCATTTATCAGACAGAAATGAATTGCTGAAATGTAGCTGAAATAAAGCTCTTGTACCTGGTGGATTCGCTACTACGAAATTGTTAAATAGAGATTGTTACCCATTCTTTGTTTCTCTCTTTAAGTTATAGTGGTGCTGTTTGCTGCTCTGAAGAGGCAACGAAAGAAGGAGCCTTTGATCCTCTCTAAAGAGGACATCAGAGACAACATTGTGAGTTATAACGATGAAGGCGGTGGAGAGGAAGACACCCAAGCCTTTGATATTGGCACACTGAGGAATCCTGCAGCTATCGAAGATAAGAAGCTTCGACGAGACATTATCCCTGAAACGTTATTTGTACCACGGAGGACTCCTTCAGCACCAGATAACACAGATGTCCGAGATTTCATTAACCAAAGGCTAAAAGAGCACGATACTGATCCTTCTGCACCGCCGTATGACTCACTTGCAACCTATGCCTATGAAGGGAATGATTCAATAGCTGAATCCTTGAGCTCCTTAGAGTCAGGTACTACCGAAGGAGATCAAAACTATGATTACCTCCGAGAATGGGGGCCTCGGTTTAATAAGCTAGCTGAAATGTATGGTGGAGGAGAAAGTGACAAAGACACTTCTTAACCTACACTAGGCTACATTTTTGTTTCCTTTGAGCGGAAGTAATTTTACAGACACCTTCTGCACTAAACAGTATTTAACATTCAGGAAAATTTTCCTGCCACTCAGCACAATGGTTTACTTTTAAAATTTGTTTTAAATTTGTCCATTAATGTCATTCATTCTTTCTAGTAAGATGCCACTTGGAATATATACAGCATTTTATTTAATCACCTTCCAAGAGCCAAAGCTATGGAAATTCAGTGTTGTCCATTTTAGTAAGTAAAATACACAATATCTTACCTTCAGAAATTTGAACAGGGTGATAATCCCTTAAGCAACCTCATGTACAAGCCGCTTCTGTTAGGTACATGTCCTATCCTTGCAAGTGCAGCTTTTAAGATGGCAGAGAAGAAAAAAATCCAATATGTCCTGTTCTGTACATTAAAATTAAAACAAAATGTACATGTGGTGTTAATAAGTGTAATATGCAGCTGGTTTAAAAAAAAACTTTGTGCAACTTCATTTCATCAAATTCTATCTGCCAATGTTTTATATTTATATTTTTGTATTTATTTTTAAGAAATAAACCAGTTTTTACAACTATGTTGATGTTTGCCTGCTGTTCTGGCCATCAATTCCAGGCTTGAAGAGAACATGAAATTTTTCTGATGACAGCACAGCCAACTGTTAGTAATTCTATGCTGCAATATTCTCCATACATTCAACACAGTCTGAAGTGTTTGTGCTCAAAGGGAGAGGATCAAGTTATAGACCTATTTGCTTGCTTGCAAGTGCTACTTCCTACTGTTATCATGTTTAAGAAAAATTTTGTTTTATTTTTGAGCTGAACTAATGATATTCTATTCTAGAAAGATGAACTACTATTTTGTCTCAACTTGAATTACCTTATTCTAAAAACATGCTGATACAACTAATCCATCCAAACACATAAAATTATTTGTTCTGCAGTTCTTAGTTTTGAATCATAATTGCATCATCAGAGGTGATCCATAACTGCAATTGATGAAGTGTAAAAACATGTTTAAACAATCATTTTTAAGCACTATCCATTTCTGAAGACAAATCGTTTGATGACAAACCACTATGTGTTGTATTGAGAGTAACCTAATCTCCTTTAAAGCTGTCAGGCTGAAGGCTGACAAAGTGTCAKTGAAACTAGCACACCCCCCACCAAATTTACTGACGTTTCTGATAGCTTGGAAAAGTCTAGTAAAAAGAAACCTAAGCAACYAGCCAACTGTAACAGAAATCACACTAGCTATCACAAAACAAAGTAGGTATCCTAAGACATTTTAAGATGTCTCATTTTTCTTTCAATCTTTAGATTACACAAATCTATTTAGTAAACAAGCACTGTGATTTTGAAACATTGCTGAGGTGAAATAATTTCAGAGCAAAAGCAGGATATCATAGGGTCTGTATTTACTTATTTATTGTAGAAGAAACACATCTGAAGGATAATGCCTCCTCTGTCTCTTTTAACTTCTTAATGACATAAAATCAACAGATATTGAAAATATATTAGTCCTTTGAAAAGTGCGATGCTGCATTCTTATTTGATCAGATATTTCTTCTCCTTAATGGTGTGATTAAACCCAATGAAGTTGAAAGCTGAATACAGTGCCATTATGCAAGCTATTTTGGTGCAACGGAGACCAAATTTTTATTGACTTGATATCAAGTTAACCTATTTGCTCTATTAAGAAACTGTGAAGATTATGGATTTTTCTTCATTTCACTCAATACTTTCATTAACTAAGGAATTTTTATATTCCTTAATAGAAAATAATTCTGAGAATATTAAGAAATATTTAGATAATCTGCATTACAAAGCTTTGTAGAAGTCTTACAGGCCATACAAACAGTTGGATCTTCTTTATGATTATCTAGTGAAAGGGACCTAATATTCTCTTCCTTCCTAATCTGCATTTGTCCTTCAACATCCTGTAATAGGATGAAACAAGCAAACAAAATTCATCCATTAAATACATATATAACCAAAAGGCACTCTTCCAATAGTTTTCTGTCTGCAGCAACATTGAGATCAGTGACACCCTACATATTTAACTAAATATGTATTAGGACAGAAGATAAAATAGGCTGTAATACAGCTGTTTTTTACTACTTTGTTAAAAACAAGATTTTGGTTAAACAGGTCCAGCCAACACTTTTATAACTCAGTAAGAATCTCTGTTTTGTTTCCAGAAAGAAAAAACAGACACACACAGCTCCCTCACTCCTTAACATATCAGCAAAAGTCGAATAAGTCTCTATTATTTTGATTTGCATTACAGTACTTATTTCTGAATGATAACTGTGGAAATATTTGTCTATCACTATGTTTAAGGAAGCTGTTTTATAATTGTTCAGCAGACTCTGAACATAATGTTTAAAATTTAATCCTGTATGCATTATTAAATCAAATAGTAACATACATTCTGGAAGTATATAACAATATATAAACATACTACTAAAATTATTATATAAATAGTATAAACAAAAATTTGTTTCACCCCTTGCCATATCCTTGGAATTTTATTTCCCGGTACATTTGAGGAAAAAGGAAAAAAATATCCATTTCAGCACTATAGACCTTACTGTGCAAATAGCATTTCACCGTACAAATATATACCATTTTACTGTACAAATTCCTCAGCCTAGTAAAAGTGGGCATAGCAACATGAAGTCACCTGTGCAGACAAATTATAAAAAAGCATTCAGGAATTCATAATTCATTGTCATATCTAATTTATTTTAGGAACTGGATCATTTAAGCAACTGAGTCCAGTCCTTAATATTACACACAGTCACAGAATAGTCCACAATGTTCTCATAATGTTGTGGCCTTACAAGCCACAGATGAGTCATAGCAGCTTAGTTAAATGTAAGGCTGTATAGTAAAGGATAAAAACCATGAGTATCAGAAGTCATGGAAAGGCAGAAGAAAGGAATCAAGGGCACTATCCCAATGTCTTTCTTACACCCTTACAATAGTGAGGAATTGGAAAGTGAAACTCCCAGACAATTCAAAATGGAGAAAATGTAAAATAGGATACCTGCTTCCCCAGTAGTACCTGCTAAGCCTAGCCACATGAAACTTAACAAAATGTAACAACATGTAGTAAACAAGACCCTGGTATTATTTAGTCTGAATGAATTTTCTATACGTTCTTATGACAAAAATGCCACAGGACCACACTAAATAAAGAGAAAATACATTAATATTGCATTTCAGATGGAACCTACAAATGACTTACAAGACAGACCTTATGAATGTTTAAAAATTCAGAAACTTAACAAAACTATTGCAGCCACCGGACCCCCAGGAAACAGTGAGTTCTTAGAGTCTGTTGCAAAAAAATGATTTTTTTTTTTAAAAAAGGGATTTTGTGAAAGGAGGTATGTACAAGATCTTATGTTAACAACCACAACTAAAATAGTAATATTTCATAAGGCCTTCACAGAAAAGGTTGATGGTAAGAACTGTCTAAACAGACTAAATAAAAACAGGGAATAAAACAAGCACCTAAATCAACAAAATCCTCACATTGCACATCATCGGGTCAATATCCACTGTCTGCCAGCCCTGTATATGCAGATGTTTTTCAGTTATTCACTGTTACAAGGTGTCACATTTCTACCATTTATCCTTCAAGCTCATGTAATACTATTCCCAGACATTAGTGTCTGTCAAGAATCTACTGTTCTTTCCTCTCATTCATTGTCCACTGTAACTCTAGTGCCTTGAATCAGATGTTCCTATAATGTTTTTTTTAAATTCCTCTTATGCTACCTATCACACAAAGTTGGAAGAAAAAGAACCAACTTTGCTACAATATTCTCCTTCAAACCGCTTCTTATCATTTGCTCGTACTGGAATAACTGCAAAAGTACCTGTTAAGGGCTACAGAGCTGCTCACTATGCTAATCACGGATGATGGAGACAATTAAATCCAATTATTGCTCCAGGTTGTTTCAGACTCGTTTGCCTTTATCCTAACAGAATTCAAATTCTTTAACAGTGTTCCTCTAGGTTTATCCAACATTTGGGAAAAAGTAAAAACTTTCTTTTGGCCCATCACTAACTACTCAAAAGAAAAATGAATGAATTTTTTAGGAAGCTAGTTAGTAGCATATATCTGATATAAGCATGTCRACAAAAGAGTTTAGGCTTCCTTACTTTTTGTCAAATAACTGAACTAGAGATCTGACTATAAAAGTTATCAGAAGCCTTCAAACACTGTATTATCGTTATCAGACTCACTTGAACAGCACAGAAATTACCCAACAGTAATCTGTTCACAGCAAGATGAACAGATAGATGTTCAAGCTAAAACAATTTCACTTATTCATAACAGTATCTACTATGTCCAAAATCATTACGTAAATAGTAAACGTAAGGAGGTAATAGCAAATACAAGGAGACGTGAATACAATTTTTTTTCCAATAAAATGTCATGGGCTTCTATATTGTCGCTCCAGTTTTTCAGAGGCTTCTTCAAACTCTATTCTAATATGGTTGAACTGGCTGAAAACTCACTTTCCACATAGTTATAGATGTAAAATATAGTAATAACAGCATGGAAATCAATAAATAAAATAAGCCAGATATAATTAATTTTTTTAAAAAATTATTTTGTTTTCTCTTCTTTACAGTTATTTTTATTTTCATTTTAAAGGAATATAGTCAACTATGAAATCAAACTGACAGTTTTTAAACTAATGTTTTTTCTAAATTTGAGGGKTTTTTTTTWAAAAAAATTTTCAAAGCAAACATTTTAATTTTGAGAAAACGTCATTGTCTTTAAGTGGATGTGAACCTCGGTAAACAATGAAAAATAAAAAATTCTTTGAAAAGAAATATGACAAATACTCTTTCTTTGATTTTTGGCTACAAACCAGAGATCAGATACATTTTGAACATACACTTGGCAAAATACTACTGAACTTTTCCATTAATGTTTGCAAAAAAATATTTTGATTATTGATTAAGCATTGGAAGGAAAACATTTTCTAAATATACTTGCACCTGTGTTTAGGCACTGTGTGTGGAAACTTTCAGCAATCTTCTCTTATATATGTCTTTTTGAGGGAAACAGAACAAATTCTAATTGTATAATATTCATTAAAATGCCAGAGGAAAGCCAATAGTTAAATCTAGATAGTATCTTTTATGTTCCAAACAGGCTATAGGATGACAAAGTAGTGTGACTTGCAGCTGTACAGTCACATAAAGATACAGCAAATCCAAGAAATTAATTAATCAATAACTCCTGAAAAGTTTTGGAAGTCATGACAATGTTGACAAACTTTAATTTATGGAGGAACTTTGGTATATTTAACAATGGTGCATAAAGAATGTCTCCATCATAATGCACGTCTCTAGTGTACATCAGTGATAATATAAGTGATGCAGTGATGGGATATGGTTATTCACAAATGAGATCTTGTAGTTATAGTAATTGTTAGAAAACCTTAGCTCAGTATTAAGTAAATAAAGGAAATAAAATACTAAGAATTATTAGGAAAAGAAAAAAATAATGTGCTACTGTCTGTCCTGTCCTTATATTGAAGGTTTTATTGCAGTCTTTACCACATTCTCCCCCAGACAAGATATTCTAAACCTAGAAAAGATAAAGAAGAGGTTAAAGGATGATCAAAGGCAGAAAATGGTTTCTTTGTGAGAAACAATGAGGCACGTTAGGATTCTTCAGCTGATAGGAGATATGACAGATGTCTATGAAAACATGAATTACACAGAAGATCTACTATTCACTATGTTTTTCAATAAAAGAAACGGACACCATCTAATAAACCCAATAAATGTCAGGTTCAAAAAGAAGAAAAAGAGGTTATTTTTCAGACACAAAACACACCTAAAGCTGTGGAGTACCTTGCTGCAAGATTTTGTAGATGCTAATTGCCTAAATGGATTACAAAACTGTTGAAGGAAATGTTTCAAAAGCTCCTCAATGCAAGTTATGATCATCCAAGAAGCCCTGGAATTTTATATATTGCCAGTGATCATAGAAGTAACTTCTATGTTGAAGTATCACTACATGCTTACTTTATACTTTCACTCTTCCCAACCACCCACAGCTGGCCACCATCAAACAGAGGCTCTATAGACCTTTGGATTTCTGGTAAAATGGTTCATATGTTCTCATTTTATGACTTTCCCCTTGCCCCCAAAAACAAATCCCACCCTATAATTCTGAATGCAAATGGATCAGCAATCCTTGACATTCTTTCTTTATATCTGCAACTGCTTCTGAATCATCATGGGATAATTTTCCAGAAAATGCTTTAACAGTATCCAGAAGAGACGTATTCCAGGAAAATGGTAGATGGTATTGATAGAAAAACATTTTTTCACTCAGCTAACCTCAGCTTGCCTTCACTACAGTTGTACTTTAATATAAGTGGGCCCAAAATATAAATTTATCTGAATAAAATTTAGTGGCTACATTTTCAAGGCATAGCTGGCATAACAGCTAACAATCATTAGATTTAACGTAACTATATTTAAATTGCCATTTAAATGTATGAAAGTCCATCAGACACAGCAAAGGATATTATAGTTAATTTAGCTTTATTTAGTAACAGAAGTTGGTGAAACTTGTTCATAACTCAGAGGCTGATGAAAACTGTATTATTGGAAAGAACCTATCTCTCTCCTCCAAGTTATTCATGTTTGAGAAGTATTGTATTGCTTCCTACTCTTTATTGATGCATTCAAGGCAGAATAGAACATAAAGAAAATATTTCTAATGTCAATATTCCATATATATGTATGCATATGTATGTGTGTTCTAGATAAACATACATATACATGTACACAATATATATGCATGACATGGGAAAGAAACATGTTTCATTCATATTAATAAGAGACAATTTTGGAAATGTCACAGTAACCTTTCTAGATGACACTCCCAGCAGAGAAACTTTAGACAACTACTACGCACAATTATGCCAAAGATATATAAACCTTTCTGCATCATCATCTCAAAACAGTGACCTGAGCAGCCTTGGTATAAATGAGGCTGGAAGAAAGAAAAAAAAGAAAAGCATGAAGGTTGTGCTCTGACCTTTAATTATATAATCTGAAAAACAGTTCTTGTAAAAAAACAGTCCTTTGTAGCTAAGGGCTCAGTCTAGCCATCTTCCATACTAGTGCACTGTTGAGAGAGAGAGGAAGAAAACTTCTTCCTTATTGCAAATTTCCATATACTCCAAGTATTATGGTAACTCCTACATTCTCTGCTATCTTAGTTCATATTGCTCTATTTTCCTCAGTTACACACTGGGTAGACTTGTTTTGGGAATCGTTCGAGGCTACTGTATACTGACTATTCTGTGTAGCGATTTGCCTCATTTGATACAGAGATTGGTATTTTGCAGTACAAATATTCTAACAAAAATCGCGCTCTTCCCAGGGAAGCAGTTTTCTATTTCTACTACAGGGTCTGAAAATAAAATAAGGATTGGTAATCATAACCTATATAGTTTTGAACTTCTGAGATCCAAACTTGTGGAAAAATGTTCCTGGTATGCAAAACCATCAATACTTAAGACCAAGAATTCAGAGCTACATATCTCAGCTGGAAGGTATTTTCTTACTTTAGTAGTTATTTCTCAGCTTCTTATTTGTAAAATACAGATAAATAAACCTTTTAGGCCATGAGGATTTTTCTGACTAAATTAATTGTGAAACACTCATCTTCTATAGTGGTGAGCACCACAGGAATGCCAGAAAAAAACATTATACTTGATATCCCCCTCTGAGCAGAATAGAGCAAATTAAATGTATGGCCACCCATTGGACAAGGACAATAGTTACCTACGACGTGCAGGTCAGCTTTCATTCAGTAAAGGATAAACCTGAAAAAAACACCACATGATTAAAACTAACTCGTAACASACATAAAATAAAGAAATAAGCACAAACAACCTCAATAATGGCATTTCCTGAGTTGCCTTTGCAACCTTGATAATGCTAACTAATATGGTTTTAGAGTACGATGCCAATTACTGTGTGATAAAGGTCATCAAATTTTTCTCCCTAGAAGTTCAAATTTTCCTGTCTTGTAATGTGTAATAAACCATTTCATAGGTACAACTTTCAAACATGACTGGTGTAAGATTCCTTTGAAGTTTTAGCATTCTTAAATATTGGAGTTTATTTCAAATGCAAGGAAAACTTTTTTGTTTCTTTGTTTCCTGAGGCTCTACCAGATTGTTTTTTCCTAAAAAACAGAATCTTCTACTAAACTGCCCAATAAAACTTCAGAATGCTTTTCTGCCATACAGCAGGATAAAAAAAATACCCCAAACCTTCAAATAATAAAAGATTAAAAAAGGAAATCCTTGATATCAGCAAAGAGATAAAAGCAAATTCTATATATTTCCCTAAAATTCCAGCGCATAGGGTAAAAACATGATTGCATAATAAATTGTAAGTATTGTTAAAAGTAGATTTAACAATTCTGCTGTATATATTCCTTTCTGATAACACATTAAGAAACACCCAAATAAGACTATGACTTATTGTTGTCATTTTATTCACAGGCATGTCCTGACTAATATCATAGGCCTTCCCTCCACTCTTAAGAACTGTCAGAACATGAAATATCTAATGTGAAATTACTCACATAAAGTGCTGTAGCCTTCTACATTTAGTTCAGGACATAACATTCCTGCAGATATAAAACATGCCTGCAAACTGAAAGCCTGTGTTTTAGTTAAGACAGCAAGCAAACAATCCTCAAAGTATCTGCTTTCAAAATTCAGATCTGTGTAGTTCCAGAGCTATAAACCTGATTCATCGTTACAGAAGGATGCTAGTTCTTTCAGCATCAAGTACAGCATGTGTTACAAAATAAGCAAGGCCCATCTATTTCTCAAGTATGCCTTAACACTATTAACATGAATGGCAGTAAGCTTTACTGAAGATGCCTAAAACCAGATTTGAGAGTAACTTTGAAGACATGTACTTCCTCAGAGTTGTTTGTAAGAAAAAATAAAACAAACCACAGAGCTAACAAGGAAATAGATTGTCTGAATAATTATGTTTCAACTTCATAGCTATTTGTCATCTCTGTCCATTTCAGTGAAAACAAAACATTTCTCTGATTACATCCGTTAATTTAATTAATATAAATAAAAGCAATAGTAATCAACATTTATATGTGCAGATACAATCTGTGTAAGCCCACTGAAAATAACTCCTCCTGTCACTGTCAGCTATTTATAAATTTCTATGCCATTTAATGCACAAACAATTATCTTACATAAGGTATTATGGGAAAAGCAATTCATGTTTAAAAGGAAAATATTAGACAGGAGAGCAGAGCACTCCAGTTTTTGCTTAGCACCCAAATGCTGTGAAATGAATGAACATCAATTCCTGCTGCAACTGGAGTTTAAATATAACTTCATTCTTATTTATAAAACAGTGCAAGCTGAACAATGAGTTTCACTGATTCTTGTGCAGTGTTATTACAAGAAAAAGTATTAAAATAATATAGCAATAAAATATTGCTGTGTTACTTGCAAAGATGGCAGATGTTTCCTTCTATCATCGTTTCGGTTTCATTTCTTCCACGTTAACAGTAGATGTACCTGAGATTCGCCCATGAGTTGGCGGGKSTCATYGAGAGGRCTTTAAACTAGGTACCAAGGGGGAAGGGGATAGAGCCACGCTCGAGAGAGATGAGCCTAGGGGTGGCGTGCCAATCTCGGGGGTGACGTCGATAGCCCGGCTCAAGTGCATCTACACCAATGCATGCAGCATGGGCGGCAAGCAGGAGGAGCTGGAAACCATTGTGCAGCAGGACAGCTATGACTTGGTCGCCATCACGGAAACGTGGTGGGACGAGTCTCATGACTGGAGTGCTGCGATGGATGGCTACAAGCTCTTCAGAAGGGACAGGCGAGGAAGGAGAGGCGGTGGCGTGGCTCTGTATGTCAGGGACTGTTTCGACTGTACGGAGCTTGACGCTTGTGATGATCGGGTTGAGTGCTTATGGGTTAGGATGAGGGGGAAGGCCGGAGAGGCGGATATCCTGCTGGGCATCTGTTATAGACCACCCAGCCAGGATGAAGAGGTCGATGAAGCGTTCTACAAGAGGCTGGCAGAAGTCTCGCGATCGCTAGCCCTTGTCCT
>JASVER010000001.1:28938214-29039442 GCA_030449065.1 Oceanodroma leucorhoa | reverse complement strand
AGGTGTTCAAAAAACGTGTGGATGAGGTGCTTCGGGACATGGTTTAGTGGGCATTTGTACTGGGTTGATGGTTGGACTCGATGATCTTAGAGGTCTTTTCCAACCTTAATGATTCTATGATTCTATGATTCTATGATTCTACCTCAAACAGTTGAGAGGTTCAGTTCAGTTCTGGTAAGCACAAAAGATTCATTCACAGCCTAGTTGAATGTTTTTACGCCCTAGTCCCTCTTGGTCTCTTGCTATTCGACTGCTGACGTCAAAGAAAGCAAACCCCTAAGTCTGGTAGAGGAGTTTGATATATCATGAAACAACTTTCATGTAGTTTCAGCAGCATCCAATTTGAGTTAATCAGGACCATGTACTTTATGATTTATGAGTTTTTCACCTCTTTCATAACTATACTGGTTTTTGTCGTGCACAGTCGAGGAAGTAGAGAGAACATGCGAAGATAAAAATGTATACATAAATAAAACCTTCTATTAAAATATTTTGTTTCTGAGAAACAAGTATGTACAAGGTAAAAATCAACTTGTTTATTCATGCTGAAAGTCTGCCATTCCCTCATTTGTTCCTCAATACAGAAGAATGGTCACAGAGTTATAAAAAGTAAAACAGTGGACTATGGATTTTTTAATTCTCCTCTTCAACAGAGATGGTCATAAGCCAGTCTGTGTTCTGGGCATGAGGGGAGCTGAGTTTGAAAAGAAGTTGTAGTAGATTCTACTACTATATCCTGGTGTAATTCTGAGAGAGAAGCACCATTAATTTACGTTAATGGCATCTATCCCAGATCGACAAGAAGAAAAACAATATTAGGGAAAAGACAATAGAACTCCAAAGTCTGTGACCATGTCCTGATTCATAAAAACAACCAGAAGCAGTATAGCGAGTTTTTACTTATTACTCTCAGAAAACTGACTATGACTGAAGATGACCCATACCTCTGCCTGGCATTACTATATTTCAGGGAGTATGTTACTGTTAGTATTTAATAGTTTCTTTGAGAAGCAGATTTATATGTTAATATCACAACACATTTATTAATTGATTTTAATATATTTGGTAACAGGTTGCTGTTATCTTAACCAGAGGAGTTGTGAAGGATGGCAAGAACAAACATGGTCCGTTTTGTGTTCTTCTTTGTTAGTGCTCTTCCTAGAATGTATACATTTCAAAAATGTCATCTAGGCCACTAAGGAGAGATTCAAGATACAACTGTCTACAGTAAATTCTATATGCTCAAATATTTCTACCTTTCAGTGAGATGCCCTATATTTCTAATGTCTGTGGAAGATATCATCTGTTTTGTTGAATATGCAAAGATCAGCATATTTCAGTTATATTTTCTTGAGTATACTTAAGTACAAAGCCAAATATTCAGAAAGTAACAATAATATTTTTACAAGATGGAAAAAAAAGGAAGTTGCTTAAATGTTAGGTATTGTAATATTGCCAAGAACTTGTATCAAGCTGAACTCCTGACTTCCATGTTAACTGCATGTGACATTCTAGCAAAACACATTTCAAAAGTCTACAGGAATCTAAGWAAGTATTTCAGAAGTACTAGTGTATGTCATAACATTTCCACAATATGCATATATCAGCTCTCTCTGATAGAGCTCTGATCAGCTCACTCTATTAAAGCATATCTAGTTCACATTTCAGCAGATCATTAAAGGTATCAATTTCACAAAGATGGAGTAGCTCAAGAAACATGTCATGTAGTTTTGAAAAAAAAAAGTCATTTTGAAAATTAATTCTCATCCCCAAGTGAGCAACTTCCCACTCATAACATTTTATTTCAGCACTGTTTCAAGTGGGAAAAGAATGAATTACATCAAAACAAAAAAAGTGTTTATATTAGCTTATCCAAGCACCCTTATTATACTTTTTATTAGCTTAGTGAGTTTTTCCTTTGGCATAAAAAATCAGGACATGGTGAAACATTTTAGACTTTTTCAGTATAATTGATGTGCCGATAGATAAAATCAAGCAAAGAAAAGAAGTAAAATCACAACATAATCTAATGCTATATTTGGAAATCAAGAGACTTTTTTTTAATGGGCTTCAAATCCTTCTATTTTGACTTGTGGGTCTTTCATCCCCCTTACCCCCAAACATTTTTTTTATTTTTTAACTGGACTGACATTTTAAGCAGAGGCATATTATGCAACAATGATGCCAAACTGCTTTCACCTTAATGTTTTGAGCTCAATAAYGATTACATTAATTGATTCCACGTGAAATATTAGATTGCTGGAATAATTGTTGTTTCAATTGTATTCTTTTAAGTCTTTTACTTAAAATATACTGAAGTACTACATGTCCTATAGTAGCATTATCATTGCACTTCATAAAATACTAGGAAGAATTAGAAAAAGGACAAACTTTACATGTTTGTTAAGTGATTTTGCATACTAATGAATTATCTGTAAGAATTTTCTTTTTTAAAAAAATTTTTTTTGAGTTCATGTTAAAATAACAATCTTCTTAACAAAATGTCTCATGTCCCACCCCCATACTGCATTTCTCAGTAAAATTCTATGAAGAACCTCTCAATATATTTCACACAGACTGTAATTATAGCAAAAAATTGCGACTCTTTAGCATCTCTTCTGGGTTGAAGTCTCAGAATTGTTTTAGCTCTTTTTCAGCTGGTAATGGCATCCTGCTCAAGACTCTCAGAGACATTCTTGGTCAGTGAAATCCTATGTCTGATGCCTGATGCTATGACTATTCATTTGTCCCATGGAAAACTGTTGGGAAGGCTCACTTACTGTAAAAAGGACCTGTATTGTTTTTTCAAATACCAAGATTTGAAAATACAATGGTGTTCAAAGCTTTCCTGAAGCCTTATCCTTTTTCTCATTAAATGTGAGCCATTCTTTATTATGGCATTCACAGTCTTAAAGGAAGGCCATATAATTTCTTCAAGGAAGCTAGAACAGCAGTTGCAGAAGGCTATGGAACACATATTTTTCAGGCTGAGACAAAAAGTAATTTTGTATAGCACCTCATCTTTCACAAAATGGCAATAGAACACCTGATTTAGCAACTCAGCTTCTGCCATCATAACATTTATAGCAGTGAAACTGATCTCAGTTTCCTCCATGCAAATTTTGAAGGAGAGTAAGTACATTTCAATGAAGTTATTTTGGATTTTAACAGGAAAGAATGAAATCTTGGCATGCTCTTTTCAGATAAACACTTGAGATTTTTTTCTTCAAATATCCTTTCTTGGTAAAATTCTAAGTAGTAGAGGAAAAATACCCAGCAGTTTTCTTTGAAAAGCACAAATCTTTACTTCCTTTAACCCTTTTGAAAAGGTGTTTCACACCTTATTTCTGTGGATGTTATACCCTATGAACTGCTCCTTACTTTCATGCTAATTAGTTATCTCACACATTTTTCACAGTTCTTTTTTTCCTGGCAATGTGTGAGGGTTTGCACTATAAAGTGAATGGCTTCATCTTGTGGGGGAGAAGTTCTTCTCTATTAAAGTCAAAAGCTGAATTCAGACTTTCTCAAACACCTACTGCTATGCAAGCTGTTGTGCAAGACTTGACTGTCTATAAACTGTTTTCCTTTTCTCTTGGTCATTTACTACATTTTGTCTAAGAACTGAACAGGTGTGATCAAATGCAGGAGGAAACTACTAAGACACAATGCTAGCATAGAGGAAAAATGGCATATGTGGCTTAATATGAAATGTTTCTTCCAAACTTATTTTTGCCAAACCACAATAACCTTGTGGAAGGCTTTGTTTAACTTGTGATTAAACATAATGCCACCCAAACAGATGGACAAGGAACGCTGGTGACCAGAGGCCACACGTGCACATATGTCACTGGGTGGGGTTCAATGTTTTTTGTTGCTTTTTTATATTTTGGGTTTTTTTATGGGGAGGTGGTGTCACCGAAATTGGGAATAAACCTCATAACACCAATGTAGTGTTAAAAGGCAGGCATTCTTTATTCTCGGCGCCGGGAACACGGGGGATAGCTCCTCTTCAAACGTGTTCCACCCAATGCAGGATTCACTACAAATATATACAGCAAAGTGTTGCATATAGAATCATAGAATCATAGAATCATTAAGGTTGGAAAAGACCTCTAAGGTCATCGAGTCCAACCATCAACCCAGTACCCATGCCCACTAAACCGTGTCCYGAAGCGCCACATCCACACATTTTTTGAACACCTACAGTGATGGTGACTCCACCACTTCCCTGGGCAGCCTGTTCCAATGCCTGACTACCCTTTCAGTGAAGAAATTTTTCCTAATATCCAATCTAAACCTCCCCTGGCGCAACTTGAGACCATTTCCTCTTGTCCTATCACTTGTTACTTGGGAGAAGAGACCAACACCCACCTCTCTACAGCCTCCTTTCAGGTAGCTGTAGAGAGTGATACAGTCTCCCCTCAGCCTCCTCTTCTCCAGGCTAAACAACCCCAGCTCCCTCAGCCGCTCCTCATAAGACCTGTTCTCCAGACCCTTCACCAGCCTCGTCGCCCTTCTCTGGACACGCTCCAGCACCTCAATGTCCTTGTTGTAGTGAGGGGCCCAAAACTGAACACACATAAGGTTACACAACATCACAAGTCTGGTGATTTTGCAACATTTCCCCCCTATGGAAGTTTTGAAACAATTATATATTTATTTTTTTCAATGCTTCCATCACAAATCAATATCTTATTCATACTGACTTACTTTACTGCATGATGGTGGGAGCATCATTAGTTGAACCATTTAGACTCTGATGTCGCCCTTCAGCTATCGCAAGTGTAATTTTACGATCAACAGCAGCTCTTTTTGTGAACTCCTTTTTCAAACAATGATAGATGAGTAATATTACCAGGAATATTATTAATAACAACAACACAGTACCAATTAAGGACTTTACCCAGGAACTCAGGTTCCATCCCAATCCACTAAAAATTTTATCAAACTAATTTTCTTGCATGTCTTTTTAAATTTCTTGGGTATCTATTTGTCCTAATAAATCCAAATCATGTTCAACATCCTGAGTAACATTTGGGATATGTATGCAGCAATGATCTGTCCTATCTCTCAGGTATCTACAAACTCCATGTTCCTTTAATAAGAGCATATCCAAAGCCGTTTTATTTTGTAAGGTCATCTTCGAGGTTGCTTGTAACTGCAAATTTAATTGTATGAATCCTTTCTTTGTCACATTAGCCAATTTTTCTACCTGACCTGTCAACCTATATAACCAGGCCTTATTCCTATAGATTGACAAGGGAGTCAATAAAGATTCTAAGGCCCATCCAATTTTTACTCCCGTTGAGGGTTCATTCCATTCTGCATCATCAATTTGTGATTTCTCTGTCTGTATTAACTTTAGATTTTTTCCCAGGGGTTTTTCACTGCTTTCGGTTACGATATGTTTGTTCTTGCCATCCAAGAGTAGGAACTTGCTCATAATAAGTACTATTATTGTTGGATTTTTTATTACTTAAATTTGTTGTCAAAATTCCCTATGGAATTGATTCACCTACAGCTCTTGGGATTGGGAGACATGCAGTTATTTGGGTCACATTTTGCAAGTTAGCAAATCCTTTTATTAATCCCACCATTAAATTATCTTCTGGAGTTCTCCTTGGAATGTGTATCAACTGTTCTGCTTCTATTGATGACGGATCCCCACTTTCTGCTCTCTTTCCTACTTGATCTCCCTTCCCTCCGAACAATGCTCCCATCATCATCAGTTGTCAGATCAAAACCCATTTTCTCCATACTTTGCAATGATAGCTCTCTTTTTTTAAACATATCTTAAAGTCAATTTTGCAGTCCCTGGATCCCTATTGACAATTTTCCCACTTGACTGTGGTCTCCAGGGGTATGTAGGTCCCATTTTATGCCCAAAATTTTACTAATTTGTTGGACTATATCTGCCACAAAATGTGGTCCTCTATCAGAGGACATTCCCATTGGCACCCCAAATCTTGGTATTATTTCCTTCAACAATATTTTAACTACTTCTCTAGCTTTGTTGGTGCGGCAAGGGAAGGCTTCTGGCCATCCAGAAAATGTATCAATTAATACTAACAAATACTTATATCCACTTTGTCTGGGTAACTCAGAAAAATCAATTTGCCAATAATTTCCGGGAGAATTCCCTTGCTTTGTTACTCCTAAAGGTGGTTTCTTTTGGTTCAGGGGATTAATTTTATGACAGATTGGACACTTAGCTACTATTGATTTAACTATTCTTGTCATTCCTACACACACTACAGATGTTTTCAAACTCGAAACCATGGCATCTACTCCCCAATGCGTTTGCTCATGCTTTTCTTTTGCAAGTTTTATTATGACTTGCGGAGTTACTATTACCTGTTTCTCTGGCGTTACCCACCATCCTTCTTTGTTTTGTGATGCTTTTAGTTGTTCTGCTAATTGATCATCCAATTTACTATATTTTGGTTTTAAATTTGGAAGTTTTATTTGTTTTACTGGTACTAGTGCAAGGATACCTTGTTTTGCCGCCTCTTTTGCAGCTTTATCTGCTAATCGATTGCCTATGTTTACAGCCGTCTGACCAAATTGATGAGGTTTGCAATGCATTACTGCCACCTCCTTTGGTCTCTGCACATCTTCCAGAAGTTGGAGAATTTCTTCTTTATACTTTATAGATGTTCCTTGGGCTGACAGCAGTCCTCTTTCTTTCCAGATAGCTCCATGAGCATGGATCACACCAAATGCATATTTAGAATCAGTCCAAATATTTACCCTTTTTCCTTCTGCAATTCGCAGAGCCCGCCTTAACGCCACCAGTTCTGCTTTCTGTGCTGAGGTATTTGTAGGCAATGTTCCTGACTCCAATACCCTGGTGGTGGTGACGACAGCGTACCCGGCCATTTGCTTTCCTTTTTGCACAAAGCTGCTCCCATTGGTAAATAATTCTAAATCAGGATGTTCCAGAGGTTCATCTCTCAGGTCCAGTCTGCTGGAATAGACTTGTTCAATAGTTAGCAGGCAATCATGTTCTAAATTCCTTGTTGGATTTTCTGTTGATAAGAATATTGCTGGATTAAYAATTGGTATGTTTTTTAGTTCTACATCATCTTGTTCCAGTAAGACAACCTGATATTTTAGCATTCTGCTAGGGGATAACCAATGACCCCGCTTTTGCTCTAGGACAGTTATTACCATATGTGGTGCATACACCACCATCTTTTGACCCATGGTCAATTTTCGAGCCTCTTGGATCAACAATACCGTTGCTGCCACAGCACGCAAACATCCCGGCCATCCTTTATTCACATTATCAAGTTGTTTGGCGAAGTATCCCACCGGTCACTTCCAGGATCCCAGCCATTGTGCCAACATTCCAAGAGCCAAATGTTGTCTTTCGTGCACAAACAACTCAAAAGGTTTGGTCACATCAGGTAGTCCCAAAGCAGGAGCCATCATTAGTGCCTTTTTCAGTTCTTTGAATGACTTCTGACATGCAGGTGTCCAAGTCAGATACCGATCTTTGGATTCTTTTAAAGCCTCATATAGTGGCTTCACATGCAGTCCATAATTTAGAATCCAAAGTCGACACCATCCAATCATCCCCAGAAAAGCTCTCAGTTCCTTTGGGCTGCTGGGTTCAGGAATTTGACAAATCGCTTTCTTTCTTTCATTTCCTAATTGTCTTTGTCCTTGAGATATTTCAAATCCCAAATAAATCACTGCTTCTTTTCCTATCTGGGCCTTGTTTCTGGAAACTCTGTATCCTTCTTGGCCCAGAAAATTTAATAAACTGATAATAATTTCAAAACATTTTTCTTTACTTTCTGTGGCTATCAAAATGTCATCCACATACTGTAACAATGTGCCTTCCCCTTGGTTCTRTTTTTTCCATATTTCTAATTCTTTTGCCAAYTGATTCCCAAATATCGTAGGGCTATTTTGAATCCTTGTGGAAGTACAGTCGATGTTAATTGTGTCTTTCGTCCTGTGGTGGGTCTTTCCTATTCAAAAGCAAATATGCTTTGGCTTTTTATATCCAGAGGTATGCAAAAGAAGGCATCCTTTAAATCTAGTAGAGTAAACCATTTGTGCTCCTCTTTTAAAGAGGTCAGTAAAGTATATGAATTAGCCATTACTGGGTGCATATCTTGGACTATTTGATTTATATCCCTTAAAGCCTGAACTAGTCGATATTCCTTGCCTCCAGATTTCCTTACTGGCAATATGGGGGTATTATATTCTGATTCACATTCTACTAAAAGCCCATATTCTAAAAATTTTGTGATTAACCCCTCTAATCSTTTTCGAGCCTCCCACTTAATAGGGTGTTGTTTTTGTCTTACTGGCTTGGCTCCAGGTTTTAAAGTTACTTTTACCGGCTCTGCCAATTTAGATCGTCCCAATTTAGAACTTCACTCGCCCAAACCAAAGGAATTACTGCATTTTCCACTTCTTCTGGAATCTGTTCTTTCCTGGAGGAATCTTGTAACATAAACACTCTTGCCTCTATGGCTTCTGATTCTGGTACTAACAATTGAATCTCCCCATCTTTGAAAGTTATTTGTGCATTTAGTTTACTTAATAGATCTCGCCCTAACAAAGGCAATGGACATTCAGGCATATATAGAGACAGGTGAGTTACTCACTGTTTTCCTAATTTAAACTTTAATGGTTCTAGAAAAGGCCAATTTTCTTTTTGCCCTGTCGCACCAACAACATTTACTGATTTATGACTAAATTTCCCTTTGCATGTATTCAATACTGAATAAGTGGGCCCCATATATACCGAAAATTCTATTTCTTCATTCCCTAGCTTCAATGTAGCCAGAGGTTCAGCTAGGGTTGATTCCTTTGGTCCCCTTCATAATTTTTCACCCAGAGTCATTAATTTCACTGCCCGGAGAGTTGGATCTAATTCTGCAGCTTTGGGGCATTCTCTTTGCCAATGCCCACGTTCCTTGCAAATAGCACATTGATCTTCTGCCAGTCGGGGATTTACTTTCCTCCTTTCTCCAACATCCATTCCCCGTCCTCTTCCTCTACCTCTTTTATTACAATTTGAGTTCTCATCACATTTTCCCTTTTTCAAAACCATCATCATAGAATTATACGGGTGTATCCCACACTGTTTCTGCCATTCTGGATGATTTCGCAGTGTAAAGAACAAATCAACATATGCCATTTCATCTCATTTACCTCTCCTTTTACAAAACAACATTAATTGCAAGATGGTATTATATTGCAATGTCCCATTTTCTGGCCATTTCTCCCCACTCTCCAATTTATACATTGGCCACCGATGATTGCAATGTTCAATTAATTGTTTCCAAGTCAAAGGATCACCTCCCAGATCTTTCCAGTGTCTCAAGATGCATCCCAAAGGTGTTCTTTGTGGGACAGGTTTTTTACTCAGAAACGTACCCATCCTCCCGAGACTAGTGGTTGTGATTGAGCACTATCACTAGGCACTGGTCAGAGGGACCCCAACCCCTGTTGAAGCTCCCTCTGGGATTCCAGCCCCCTGCCAGAAATCCCTGGGATTCCAGCCCCCTGCCAGAAATCCCACCCTCCTTGCCCGGGACTCTAGCCCAACCCCGCGAGGATTTTGCCGCGTCTTATGGGCAGGCGTTACCTGTGGGGCCTCTAACCCCCCCTGAGGTACCTCTTCAGCCCAACTCTGCATAGCTTTCGCCACGCCTTACAAGCAGACCATGTTACTTCCTTAAAAGAATGCCTTATTACCTTTTCCAGGGGACTTGCTTAGAATTCTTCGGTCTGGGGATCAGAGGTTCTCCCCGAGAATCCCTTGGTGCCGGCTGGAGGTCCTGTGATCCCACGGATCCGTTGAGATTCACAAGCGGTGTCCCATCGGGGTCGCCAAAACTGTCACCGAAATTGGGAATAAACCTCGTAACACCAATGTAGTGTTAAAAGACAGGCATTCTTTATTCTCGGCGCCAGGAATACGGGGGATAGCTCCTCCTCAGACGTGTTCCACCCAATGCAGTATTCACTACAAATATATACAGCAAAGYGTTGCATATACATAAGGTTACACAACACGCCTATACATATGCATGACCTGTCCCCGCTTCGCATTAAAATGAGTTCCCCTCCCACTTGCGCTTGTGTATTGCCGCCTGGTGGTGGTCGTTGGGGGGTCGTGGGGATGAAGGCTGGTGGTTCCTCTTCATCACCGCTAGTAACCTTTTGTTCTTGTGCAGTTATTCCTTGGCTCTTATCCGAACCGAAGGGTCCGTTTTCAACTGGTTTCTTAAGGCATCAGTTGATTTCCACAATAGCTCATCAATCTTACCAATAGCTAACAAAGCATCAATCTTGCAAGTTCTTAGTTCTTATCAGGAGCATCAGGAACTGGCCTTGTGAATAGCTGAGAGGCACCGAACGCACACTACAGCTAGCAAAGCACTGAACTTAACAAATATAATAACTAACTAATATGGTTCCTAAAGTTACAAGATTCAAACATAACTCCTCTATTCAATTCTCCATTGTAATCAAATCTGGTGATTTTGCAACTGTGGGGGGTTGGGAACAGCATTTCCAGCCAGGAATGTGAAAATTGGCTCATTATTATTTATGCATAAAATGTATGTTCTAAGACACTAAACCGTAGACAGTTTGTTTTTTAATGTAAACCAAACCAAACCAAACCAAACCAAACCAAATATATATTGCAACATTGCCAGTTGCCAATGTTTGGAATAGATATTTGGAAGCCTTTGTACTCTAGTTAAACAAAACTTCAGTTTTGTTTACAACTGAAAATGCTCCATCTTTCTTGACTACCCTTGCTTTTTTCCTGAGTAAAGAGCCATTGATCATTCTTGGTACAAACACACCTTATACAAGTATGTAACATAGGTAACTCAGAAATTAAACTGACCAAGTCAAATTGTTTGTCTTTAAACTGTTCAGGTTCCAAGTGTGAGTCCTATCTCTCCAACCCTTGTTTTCCCATCATCCTGCTTTTCCAAGTGTGAGAAACCTTTCAGCAGAGAGGGATAGAACYGTACTTAACCTATTTAAGGCTAGAAATAATGGATAATTGCCATATGGTGATTGTGTTCCTTTTAGATGTAGCAAGTTAGTGTGCATGTGCCAGTTCATGCATGGATTTTGCATAGATTGAAAAAAGTATGGTGATAACTTGCAACCTTCTTTAGTAYCTCTTCAGGGATCAGGTCTCAGAATTGTCTTAGCTCATTTTCAGCTGACAATAACATCCTACTCAAGGCTCCTACAGACAATCCTGACCAGTCATGCCCTATGAATTTTCTCAGCTCATTATACATTGCTTCTGCTGTTAACTTTCTCAGTTTTCCTGCTTAGCTTTAGAAAAAGTCTACCTCTTAATTTGACTAGGCATGTAAGCAGCCTCTCCAAAATTGACTAAATGCCAACTTAAGAACCTTAAAAATGTCCCTGGGAAGTATGAAATAAAGCAGTAATAGCTGTTTTAAACTTGTCAATAATGTGCCAAACCAAAGCCATCTGGATGATGAGCATTAATACTTGACTGACTGATGAGACTGCCTAAAGTTTTAGCTACCTTTTCTACTTTCTCTCCATATACAGTCATCTCTGTCTGAAAAAATCACAATTTATATTTAGTTAACTGTCTGTTAACAGCACAATTAGATAAACAGAAGCTAGCAAATATAATTGATTTTTGTACTAAACAAGTTCATCAGGCAGTTGTACATGATTGGTGATGAACACAATTGTTTTGATACATTCCTTGTCATATCTGTTTGAATGCAGAGAGCTGGAGCTAGAAATGAATAACTGGACCAAAAATGTCTTTGCTCCTTAAGTTGGTGAGTTAGAGCACACAGCTCTGGATYCCACAGCTCTGGATCCCACATGCAGTTAAAGTATTCTCTTAAATGCTTTACCACAGCTTTTATTTAAACATTATTACTACCCAAGATTACCCAAGATGTGGGACCCTATGAGTATACTCGTGTTTGGATTTTGAACAGGACTGGCTTCTGCTCCTCTTCACTGTTCTGTTCTGTTCTGTTCCTGCTTCACTGCAGCCCCCTCCCTCAACACTCCTGCTTTTAGTCTCACTCTGGATGAGATGGCCAGACACAAAGGGAAATCAGAACTCTGGAAAACAACGAAAATGAGTTTTGTTTTGTTTTGTTTTTTAACATAGACCCCATAACTTGAAGTACATTATGGTGCAATATCATTGCACAACTGGAGGTGAAAATGKTTTTTTGTGCTAAATGAGTCCAAATGAATTTGCGGAGACATTAACCTTTCAGGAGATTGACAGTGATAATGAACTTAGGCAAAATATCAATTTAAATATCTTCATATGTTATCAAGACAGAAAGGCAAGTACTGAATTGGTGGGTGGGTTTCTTTTCTCTGATGCAGTCAGAGGTATATTTACAAAAGCCTTTTAAACTCACAGGTAGAACAAACAAGAAGCCTGAAACACATTACTATTATTTATTTATAAAGGGTATTGAAATCACTGCCTAGYAAACAGGGACATGACTAAACAATACAGATGAGTCAATTTAGTAGCTTGCTGACACCAAAACCAGGGGGTTTATTCTTCACAAGGTTCTCCTGTGCATGTCCTGAATTTCTGCAACATTCTGCCACCCCCTACGTGCCAACTCTGGCACTTCTTAAACTGACTGTTGAGGAATTGACAAAAAGGCAAGTAAATTAATCTCAGCAACCCAGCAGAAAACTCTTTTTTTTTACTTGCACCAGCCTTATTTCAGTTGAATTGGCTCAGAAAAAGATCAGAGGATCAATAGAGCAATTGCAAAGGAAGCAACAGAAGCACATGCTTTTCTTCTGTTGGAGGCAATCTTTGGTGGCAGCAGGTTTGTACCTGAGAACAGTCATATTAAGATTGCTCAGATGAACTCAGGATCTGACCTAGTAGTTCAGCATAAGATGTAATGCAATGCACAAATATCTAGTAAATGTTTGAGATATGTGTAATAGTCAGAATGTGACTCACTTGGAGGAGAAGCTGGCTTCTCAAGAAGAAGAATCTTAAAATGAATCATGAACTTGATGTATGTTTTTCATCATTTTGAGTATTTCGTTTTTCTCTCCAAATGTTGATAGGACAAAAGTTTGTGGAAAATGTTTAAGCTCGAAGAAATCAGGTGAATTGGAATGACAGCATAGAAGGCTGCAGACATGATTAGGATGCTTTGACTCAGTCCAAGGTCCACCAAAAGAGGTTGGAGAAGTTTTTGGATGATTAATGCGTCTGCGTCAAGCATTAGAAAACAGTCATTACTCCTTGTAAGTCTGGTAGGGACAACTCTTATTTTGATATGTAGAAAAGTAGCATGTGTTAGCTCTGGACAAAACTTATTTTAATTATTGCGTATTGAACAGTTATACTTAATTTTTAAAGTCTGTTTATATATATATATGTATGCATAATATATATATCGGGTTTGTATATTTTTGTATATGCACATGTATAAAAGAAATTCAAATACTCTTCTATATATAATATTTATGTCTTCTGTGTTAATGGCACAATTCCTTTAGAGGCTACTTTTTCTGGTCTAATACCCTTTCCTTTCCTCTCCACTGACTGCAGGTCTTCACTAAACCACAGCACTCCTTTCTATGCATTGTAGATCCAAGAACAGCCATGAGATTATCACATGGCAAAGAACCTTCAGTTTTTCACTTAAATCCAGTAGTTTAAAGTTAGCAGCATCTAAATATTTCCTTGAAGCATTAATCTTAGTGTGAACAATATATCTAATTAAAACAGCCAAAAGAGCTTTGAATTTTCATTTGATTGATAGACATAAGTTGAGTGAGAATTAACTTTAATTTGCCTTTTCAATATGTGCCATCTTTTTAGCAGTTTGAGACTTTAGTTTCCAAATCTTTAATTGCTTGAAGGTATATCTTTATCAGAGTATATCTTTATCAGGCTGTTCTTTGAAATGATATCTAAAGACTCAGGATGTGATTTTGCTTACCCTTACATTAGTGTATATCAGGATTAATTCTGCTGAAGCTAATAAAAAACAGCATTATAAACCTGTTACAAGAGAAGTCAACTCCTTTGAATTCTTTCTACCTGAGTTTCCTTCTTGTGAACTAGGTCCTGAATTTTCCTCTCCATCAAGATTTTTTTATCACTGTATAAAGCACTTTCTAAAACTTCAGAAAAAATAGAAGATGCATAGGTTTGATTTAGCAGTCAGTAGCACTCTGAAGATGTCTGTTGACTCATAATTCACTGCAATATGTGCACATCATTCTGATCAACAGGACAGGTAAATAAATAAGAGGACGAGTGTTACAGAACAAAGTAAATTACTTGCTTACTTAAAGGAAGTACTTGACGTCTGATTTTCCAGCCCATTTAGAAGGACAAAGGGTGTTAAAACCAAGCTCCAAATTAATCCAGTTTCAGTTTTCAAATGGTACTGAAAATTGAAAAAGATGGCAATTTTATTCAAATACGTGTGTGTCTATGAACACATTTAGGCACAAAAAAWTAAACTAGAAGAATGGAATATGTACATACAACCCTTACAAGGGGTCAGAATACTGTTCTACCCCATGAAGATCACATCACATAATATTTTGACAGGATCTAAACAGACTTAAAAAGACCTAGAATTGATACGAACAAGGCCGCATTTTTTAGACTGCCAAAAGCCTAGGAAATACCACATACTTAACATGTTCTAATTATGAATGATGATCAAGTGAAGCAAACAGATAASCAAGCCAAATACCAAAACAAATGGAAGAGTTCTCCATGTTTTTCCACCCTTCCAGAGACATTTGCTTTAGAGTTAAGGTCATTTTCTCCTCTCTTCCTGCCTTCATTCTACACTCCCTACATCAACTAGTAGAGAAGGAGCAAGCTCACAGAATTGTTTAGTCTGCCACATGTTCATGGGGCAGCTCCAGGTGACATTATACACACAGTAGGAATACAGATATCTTAAGGCAGTTCTGCACCAGTTCTGTCACAATAAGATAAATGTAACAGTACTTCCCCTAGGGCTTGTACGTATATCATAGTACCTGAATGATTAATATCAGTTGATTAGCACTCTAAGTAAAATGTGAGCTAGCACAAAAAGACTCTAAGTAAAATGTGAGAGAAAAAGTAGGCTAAGCTTGTACCTTACCTAGGATCATCTCAGCCTCTCTTTAAAATTAGATTCATTTATTATCTTCTAGGGTAGTTTCTGCATCTACCCATTCATAGAATCCCTACTATCCCTTGTCTGCCAAAAATATATTTCATATAGTTTGCAAATTTCAGAATATTAGTATATATGAGTGGGAAAATTACAGTTTCCTTAGTATTATTAYAAAATTAATATTTTTAGATCAAAAATCAAACATTCACTGACTCAATCTCCCCAGTACTATCAGGTAGCTCTCAATTACCTGTAAGCACTTCTCAATACATCTTTATATTCTGTCAACCTGTAGAAGTATGAAATGTGAAGTCAGGCCAAAATATTGCTTAYTCGTCTGTGTGGGATATACTTCTCCATTTCTCATCTCTTCCACATATTTTCCAAAACTTTATACAGAAGAAATTCTTTGAATTGACTGTCCATGTGCAAAATCACCTGGCACCGCCTGTACAGCAGGTCTTGGATGTACAGCAGCTACTAAAGTAATGCTAGTTAAGTGATATCTGAACAAGTGCCAAAGTCTTCTAAGCAGCCATTTTATAGAGGAAAGGCTGTCCAGCACCAAAGTTACTGCTTAAAAAAGGTTACCTGTTATCTTGGCTCTTGGCTAAGCAGCACTGGGGAGCTACCCAAACTGGTAAACTATGGCACATTATCCATAAAAATTGCGATCAATCAACAAAATTTGTGGCCAGTGACAGTGCTCTTTACTACTCCATTTTCAGTTTTCAAATTCCATGTTTCCTTTCATGTTCCCTTTTATTGTTAAAACCTAGAAAGGTTCTAATAATAGGTTTTTACATTTTATGTAAAGATCCTCTAGGTCTACATTTTATGAAGTCAGAGTATTATCAATTCCTTCATGTCTGTGAAACATTTTTTGGGTACTGCACGTCAAGTCATTGCACGTAAGTTAGAAGTTAAATATAATAAAATGCATTATTTTATGAAGCATTTTAAAACATACTAAAGAAGGATACTTGCTATACAGTTTTCTTATTCTGAGATATTACTTGTAATAGTTCTCTGCTTAGACTTTCATATCTTTGGCATGCTCAATGAATATTACTGTATTGTTATAGGTTTATAAAAATGTGCTATCAAAAGTTAATGTAAAAATGAAATTCTGAGGGACCATATAAGCAAGCACATCTAACCACAGACTCTAGGAGTTTGTGTGCTTATTGAAGTGAATTGGTAGTGACCTATTTACAATCATGCAGTAATTACTTCTGATGATAGCCTCAGTCTATTGAAAATGTCACCTTTTTTACAGCTATTATTAATAGCTCTCTATAACATGGAGAGCTATTAAATCACATGTAACATTTTTGGAATCTTTAATATAATTACTGACTCTCACTATTCATTGCAAATTATATGCCTTTTTATTACAGATGCATAATTTCCTTTGTAATTTATCTATAAATTAAAACTATATTTTTGAAGAACAACAATGAAACAAACTCTGCAATATCTTTGCCAAAGATCAGTATTCAATAGTTCTCCATACTAATATATAGCTTTCATTATCTAGAAAGAAATATGATACATTAACATGTATCAAGCAAAACTATTTATACTAAAGATGATTCCGTACTGTAATCTACAAAAAGTGAATTCAAAGTGGATTATTTATTCCTGGTCAGATGGATCCCATAAAACTAAGGATACCATGTAAATAAAGACAACATCCATAAGTGAAAAATGCAATGTAAGTTATTACTATCACTGATTTTTTTCATTCTCATTGAGCCAACAATTATTTATTATCCCAGCACTGAAGATAGGTYACCAAATTAAATAGGTCATAGTACTGATACCTTTTAAAAAATAGTAAAATAAGTTTGTTTTGGGGGTTTTGGTTTTGGCTTTCATTTCAAAGAAAAAGAATAGACAAAGCTATTGAAAGAGAAACATAAGATTAAAAAAAAAAAAAAAGAAGAAAATATGATCAGTAGGCTAACATTCTTATGCATAGAACTGCTTAAAAGATTAGAATTTTCATTTCAAGGACACCCAAAACTCGAGTTAAGGGGAATTAGGAAATGTGGCAGGGAAAATACAGAACATTTTTCTTGCTGAATTTTTTGAAATMTAAAATCCTTTGTGGAACTCATTTACAAGCATTTAAGACATCTTATGAACTAAGAATTTTGTCTTAATACCTTAAAATATAGGTTTTAAATCATAGTATTTTTTATACCTGCAAACAAACTTTAATTTTTAATATTAGCATAGAATTTGTAGCTTAATGTTTACAAAATGTTCCAGTGTGATAATTAACAAGGTACAGCGCGTACTGAAAACTGGCAAGCAAAAAAATCCAATGAAACATTTATGCAGGCTGCAACCTCTCATGTTTCAGAAACTTAGGAAAGTGCCTAACTATGAAGGAATTAAGTCACTTGAAAAAAATGGATTATTTAGCTTAGTAAAGATAAGGTGTATGCACGCAGAAATTGTACACTTGAAGAATAAGATTTAGGTGCCTTAGCTATTGTCCACTTAGTGACAATAAACATAAAGATGCATACATATTTTCAGATTCCATACGTCAGTTAATTAAAATAATAAGGATTTTCTTATATTGTAACTCTAAGTGCATGACTCCACATGGAAGTGGGAAAAACCCAGGGAAGTGGTGGAGTTACCATCACTGGAGGTGTTCAAAAAACATGTAGATGTGGCACRTCGGGACACAGTTTAGTGGGCATGGTGGTGTTGGGTCGATGGTTGGACTTGATGATCTTAGAGGTCTTTTCCAACCTTAATGATTCTATGATTCTATGAAAACAGAACTAATATAGTTTGCAAAGCCCTAAGAATGCATTAATCAGCATTTCATTTATTTGTTGTTATTAGCTATAGCTTGATTTTGTAAGAAAACAGGGTGTTTATATATGTACACACACACACACACGCACATAGACACAGAAGCAAGGCTATTGTATGTAAATCCCCCACTAGTGACTGGCAAATCAGCTGCCTGGTTTCTACTACATCTGCAGAAGGCAAGTTGTTTCAAAAGATATTGTTTCTACAGCCTTGATGAAAATAAATATCCAGGTAGAAATGAAAAACCCATATATATTTATTCTCCAGTCTGCAGAAAAGACACCAGTGAATCCAGAAAGCTCTATACCTTGAAGACTCAAATCCACCAGAAAAATCTTTTCAGTAGTTCTACTGTTTGCAGAAATTCCCTGTTTTAATTTCCAAGACAAAAAGAAAAAAGAGTTTATGCACTAGGTAGAAAGCATACATACAATTGTAAAATTTTCATTAGCACAACATTGTCATAGACATACAAGGTCATAAAATCACAATTTTGCGGGAAAGCGCGACATTTCCCTATAAGATTTTCTTCCCACTCCCCTTATTTTTAAGACAAGTATTTGTAGCTGCTCAAAGATTCTGAGTATTAATATAAGTTCCAGTTAAGAGGAATTAATGGGAAGAATTATACAGCCTGGCAATAGCAACTACAATCCATTAAATAGGTACACAAATGTTCTCACTGATTAATCAATCTAGATGTGAAGTATATTTACCTAAGCATAGCATGCATCTTTATACATCTTTTAATTTTTGTTGGATAGTAGGGATTCTTTCAAACTATTCTTCACATTACATAAAAATGTATGTCTGCTGTATTTATTGACCAATATTTTATTTTTATTTTAACATTACAATAATTGTACTGTGTATATAAGATACTAAGTCTGTATACTAAAATGACATCTTTATACACTTTTATTAATATTAAAATAGTTTAATGATTATTGCTATATTAGTAAGAGATACAGATCACACTAATGGTTATTGTAATATTAATAAGATATATACAACATTTCTGTAATGGTTACTGCATTGAATAAGATATATAGCAGATGTTCGTAAGATGGAAGAGTATTAAATACTTTCCTGACTATAGAATAAACTGTTACAGTACACACTGTAAGGCACAGTAGCGAGATTTCAGTGATTATATGTAATAAAGGAGAGCTATATAACATCCCTATAGATGTTGAACATTTGTACTACAAGATAGCTTAGGTTATTAATTTTAAAATAATTTCCTTTAAAAGTATCCATGTTTTATTCTTAATAAAAATAAAATACTGTAACATTTTGTCCAGTTTCAAATGCAGCACTAACTTCTTTTCTAGGAAGAAGTAATATGATAGAATAGGTTTTGAGGGGGAAAAAAAACCAGGCATTTGAAAACAAGACTCATGGAGAATAATGAATGAGAAGAAAATAAAAGCAACCAAAAGCGCAATCCCACAAATTCTAGTTATTTAGTGAGAGCAATCTAAAACTAAAATGTTGAGAAACACTTCCCAGTTATATAAAGTCTATTATTTTCTTAATGTTCAGGAATATTCAGACTCCAGCTTTCCAAGAATTAAGTCAAAGTAATTCTTTACTCATTTGTTATGTGTAATGTTGCATCTTTTAAAGGCTTCTATCAGATCTACAGTCTCTACACTACAGAACTCATCAATGAAGTAGTTACAAAAAAGGGAGAATAGACCAAAAAAAATAGTTGGTGAATATGTAAGATGGGAATCTTTAAACAAAGTAGTGTTTTACAAGATCCTCACACTTGAATTTTGCAGATTTTTTATGTTAGATTTTTCTGTCCAAAAGGCTTAAATAACAAAGTCTAGAAACATACAAGCAAGAATGTGGCAGAGAGGACAAGAAAGGCTTCACATAGCTTTACTTTCAGTGCCTTGTTTTTCAGAGGGAAAGGCAAAATCAGATGCATAAATCAGGAGGTTGTTTGTGGAGAGAACAACAGCCCTCTGGAAGACAGTTTAGAACTTTTATATTGGCTCCTTCACCTTTGGATAGGAATCTAAAGAATATCTAAAAGATCACACAAGCCCTTTGATTTTTTTTTTTTTTTGACAGCTCACATCTTGATTTATTTCACCATCATGAAAATGATACACCAAAAGATCAGACAGTGTCCAATGCAAAGGAATAGCACACCACTTATACCCGCCAATTGGAAACCCCAAAATGAGGACGCAATCTTCAGCTCCTCGTTGCTGGTGGGGAATTTGAAGAAGAAGTATGCGYAGGAGCTGCTGGCTGAGAAACTCCCGCAGCAGGACAACACCACCACCACCGACTTCGAAATGGAGGAACCCTATTTACAAGAATAAATTGTTTTCAGTGTTCACAGCTCCTGGCCTTATGCAAATCTTTCAGTTGCAAATTAGCCTGTAGCCATTGCTCAGCCTCCTTAGGTACCTATCTTCTTTTCAGGGCTGAGGCCCTGTCCATCCTACAGTACCAGACTTTGCCTGCTGTGATCTACATGCCTTAATATTGCAAGAAATTTGAGACCAAAGTACTGGAGGTCTAAGGTTCATACCTATCCCAAAATCCAGGCTTTGCTTGTTGATACTATGAGAGGCTGAAAAACCCAGTTATGCATGCAGCAATCCTACCCTTCCCAGAAGGAATTAGTTTTGCAATACTACTTTGTAAAAAATGGTAATACAGCATCGAACAGTGTGAGTCTCCCTGCTGAATTTATCCTTCCTGAGTGGATGGGTAGGAACCTGTTTCCTGTGCCTCTAGAGGCAAAATGGGTGACCGACTAGCGAGAACACAGTTATAAGCCTTCTTGTTGAACAGTTTTCCACACAGCACATCCTACATACTTTCCTTTCTAAGGTTCCTTTTCTAAAGGAAAGAATAGAAGTAATAATTCCCCTAAGAGTAGCACACATCCTGCACCTGGGTTGGCCAAAACACTTACCTGATGAGTATTCAGGGTATAATCTTCCATTCAAAACTATCCTCTAAAGGAACCCTTTTCTCCAGTAATTGTTTAGAAAACCAATTTGCTGATGGAAGTACATTTATTCCCATTACATACATTCTGCAAATGTACAACAATGACAGATAGAAATGGAATTACTTGAAAACTCGACCACAGCCCTCAGAGTGGGAATAAAATTGAGATATTCAGAGCTTCCTTAAGTATATCATTCATGAGTATGCCTTCCTCACCAAGATATATGTGGCATAGTTTGACTTCATCATAATTATGACCAGAAACTATATAGCCAATAAAAGCACAATCAATCTAAGCTTCTTACACTTATTTTGTTCATTTCCCTTCATACCTATTCATACAATATTTTGCTTCCCTCTGTATTAACCTTTGATTAAGTACACACAGAAATACAATATGGAATTATACAGAAAACACAGGCTACAGAATATTGGAGTTTTGTGAGACCTTTTCATCACACTCAAAGAAGCTAAGTAGGTGAGACTGGACCACAATAGTATATTTTAGCAACCTGCCACATTATTTATTGTCATAGCCAGAAAAGCACTGCACTGGAAAACAGTAGGTTACTCCARTACTTGTAAGAACAAACTTCTACTGTTTGTACTGCACTTCATTTAATAATGTAGTACTTCTGGTATAGTTTTGGTTTCTTTCTTGATGAGATTTATGAAAGGTATTATGCAACCTTATGGACTGATTGATAATAAAGTGACTAGATATGATGGCCCCAGTGATATTTTCAGTCATTTTTGCTTTTTTTCAGTTGTTGAAATCTCAGATAATTTATTTTCTCTTCCCATTTATATTGCAAACAGCACTTCAAGATTACATCTTTTTAGCTTACACTATTAAGTACTTAAACTGAYACAATCTGAGAACTACTTAATTATTCATTCTTTTCATTAAAAATAAATAATCAGAAAGAAAACATTTTAAAGGTAACTGTTAAGTGTAGTTGCAGGTAGCATAATGTACCACAATCTTTCCTAGGAATAATTCTCCAATTAAAGAATCCTAATTGCTAAACAAGACAATTGTAGAATGAACATAACAGCAGAATACAGTTAAGTTGACAGTAACCAATCCTATGAATTATCTCACGAAAATGACTGAAAGGAAGAAGCATCCTAGCTGTAATCTCTCAGCTTCCTCTATTCTGTTTCCTCTGACCTAACTCTACCTTGCTTCACCCCCAAAAAGAAGAATCATACATTTCAAAGGTTATGTTTAGTACCTTCTGAAAATTAAGTACTTTTACAGCATCCAGTATTGGCTATTGAAATAATAAAAATCATAACATTACTAATCACTGCTGAAAATCTTGGTTGAGGGCCCAGGATCATAAAATCTTTCACATGAAATGGAAGTTACCTGCCTTACTAAAGCTCCATTGTGACAGACTTCACATTTCAGAGCGGGACATGTATGTTTTTTTCCTAACAATAAACAAGCTGTTTCAAGGACAAATGAAATAATGAAACTTAATCTCCTAGAGGTGACAAACCTACCTATAGTTCTCTCTCATTTTGCAGAGACCTYGTCCCTCCTATTGAAGTTTCCCGTATTTCTTCCACCACTTTTTCCACTCACTTTTATCACAGTGCCCACATTTTTTTTCCTGATCAAGAGACACCAAGTAAGTAACAGGCATAGTTCGTAAGGTCACGTGTGGGTATCTCTCTTCTATTCGTCTTCCACTGTTCTAACTTATATGAAGTTAATTCTAAGACTTCTACACCTTTGAGAAATTTAGTTGTAACTTTTCAATGGATTCAAAAGCTATCAATGGGAACTGAAAGGTAGAAGGTAGACACTGATCTCTTAATTCTCGTTGCTTTAGAAAACCATCAAAGATTTCTGATGATAGAGCTCTCCCACCAAAAGTTAACTTAAAACCATTCTAAACAGAACTTAGAACAAATTGTCTATCTCTGTGTTAAAAATATTCAATTTCTGGACCCAAGCTGCTCTGCTTATCTTTCAGAGATACAGGACCCATCCAACTAACTCATATCCTATAATGATTTCTACCTTAACTAAACTGAGTATATTTCACAAACAGCATGCTTCTACCTTATACAATTATGGTGGGTTGACCCTGGTTGGACGCCAGGTGCCCACCAAAGCCGCTCTATCACTCTCCTTCCTCAGCTGGACAGGGGAGAGAAAATATAACAAAAGGCTCGTGGATCGAGATAAGGACAGGGAGATCACTTAGCAGGGGAAATTAATTTATTACCAATCAAATCAGAGTAGGATAATGAGAAATAAAACCAATTCTTAAAAACACCTTCAGTGTTCTTAAAAAAACTCCAGTGTTGGGTCCTCCATGGGCTGCAGGTGGATATCTGCTCCACCGTTAACTTCCATGGGCTGCAGGGGGACAGCCTGCCTCACCATGGTCTTCCCCGTGGGCTGCAGGGGAATCACTGCTCTGGTGCCTGGAACACCTCCTCCCTCTCCTTCTTCACTGACCTTGGTGTCTGCAGAGTTGTTTCTCTCACATATTCTCACTCCTCTCTCTAGCTGCAATTGCTGTTGCACAGGTTTGGGTTCTTTGCCACCTTCTTAACTATGTTATCACAGAGGCGTTACCACCATTGCTGATGGGCTCGGCCTTGGCCAGCAGTGGGTCCATCCTGGAGCCGGCTGGCATTGGCTCTATCAGTCACAGGGGAAGCTTCTGGCATCTTCTCACAGAAACCACCCCTCTAGCCCCCCAACTACCAAAACCTTTTCACACAAACCCAATACAACAATATTTTAAAAAATAACAACTATGCTTTCCTAAGTAAAATATGACAAGAAAGTTACCTAAGAGAGCTGTTATCTTTGTGGCTTAGTTGGTGAGAGGGTTCACCCAATTTTCATGTCCCTTGATGATAGGAATTCACTTCCTAATTGCTTTCCTAAGAGAGCAACAGGAAAAATCCCAAGTTTCTAGAGAACTTTGACAGTGTTCTTCATACTCCGCTGTATCTAGCAATAAGACTCACAGAACTTAATCAGTTCCTGGATTTCCATCCATTTTGACTTGTGCATCTCACCTTCAGAGCTGCTCTTGGAAAAAAATGAGGTTTAACTGTAGCAACATCTGCATGACATTGTTTCTAGTGTACATTTCCTGATAGGAACACTTGTGATGATCATATTGGGTCTCATCTGGAGCATCCTTTTTTTCAAAGTTTTCAGAGGAAAACTTATAAAAACCTCCAACCAAATAGGAACAGCAAGACAGCAGTCAGGTTCCAGCACCTACTAAATGTAGAAATAGATTTGAGTCTCTCAAATAATATTATTCTTCTTTCCATTTATATATCCACAGCAGGAAACGAAGTAACTTTTGTGAATCTGGTTATTATTGTTACCAATACCAATATATAACCTCAATTTCATGTTTCCTAACTCTTTTGCCTCAGAACTAGCTCTATACCAGATATGAACTATAGYTGGCTAAAAGTATCCCCATTCCCCCAAAACTCTTCTAAATCTTCTGGGAAGAGAACAATCCTACTGATGGAAATCCTACTGTTGTTCACCCAGTTACAACAAATGTCTGGCTACTTGTAATGATTTCCCAAATGCTTTTATTTCCTTTACAGGGAACAGTAAAACAAACTGAAATGAAGTTTTTGGCATTCATATCTAGGGATAAATGCATTATTGAARTTAAAAACAGTGTTACTGAAAAAGATATTTGTATAAATTTTTTCAAATAATGAGCACCATTACAGCAGAAATATGAAGTAATCTGAATGTAATGGAGCTGGACTAAAGTAGAAAACAGATTCAGACCTATCATATTCAAGTCCAAGTCCAGGCATAAATGCTTTTCAGAGTAAGAAGCACTCTGGGTTCCAATTTAGCTGCAAGACTAATTCTTTAAATACTAAATGATATTATGGTAATTATATTTTAAAATGGAAARGATGATAGAGAAAAAATAAATAAAAATAATTAACATACCAAAATCAAGTCTGGAATATACTCTAAAACTTTAGTGTAGTTAGGATGTGAAATATAAATTTTAAAAAGAAATGTAACCAGATTTCATCAGTCTTCCAGAAGTACACATTTTTTCCTATGGTATTTTTCCTTTACAGCCTAGTTTCACTGTGCCAGACATAGAATCAAATAAAGGGCATTCACAGATTGCAGTGAGAGCTACAAAGGGAAGGGGCAAAAGAAATAAGAATGAAAAAAGAAAGCAATGTTTCACACTTCTACAAAGCCTTGACAGAGGCTACATTGAAGAAATGATTCATGAACATGATAAACGAACATTAGTATCCTCAAAGTACACTAAATTACCACTTGAGATTATAAAATTACCCTGACTCCTCTATGAATGCTATTTAAAATATTTTTTAAAAGAAAATTTTAAGAGTTTAGCAAAGGCCCATGAGCCTAAAAGCTCAAAAAGAAATGAAAAGTCTCTCCATAGAAATAAACAATCTGTTAAAACAGCAAATTCATTTTGCATAACAAAATTTTACTTTCAAAACAAGGATGAGAGAACTCTTGGTTATTCCTTGTATCATTCCATCTATCTTTTGCTCTCTAAATCTGAACATAGTGTTTATAACTATGGAATAGTGTTAGTCGATAGCTATAGTATTGCTAACTAAATATTTCCTTGGAGTAAAGAATTTGTTCTGAAATATGTATGACAAATAATGCTGTACTTAAAATACCTATTGAGCAGAAAGAGGCAATCTCATTCTTACCTGAACTGCATAGATAGGAATTATTGTAGGCAAAGACCTTTGTTTTAATTTCTTTCACATTTAGAGAAGYCTTATTTGCAAAAACAAGATGGGTTATGACCCAGAATATGGTCTTAATCTTCCTAAAACAATTAGAGAAATCTCTCTTCTAAGTAACATCCCAGGATTACAACAATTTTCATTCAAAGTCTGTAGTTTTTCAGTAAGGCTTCTGCTCTACAAAGTTGCAAGTCTGTAATGCATCATGATTATGTTAGAAGAGATCACTCTTATTCAATACTATTCTGATACTAGCTGCCCAAAGCTAACAAATTACCTTTCTACAAATGATAAATGTGTCTGCTTTTTAATTTATGTCTTTTTAAAAGCCATCTGGGAGATTTTATTAAAATCTCACAAAGACCTGTCTTTATAAGATCAATTAAAAATATAGTATTAGCAAAATTATCCTTTTAGTTCTCTCCTGTTGTTTGTTCTTATAAAATTTCATCCATATGTTTGTATTTTGTATCATAATATTTTGTAGAAGTTCTGTTAACTCTGAATTTAAAAACAGATCTTAACACATAACTAACAAATTCAACAGAAACTTCTCTTTCAGGTTTCAGGATAGCAAAATATATCTTAAATGTATAATTATATTAAGTAATTTCAAGGTTTTAATATCTGATTAACATTATAATGTCAAGAGCCAAAAATACTTTGCTATTTCAAATATAGTTCAAATTATAAAATACAATATTACATAATATCATCGGATAATTATACTCTCATTCTTACGTGTGCATATTGACACAGTCTAATTAATGCTTCATTATAATTTTTAAGGCCAACACCCCAAAAAACCTTACAACTGAACTTTACGGTTATTTTTATTTGAATACCTAACAATGGTTGACAATTCTAGAATCAGAACTTTAGATATGAGACAAAAGGAAACTTTAATGTCAATTTGATTCCTAATAAAATTGGGTTTTGGAGCAGGGGTGAGACTCTGTAAAATTCTACTTAAAGAGGTGACTAAAGGAGTTCATAGCTCAGTAGCATATGACTCAATTTTTAAGCTAGGTCCAAGAAGTCAAATATCAACATACTGCTTACCAGTTGCCTTTTTACTGAGAACCGAGCATAACAGGCATATCAATGGCTCTGTGTAAGAGAGCCTATCAAAAGTTGTCTCAAAGCAAACAAGCAAATAAAATTGCTGCATTATGTCAACATTAATAGCTGTACAGCTTCTTCAGGGTAATCAGCTAAAATTTCATTAAGACCTTTTAAGTTTTATTTTATCAAGCCCATGGAAATAATTACCTTTTATTTCTGAGAGTTCAGACTTACTGGATCTTTTTAACATCCATTTGAAATGTGTTTCAAAATGCACTCAAAGTCCCTAACAAGGATTTATTTTAATGGTGACATATTTCATATTTTACTAATTTACAATACAATAATCTTGAAGGTATTGATTTCTTTAGATTTTTTTTTAAATCTTTAACACATTTGTAAAAAGAACAGTGAACCAAAGAACATGTCTATTCTTTTTTACATTCTTAAAAGATGAAGTTTTTAGGGCTGAAAAATGTTTATCTAGTTATTGTTCAAACCTGTAAATCCAATAAAATAAAAAGAAATACCAGTCTGATTTTTATGTTAGTATTTACGTACAGATTTTCTTTGCAACTTAAAATGTTTTCATCAGTTAGCAGCACATTGCATCTTCAATGATTTTTTTCTTACTAATATATTCTTTAATTGAATAGAATAACTAAAATCAACTCCTTATGTTCTCTCAGGGATTTATTGGACACTTGGGAATGTACTCAGACTAAGTTAAATACCTGCTTTAAGAACCTATCACAACACATAGAAGTAAGCTCTTAGGTACAAGAAGTTGGATGCTCCACTGGCTACTGTGAAGGCTACATAGTGGTTACTACAATAAATGACTATAATTAAATGAAGCAATTACCCTCTTTGAAAACTTTTTTTGATAAATTCTAGATTTTTTCACAAATTTTCAATATCCGAATGTTAAACAATAGTATATATTAACTAAAAATCTGACTGCACAGCTTTTGCTGCTGAACAATGAGTAATGTGTAGTGGCTGATACAATAAATGAATTATATCAAATGTAAGCAGCTATTTCGTCAAAATATTGCTTGGTTACCTTAAATAAAACAATGAATAGTTAAGCCTGAATTCTCTCTATTGCAGAGACATGACTACAAAATCAGTTTTAACCTCACTATGCACATTTCAGACTTACGTTAATGCAGACATATCTGCATTTCAGACTTTATGTTAATATCACTATAGCATGGCTGTGGGAAATTATGGATTTGTACTCTTCATTATTTTGACTAGCATTTAGGTAAAGAAAGACAGGAGAATAATATATGTGGTAAAAAATTACTGAGAATTAGCAAACCTGTTTGAGAAAGGGAATATCAGAAAAAAAACAAGGTTTAATGGATTTTTTTCCTTAACTTTTATAAGCATTTACAAACAAATACCTTCATGAAACAAAAACTTTTTATTATTATTTTTAGTATGTCTTATTAACTGTATCCATTTTTGCAGGGCCAAGACTTCACCTCTAATCTAGAGCACTAATGCTTTATTTCTAACATATGGACTCCAAAAAATTACCTCAGGATTTAAAATATTTTGGTATATAGAGATAAAATATTAACAAAGGTGAGAGTTCGTATTTTTATAAGACAGCAAAGCATTATTTTATTCAAATACAGACTGTTCCTACTAAGTCATAAGGCTGTCACTATAAAACAAAACATCATATATCTAAAATAAGCAAAGATCTCTGAATTTCATAGAGGGTTCTGAAAAAGTAGAATATTTATTAAATGAACTTTTTTTGCAAATCACCATGCCAGCAATATCAATGCTGCTAACAAAGGCTGAACTGTTATTTGAAAAGGACTGTTAGACAGATTATGTGTGAAAATAAGGCATTTTCATTCTATTTATCAGTATGATATACCTTATATGGTCTACATGAATAATTAAGTCTATTTCAGACGGACCTGTATGTGAAATCTGGAGGAATATCCCTACTATATCTCATTGCTTTCCAAGAAAATAAATAAAATATCCACATTTTTAAGTTTCCATATTTCAGTTTCTAAAATAAAATTAYTTTCAATATGGCAGTAAATTAAAAGTTCTAGGAAGGCATGCAGATTAAGCTTCATGCTTTTTATTATTCCCTTTTTGAATCCATATATTTATTTTGTAAACAGCCTGAGGACYGACCTGCTCCACAAGTGCATCCCAAGCTGGGTATTTACAGGAGCCTTTCAGTCCCCCTGAGGGGGGAAAGCACAGGTATTGCCATAGGACTGGATGGCATCTAGATACAATTGTTGAAATACATCATTTGAAGCCTCCAAGACAATATTTAGTTGATTTTTGAGCTTAAAGCAGGGATTTAATTCAATTCCCTTCCTTGTTATAAAGAAATAGCAATAATGTATCTTAGAGCTACAGCAAGTACTCAACACTGAAAGAATTTTCTCAAAATATATTTAAAAATAAAGTCTTCATAAATGCAGAAGTACAAAAATATACTTCTTAAATGCAGAATGGAAAACTCCCTTCAAAATAATGGGCCATGTTGCTGTCTGCAAACTAGCCATCTCAAGAGATCTATTGAGCTGTCTAACCTAGGGATTGTGGTACTTAAACCATAGGCTTCTCACGTGCCTTCATCATGGTGGTTCAGACCTGTTAAACTAGGAGCCTCTAGTTCACTGTATAGGCAAGGGGATTACTCTAAGGAGTGATTCAGTGTCTAACTGGAGTGTGTTTATCATTCGTCATTGGCTATATAAAAACTTTTGTGCTCTCTAAGGCAAATTTAGTACTTCTACATTGTACCATGGCACATTTTTGCCTACAAGGAGTATCAGGCAAACAGATAGGCTTGAATGGAAACCTAAGTCAGGCTTTCACAAGTAATCCCTGTATTCACATGGGATCTGGAACAACACATCAGCTTCTAAAAGTGAGGAGGAGGAACAGACAAATTTTTGTGATTGCAGTGCTTGTCTAGGAAATAAGATCAGACCTGACTGGGTTTTAGAACAGTCAGGGATGAGATCACTTCTCCTCCCTACCTGGTGAAACTTGATCAAAGTGCAGATAGAAAAGTAAGATTTATATGGTTTGAAAAAAAGAATTTTAATTTGTAACTCACTGCAGAGGATGCTCGCCTTGAGGGAAAGATGTATATTTTAGTCCCTGATCCCAGTGTTTTTATGCAGTTTATCCAATAATTCTCAAATAAAAATGATATGCATTTCCAATCTTCTGTGCAGATACAAATGACCTGTATGCCTCAAAATGACAGCTGTGGTTTAACCCCATCCAGCAACTAAGCACCACCCAGCTGCTCACTCACTCTCCTGCCGGTAGGATGGGGGAGAGAATCARAAGAGTAAAAGTAAGAAAACTCGTGGGTTGAGATAAAGACAGTTTAATAGGGAAAGCAAAAGCCACGCACGCAAGCAAAGCAAAACAAGGAATTCCTTCACTACTTCCCATTGGCAGGCAGGCGTGCAGCCATCTCCAGGAAAGCAGGGCTCCGTCACGCCTAACAGTTACTTGGGAAGACAAATGCCACAACTCCGAATGTCCCTCCCTCCGTTCTTCTTCCCCCAAATTTATATGCTGAGCATGCCGTCATGGTGTGGGATATCCCTTTGGTATCTTTTGGCGTCAGCTGTCCCAGCTGTGTCCCCTCCCAACTTCTTGTGCACCCCCAGCCTACTCGCTGTGGGGTGGGGTGAGAAGCAGAAAAGACCTTGACTCTGTGTAAGCACTGCTCAGCAATAACTAAAACATCCCTGTATTATCAACACTGTTTTCAGCACAAATCCAAAACATAGYCCCATACTAGCTACTATGAAGAAAATTAACTCTATCCCAGCCAAAACCAGCACAATGACAGACCCAGATTTATTTCAGGTATTTCCAACAAAATGGACAAACTTCTACAGGAAGTTCACATCAACATACTAAACCAGAGARAAAACTGAAAAATCTCAATTTTGAATTGATACTGAGTTCCTCTTCAAGAGCTTGTCCTCTGAAGATTTTGATCACCAGTCTTCCCTTACAGATGACTGATTCAAAAGGAGTATGAAGCAGCATGCAAGTTATATTGTAGGAGTTTACCTGCATGCATATGACAGAAATGTTTAAGGAAAGAGCAGTAATATGAGGGTAAGTGCATGTGAATGTGTTAAAATTCTAGGCAAATTTCAAGATGCGTACTGCATCTGCAAAATATAGTGACTTTGAACTGAATTTAATATGCCAGAATGTTCTGTTAAGAGGAGTGTAAAACGTTTGCATTACTAATGTAGCCATTTAAACTTAGTATTTTACACAACTGAAATTAACATAAGGTCTTATTTTCTTGAACTTTCTTAATTGCGTGTGTGATGGTTCATTGTTCTTAAAAAATAAAGAAGTTCAGACTCAACCAATATAGTATAAACAGCAGCAACTTAATATAAAATACTACCACTGATACTTCACCTGGCATTGTAAAGCTGGGAAATTAGAGACAAATTTCAAATAACAGGAAAGAAATGCATTAAAATAAGGGAAATGCAGAACACCCAATATCCATAATTATCTCTTAAGTAACACCACAGAAAGAATGTATCTATTATATATTTTAAAAATAGTCTATTGTCTAAAACATCCATAATGTCTGATGTGCATTATTCACTATCAAACCATTATTTTTTACATTATCACATACATGAATTTGTACGATTAAATGAATTATATAAAAAGGGGCTAGGAACAGTAACACTTTATATTAAAATGTTAACAAAACTTTGAAGGTAAATAACTATTACAATATTTTACTTAGTTCACATTTACAACTGGGTCTGTAGCTGTTGGGTTTGCAGTAGAGAATATTGAGTGGACACCCATTCACCAGAATACAGAAGTGAAAGAAACACTCTTGTCTTGATAGAGCTCTTTGYTTCATGCTTTACTCTTTCAACATATTCACATATATCCAAATACAAGTGACAGAACCCAAAATAGTTGAAAAATTTTCCACATGTAGGGTACTTGTTGGCTTCTTAAAAGGACTGTAAAAATACTTTAGCACTGTCATTTGAAGAAGTCATATTAGTGGCAAAATGACCCAACTAAATTTTTTGGAACAAAAAAAACATTGAAGGAATTAATCAGGAAATCTTTCAGGGCCACTTTTCTTGAAACAGAAGCACACACCAATAAGCTCGTATGTTTGGTTTTGKTTTTTTTGCTTTTTCCAGACATAGCCAACATACTAAATTTTAGGTATTTTACTGGACATTAGTTTACAAAAGCATGAAAATGCCTGAATTGTTACACGCCTATGCCACTTTCTACCTTCTTCAATGGAATAATGTTTTTATTACAGGGGATTCTGCACTATTTAAGAGAAATTAAATACATCATATGATTTATATAGCTCTAACAAACCAGAAGTCCATGGGTTCACTGCTCCATGCAGTCTATTTTCAATCTTCTCTGCAATTTAAATATTGTGATTATTATGACTATTGCAATTTAAATGTTATATCTGATTGCAGCTGGAAGCAGAAGAAGTCATGGTTTCTTAATTTCAGAAAATTTTACTGAGTACAGACCTCATACCTGTTTCCTGATAATGCACACACCATTCTATCATTATTTTTTACCTTTCTCATTAAAATGAATTAAGAACAGATTAAAATTTATTTAGAAATAGAATAGCTGATGTTGATCATAATAAATRTATTTTTAGAAATAGGAAAAAATATGGGAAAATAAAGCTAGAGAAATTTGGACTAAAATCAGTTAATTTTTAACTTTTTAAAAATTTGATCAAAGCTAAATAAAGTTTGTAAATAAGCACAGGACATATTTCTAAAACATATTATAGTCCAATACATGGGCATTCTGTAAAGATGTTGGGGTGAAGTTTTAGGGACTATGTTACCATTATGATCATTTTGTCTGGCCCTCTAAATAGCTTTCTTTCTGAATGACATAAAAAGCTTTTTTTTTTAATTGTTTATATCATTAAGTGGGAAGCATTGTAATTTTACATTAGCTGAAGTATAGTCTAGTTTACATAAATTGAACTGAATTGTAAAGACTAGATTTCATTCATTGCACTCACCTAGGTAGCGTCACAGTATGTCAACAAATGCATTCACATGGGCAGAACTCAGATTATTAGATACATTAACAACGTACAGACACTGGGTTGTCTGCAGTTRTATAATGCTATCTGGTATTCTAATTCTACATGTTTTTGCAAGTTATTCAGAATATTTATACATTAAGGGTTGCATAAATTTAGGACTATATTCAGTACTTCTCAGGAAGCACTGAGGGATCATTATATAATGCCTTTCTCTGATTCTTTTGACTATCCTATGAAACTTATATTCATTAATGTTTGACCACGGGAGTCCCACCACCAGGCCATTAATGTCTGGTATACTAAAACCAGTCATAACTAAGCTGCAAGACTTTCTCGATCGCCGCATAAGAACTATGCATTACCCACCTCATAATATATCCATACTATTCCAGTGTCTTTAAATAGGATATCATTCTACATAAATATTTTTTTCTTCACAATAAAGGAGACTTTTAAACAGTGTATAACAGTTCTATATTAATCTATTAAAATCCAGAGATTTATTTCATTATTTGGAGAACCTTATGAATTAAAGAAACATTAGACATTCCTTTCCACCCCCCCCCCCCCTTTAACACAATATCAAAATCTTTTTGATTCATTTAGGGTACAAAATTAGGAAGATATAGATTCAAGCCTGATATGGGGTATAAATCAACATTCTATGTGAGGATTTTATAGCAAAATAAATTGCAAACTAAAAAGCCTGGCATTTCTATAATAATACATGCATAATTTCCCCCTTGTATGTCACATTGTTGAGAAGAAAGTAATTTTAAAACACAAGGTCAGAGAAATATCTGCCAATGTCAGTAAAAAAAATAAAGGAAAAAGGCTAAGAACAATCATAGAAACCAATTTAGCATTTTTCTAGTCTTCATAACATTTAGTACCTAATGTTCATTTTCACACAGAATCAGGGAAAGAGGTAACAATTCCTTCTGTAAGATAGAGATAAATTCTTGGTAGGGAAACTTTTTCACTGATTTAATGACTACCATTGTTCATTGGCCAACAAAACAGTTGGAGCCACTCTTGCAGAACCACAATATCTTCTGTATCTGATAGATGGTATGACCAGAACAACCTCAGTCACAGCAGGAGAGACACTGAACAAATTGTCAGCATGATTTACATACAAGCTGTCAACAGCATCTGGGTTGCTGTGCAGAAGACTGATGGACAACAGATGTTTCTGAAAATGTTCCCATCCGCCCTATCTGAATATACATCCCCTGAGAAACAGTAGATTTCAATGGCTACAAGAGATCATCCTGCTCTGATTTTTCAACTTTAATCCTCCTTCCTATAACATAAAATCTCTCCCAAAGTTTAACATAATGAACATACAATTACTTCCTGAGTTATTACTGAGTAATGTTCAGTCTTATTACTACTACAGAAAACGGTAGAAGAGTGTCCAAAGATGATTGAACCAAAGTGGTCAGTAGTGACTACAGTACTTTCACGRGTCTAAGACATATTTTCACGTGTAAATGTGCTTTTGACCTTTTAACCAAATCCTGCCTTAAACTAATAAATACATAGCAAGTAGCTGATTAGTATCCCTAACAACTCTCTAAGTCTAAAATATCCTTAAAAAAAAAAAAATTTCGTGGTAGCCCATTTTCCTCTCTTCAGAAGAACAACTTTATGCTTTTCCCAAATTTAACTGTTTTTTATAATCTAAATATATAACTATTAGTGAAAAAAATTCAAACTCTCACTGTCTTTTATATATATATGTATATACACTTATAAATATATATGTGTATGCATATATATACACATATACATGCATATACCTATGTATGTATGCACATATACACAGAAAGAAAAAGAATCCAGTTCACGAAAACTGTATTGTTATCATAGCTCATACTTGGCATTTGGTGAAAAATATGTGATGGTGAAAAAAACACCAGCCATTGCCATCTTTTTGCAATACGGGCTATTATGTCTTTATTGCAGTCCTAATTATTGCTTAAAGCTTCTCTAAGTTGATTAATTGTGTACTACCATGTAACAGATATATAGCTCTCTGATATATAGTCAGTTATTTTTTATGTATATAGCAAACTAAAATGTCATGTGATAAAAATAATATAGTATTCAAGAAAGAAATGTCTGAGATTAAGCATTTATGAAAATATTATCTGAAGATAATAACTTTATGGAACTAGTTAGATTATGTTTTCTTTGGCAACAGAAGTGATAGTGAAAACTCCCATCACCAGCTATCTGTTCCTGCCCAATCATTTCCGGTTATAAACGGTTTATGAAGCCCTGTCCATAAAGTGCTGGTAAGTTGTTAAACATAAAGGGGAAGGAGGGAGATTGGTATGTTATTGAAAGCTATTGCAGTGCAAAACCGAAATGTTTTCAGTGGGAGAAGCTTTAATGGAATTAAAAGATGAAAAAAATTAATAGGCATCACAAAAGCTAGTTATGGCTAATTGTCACTAACTAAAAAATAGAGTTTATATTAGGTAAGATGATTCAAAGATTCTAAAGAGGATACTAAAATTAGAAAGTATCTCTCTAATATGCCATCCTGCTTCATGGAAGTTTTGTTTTCTTAGTATGATTTTGTTAYTTGTAGTGGAAGTACAAATTTAAGACACACACACACCCCGCTTCTACAGAACATGAGAGCAATATTCAGAACTTTAGATTTTAATTTATCTTACAGAAAGAAGTTTGCACTCACAAGTTTATGAAGACAACAGAGAAGTAAAGGAAACATTTCTGTGAAATAATACTGATGTCTACTAGACTACTAGTCTACTAGACTACTACAAGATGATTACAAAATAGACATAGTTTCAGATGAGGGAATAATGCAAAATAGAACTGTCAATTTATTAAGGGGGTTACTCTTTTTGCTTTCCTTCATACTGTAGTAGCTAACTTGTGATGGTCTCTAAGAAAAGAAGTAAAAATGTTGCTTCTCACACATTAGAGAACAAGTATGTGCTGGTTTTGGCTGGAATAGAGTTAATTTTGTTCATAGTAGCTTGTATGGGGCTATGTTTTGGATTTGTGCTGAAAACAGCCTTGATAATATAGAGATGTTTTCTTTATGGCTCAGAAGTGCTTACACACAGTCAAGGCCTTCTCAGCTTCTCATGCTATAGCAACTGAGAAGGCTGGAGATACACAAGAAGCTGGGAGGGAGCATAACCGGGACAGCTGATCCAAACTGGCCAATGGGATATTCCATACCATATGACTTCATGCTCAGTATGTAAACTAGGGAAAAGCTAGCCGGGGAGCTGCTGCTCAGGGACTGGCTGGGCATCGGTCCGCAGGTGGTGAGCAATTGGGTTTGTTTTTTTTTCATTTGCATCACTTGTCTTTCTTGGGTTTTATTTCTCTCTCCTTTTGTTATCTTTCTTTTATTACATAGTAGTAGTAGTAGTAGTAGTAGTAGTAACAGTAGTAGTAGTATAATATTATTTTATCTCAATTATTAAACTGTTCTTATCTCAACCCATAAGTGTTCTCATTTTTACTCTTCCGATTTTCTCTCCCCCATCCKACTAGGGGGGGAGTGAGTGAGCTACTGTACTGTGTGGTGCTCAGCTGCCTGCCGGGTTAAACCACAACAAAGTAATAAATAATAATGGGAAACCAAGAACCTAACACAAATGCTTTAATCTCAGAATACGAATACATTCCTGAGTAATTTGTATGTTAGCTGGTTAACAAATAATAACATGCCTAGCAAGGTCAAAGAAGAACATAACATGCATTGGAAAATGCAATATAAATGTATGTAGTAAATGATACTGGAATGGAAGGATACATTCTCTTTAGGAAGGATGGGCAGGGGAGACGAGGAAGGGATGTCACCTTCTATGTCAATGACCAACTGGAGTGCATGGAGCTCCACCTGGGATTGGATGAGGAGCCGATCGAGAGCTTATGGGTCAGGATTAAAGGGAGGGCAGGGACAAGTAACATTACAGTGAGGGTCTGCTACAGGCCACCCAAGCAATAGGACCAAGTGGATGAGGCCCTCTATATACAGATAGAAGCAGCTTCACGTCCACAAGCCCTGGTCCTCATGGGGGACTTCAACCACTCCGATATCTGTTGGAGGGATAACACGGCAGGGCATGAGCAATCTGAGAGGTTCCTGGAATGCATTGATGATAACTTACTTCTCCAATTGGTGGAGGAGCCAATGAGGAGAGGTGCTATGCTGGACCTTGTTCTCAACAACAAGGAGGGGCTGGTCGGGAATGTGAAGCTCAAGGGCAGCCTTGGCTGCAGTGACCATGAAATGGTGGAGTTCAAGATCCTTAGGGCACCGAGGAGGGCACGCAGCAAGCTCACTACCCTGGACTTCCAGAGAGCAGAGTTTGGCCTCTTCAGGGATCTGCTTGGTAGAGTACCATGGGATAAAGCCCTGGGGGGAAGAGGGCCCCAAGAAAGCTGGTTAATATTCAAAGATCACCTCCTCCAAGCTCAGGAGTGATGCATCCCAGCAAAGAGGAAGTCAGGCAAAAACGCCAGGAGGCCCGCATAGATGAACAAGGAGCTCCTGGACAAACTCAAACACAAAAAGGAATCCGACAGAGGATGGAAGCAAGGACAGGTAGCCTGGGAGGAATACAGAGAAATTGTCCGAGCAGCCAGGGATCAGGTTAGGAAAGCTAAAGCCCTGATAGAATTAAATCTGGCCAGGGTCATCAAGGGCAACAAGAAAAGCTTCTACAGGTATATCGGGGATAAAAGGAAGACTAGGGAAAATGTGGGCCCTCTCCAGAATGAAACAGGAGACCTGGTTACCGGGATATGGAGAAGGCTGAGGTACTCAATGACTGTTTTGCCTCAGTCTTCACCAGCAAGTGCTCAAGCCTCACCGCCCAAGCTGCAAGGCAAAGGAGGGGACTGGGAGAATGAAGAGTTGCCCACTGTAGGAAAAGTTTAGGTTTGAGACCATCTAAGGAACCTGAAGGTGCAAAAGTCCATGAGACCTGATGAGATCCATCCACGGGTTCTGAGGGAACTGGCGGATAAAGTTGCTAAGCTACTATCCATCRTATTTGAGAAGTCGTTGCAATCCGGTGAAGTTCCCACTGGCTGGAAAAGGGGAAACATAACACCCATTTTTAAAAATGGAAAAAAGGAAGACCTGGGGAACTACAGGCCAGTCAGTCTCACCTCTGTGCCTGGGAAGATCATGGAACAGATCCTCCTGGAAGCTATGCTAAGGCACATGGAGGATAGGGAGGTGATTCGAGATAGCCAGCATGGCTTCACCAAGGGCAAGTCTTGCCTGACCAACCTAGTGGCCTTCTATGATGGAGTGACTACATAAGTGGACATGGGAAGGGCTACAGATGTCATCTATCTGGACTTCTATAAGGCCTCTGACATGATACCCCACAACATCCTTCTCTGTAAACTGGAGAGGTACGGATTTGATAGGTGGACTCTTCAGTGGATGAGGAATTGTTTGGATGGTCGCTTCCAGAGGGTAGTAGTCAATGGCTCAAAGTCCAGATGGAGATCAGTGACCAGTGGTGTCCTTCAGGGGTCTGTATTGGGACCAGTACTGTTTAATATCTTCATCAATGACATAGTGGGATTGAGTGCACCCTCAGCAAGTTTGCAGACAACACCAAGCTGAGTGTTGCAGTCGACACACCTGAGGGACGGGATGTCATCCAGAGGGACCTGGACAAGCTCCAGAAGTGGGCCCATGTGAACCTCATGAGGTTCAACAAGGCCAAGTGCAAGGTCCTGCACCTGGGTCGGGGCAAGACCCAGTATCAATACAGGCTGGGGGATGAGTGGACTGAGAGCAGCCCTGCCGAGAAGGACTTGGGGGTACCGGTGGATGACAAGCTGGACATGAGCCAGCAATGTGCGCTTGCAGCCCAGGTGGCCAACCATATCCTGGTGAATGACCAGAAGGTCAAGGGAGATGATTCTGCCCCTCTACTCCGCTCTGGTGAGATCCCACCTGGAGTCCTGCATCCAGCTCTGGAACCCTCAGCACAAGAAAGACATGGACCTGTTGGAGTGGGTCCAGAGGAAGGCCATGAAAATGATCAGGGGGATGGAATGTCTCTCCTATGAAGAAAGGCTGAGTTGGGGTTATTCAGTCTGGAGAAGAGAAGGCTCGGGGGAGACCTTATTACGGCCTTTCAGTACTTAAAGAGGGCTTATAAGAAAGACAGGGACAGACGTTTTAGCAGGGCCTATTGCGACAGGACAAAGGGGAATGGTTTAAAACTAAAAGAGGGTAGGTTTAGACTACATATAAGGAAGACATTTTTTACGATGAGCGTGGTGAGACACTGGCACAGGTTGCACAGAGAAGTGGTAGATGCTCCATCCCTGGAAACATTCAAGGTCAGGTTAGATGGGACTCTGAGCAACCTGATCTAGTTGAAGATGTCCCTGCTTATGGCGGGGGGGGGTTGGACTAGATGACCTTTAAAGGTCCCTTCCAACCCAAACTATTCTATGATTTACAAAATCTAATCCTGCATTGCAAAACACACAGCAAGGGTATGACTAATACATTCAAAACAAATTTACATAAAATTACTGAGTAGTTTACTTGGAAGGAGTAAACAATTTGCAGTTTTCCCCACTGTCTTTTAACACAGTCTTCCTGTTTCTGTCTTCATGAACACTGACTTCAGTATAAGTATGTAGGTACAGCATTTGATCAWCAGAAGTTTCAGAAACACAAGCTACTCCGTACTGGGTCTGGCTGGGATGGAGTTAACGTTTCTTCATAGCARCCCATATGGTGCTGTGCTTTGCATTTGTGGCTAAAACAGTGTTGATAACACACCAGTGTTTTGGTTCAACAATGCTTGCACAGCATCAAGGCTTTCTGTCTTCCCACTTCCCCCCCACAGCAAGCAGACTGGGGCACAAAAGGTTAGGACAGCTGACCCAAACTGGCCAAAGGGATGTTCCAAACAATTTGATGTGCTCAGCAATAAATGCTCAGGGAAAGGGGGAGGAAGCAAGGACATTCATAGTTATGCTGTTTTCCATAGCAACATTTACAGGTGCTGAGGCCCTGCCTCCCAGGAAGTGGCTGCACAGCTACCTGCTGATGGGAAGTAGTGAATAAATTCCGTATTTTGCTTTGCTTACAAACACAGCTTTTGCTTTCTTTATTAAACTCTCATTATCTCAACCCAAGAGTCCTACCACCTTCCTTTGATTTTCTCCCATCCCAAGAGAGAGGGGAGTGACCAAGGGGCAGTGTGGATGTTTGGCCACTGGCCAGGGTAAACCCACTACAAACTCAGATTAGAATAAGGAAAAATTAGAACTTAAAATTTTTTCCTCTGTATTTTTATTTACTGTATCTTCAACTGCAAATTTTGTGGGGTTTGTCTATTAAATCTAAAACCATAAATGGCAAGTCTATTTTTATTATATCTAACAATTTATCCCTGAGACTATATGAAATTACTCTAAACTAAATTAAACAATATTAAACAATTAATGTACATAAAAGCAATAAGCTACATCTATGCACTAAAATGAAAAAAAGGGCTTGTGTAACAGCATAGAAAAAGTTGTGTATGTTTCACATTTCCAAGGGTCCACAAAACATTTGCATTCAATATTGATCAAATCAAACACCTGAAATAAATGGGAATTGCTTATTTTTATAGTAAAACTGGGATGTCAAGCAGTAACCTCAGCTATAAATTAGATCCTACAGTTACAAATGATGGAAAAGTTGAGATAAATGGGTAGTATATTGTCACTTCCTTCGAAGATTATTTCACCTCTTCCTGCCAGCTGCATTTCCTGTTAAAATACCTCTTGCTCACTTACCATACACTTAATTTGACTACTCACTATATGATGAATCGATGTAAATTACACTTTTTCTGGCTATACCACTATTTATGATCTGTCAGAATATTATTCCAGGATTGAGATGACTGTTGTACTCACTCAGTTGATGCCATGTTTGGTGCATATTGGTCTACAGATCCTAGACTAACAGGAAGTCTAACAAGGAGATAGATAAGGAGGAGAACTGATAGTGAAAGGAGATGGAAGATGGGATAGGAAATGTGTGTGGAAAAAATAAGTTCTCTAGAAGAATTAAAACAAAGAAGGCAGGAGCCTAAGACAGCTTAAACCAGAGACAGTTATAATAGACTTTCAACATACACAGCACCACTGTCACTCATCCAAACCAGACATCCACCTAGTATTACCTGGAATCCTAATGAATAAATGTACAAGATTACTGGGGTAAATATGATTGAGTACCTCACAGTAGCCATTTGATAGGTTGCTAGTAAGGAATCCAACACGTTTCTTCCCTTTTGTCTGATGGCAAAAGTGCAAGACCCTTTCATGACTAAGGCCCTCRTGCTCAACAGTGTAGGCACTGGTATTGTGACTGTTCTAGAGATCCCTCCCCCGCCTCCGGTTCTGGATGCAGATGGTCTTTCCCAGCCTTAACTGTGGAGCATGACTGAAAATCAAACAGCTCCACTTCCATTCCTTTTTGCCTTTCCTCTTGCTCTGCTTGATAGGAAACCTGATTGGAATCCTTACTGGAAATAACCAATTTGTCAACAGTCTCCCTTTAACAAACCAGTTTTTCCTGAAATGGAGTCAGCTTGTTGGTTAGAAAAATTACAGGTCAGCAGTAGAGCCCTTAAAGCAATAGCCCTCTGCTGCTAGCTCTGAACTATCCCCTTTCTGACCTGCTTCTGAAGATTGGCTGAAAAAAGCAGTAAAGAAGCAAAAGGCTCCATGTACGAACTGCAGATACCAACCTGGTATAGATCTCTACATTAATAATTTGAATCAGAATTCATAAACAGAATTCTGCAGCTTTTCACAATATATTCAACTGATATCAATAAAGATACAAAATAGAACAGGAAAGACATAAAAGACACTAAAGATCTGCCAAATCCATGAAACTGCTGAGATAGATAGCTTAAACAGGCATTTCATTGCATCTTGATATTCTTTCCTCTCTCAAAAACATATTGTTGATTTTCAGCTTTTTAAATAACAGCTAAAATAAAACACTCCTGACATTTCAATTTACAGATGAAGTAAACCATAATGTACAAAATATTTCAATGTATTGTTAAATTGCTCATTTACCTCCATTTGCTAACAACAAAAACATTTAAAATGATAGACTACCATGTAACATTATTAGGTCAAAAAGCATAATTTCCTAGATTTCATTTCATATSCAGTTTTAAAATCTGTCATGCCTTAATTATCAGTGACCTATTCAATAGACCAAAGAATTATACGACTGAGGTGGGCACGTCAAGCTGCACATCTCCATATATATATCTCGTTATAAGTCTTTTGATCACTACATTGAACAGTGCAAGGAGATTTATTTACTTTTATTTAAAATAAGTYTATCTCAAATTTGACTGGTGAACTTGAAACTAAAGACAAATACATGGTTCATTTACATTTCAATCCAAAACAGGGGTAGGGTGGCAAGAGCAAATCGTCTTTCAGAAAAGATAACATTAATAGTGACAGTGCATAGAAATTAGATAAACATGGCAGCTACATTAAAAAAAAGAAAAAATGTACAGAATATGGCTGAACCCCACAAACACGTTGACCCTTCTACCAAATCCCACTGTCAAATGTCAGTCTTTTAACACAACCAGAAAAGAATATTTATCTATCACTATCTTGAAGTAGATAACAAATTTATAATGTTAAAGATTGCATTGGGTTTGCGTGGCAAGGTTTTGGTAGTGGGGGGCTACAGGGATGGCTTCTGTGAGAAGCTGCTAGAAGCTTCCCCCATGTCTGACAGAGCCAATGCCAGCTGGCTCCAGGATGGACCCACCGCTGGCCAAGGCCGAGCCCATCAGCAATGGTGGTAACGCCTCTGTGATAACATAGTGTCCTGGTTTTGGCTAGGATAGAGTTAAATTTCTTCCTAGTGCTATGTTTTGGATTTAGTGTAAGAAGAATGTTGATAACACACTGATGTTGTTAKKTGTTGCTAGGTAATCTACTTTTCAAGGACTCCTCATCGTCCCATGCTCTACCAAGCGCACAAGAAACTGGGAGGGAGCAGAGCCGGGACAGCCAGYCCAGCTGGCCAACGGGGTATTCCATACCATGTGACGTCATGCCCAGTATATGAATGAGGGGGGAAGGGGTCCCGGAAGGGGCGATCGCTTTGGCTATTGTCTCGGCAGGTGGTGAGCAATTGCATTGTGCATCACTCATTTTATATATTGTATTATTAATATATTATTACCATTGTTATTATTATTATTCCTTTTCTTTTCTGTTCTATTAAACTGTATTTATCTCAATCCGTGAATTTTTTTTTCGATTCTCTCCCCGTCCCGCTGCGGGGACGGGGGAGAGTGAGCGAGCGGCTGTGTGGCGTTTGGCTGCCTGCCAGGTTAAACCACTACACATAGTTAAGAAGGTGGAAAAAAACCAAACCTGCGCAACAGCAATTGCAGCTGGAGAGAGGATTGAGAATGTGTGARAGAAACAACTCTGCAGACACCAAGGTCAGTGAAGAAGGAGGGGAAGGTGCTCCAGGCACCGGAGCAGAGATTCCCCTGCAGCGCGTGGTGAAGACCATGGTGAGGCAGGCTATGCCCCTGCAGCCCATGTAAGTTAACGATGGAGCAGATATCCACCTGCAGCCTGTGGAAGACCCCATTCCAGAGCAGGCGGATGCCCAAAGCAGGCTGTGACCCCAYGGGAAGCCCATGCTGGAGCAGGCTCCTGGCAGGACATTACATGCTGAAATGTACTTTAAATTACTGTTATTTAGCTATAATAAAAAATATCAATCAGTATTGTTCCTCAAGACTTTAGAAGCTTCCAGTTTTATCAGATCAAACATTGAACTCATGTTCTAAAATCTTTATGTATACTGCCCTAGGAAAAGGCTTCTGCCATCAGTCCATGTCTCTACAACTTTTCCTCCTACAGTGTTTTTCATACTTCAAGTTCAAACACTGAAATACTCTCTTTTCTAGCCTTATTGTTATTTTGAGCCCATATGAGCAGGATACAATGCTGCTGTGTGAATTTCATTTTCCTAATTCATTGCTTTTAGTGTTTTGCCATTTCATTATATTCTCCTATAACTCCCTCTATCCCTGACAAAGATTGCAAATTATTCGTATTCCTGTTGCAGGGTTTTTCAACTAATCCTGCAAATTTTTTTCTGATGTCAGAGTTGAGGTTTCCATATTAAATTTCAGCAACTAATTACATTTGTTTTCACCTAGAGATAACATTATCAAAAATCACTGTTGTACTCTTCCTGTTCTTTTTTTTCTTCATAGCTTATAAAATATGTGCTTTAAACAACATGGCAAAACCAAATAAATCTTCCTCTGCATATCTGTTCTTAAAGCTCCCTGTTAAATCTGTTGGTTGTTCCTATTAACAAGCAGAAAAAAACACCTCAAAGACTAGAAAACAGTGAGGCAACAACTATTCATTTACAGTCATCCTGAACAATACTTTTAACTTATGCTTCCTGGTTATTTTACTTATTTGCTTGCTTACATTGCCATATCATTGGGCGAGTTGGTTTTGCTTTCAATAATGTACAACTCAAATAAAACAGCTTTGACTAAATAAAATAGAGCTGACAAGCTCTGTTTCCTACTGTACCACTGTAAAGTTAAAACCTAGATTCCCTGCAAGATCTTAACATGTTAATGTCTGAGTTACTATCATTTCAACAATACTTGTTAAACGTAATATTTAGCAACATTTTGTTATCAGTAGAAAATTTAGTTTGTGTGGCCCCATCAGGTAGCAACACAGTATTTTGTCACCTGCAAGTTCAGTTGTAAAAGCAGAATCATTTAAAACCAGGCTTTAGCCTGAAGTGTTCTGTGATTTATTGTATGGAAAAATCTACGATGCTGATTACATGCTCTCTGTATGTTATATAGTGTATTTTAGCACCTCCTAAGAGCAATCCAACCAGAGAGAAAATGCCTTAACACTACTCAGAAGTCTCTTTTCCTGTACTGCATTCAAGGTTAAAGAAAGGGTACGCTGTCRCCCCTTAGCTGGAGTAGGCTTCATCCAGAACTCTGAGAGCACAAAAAACAATTAAAGCAGAACAGGGGAGAGAATACCGTAATCAGTGACATAACAATTAAGTAAGTAATTTTACTTCAGTGTTGCTCAGTAAGAATTTCTGCCAAACAATGAACACTTACACAGAGTAACAATGTTGTATGAAAGAAAAATGAAATGTTTGTACAATGAGATGTACAGCTCTCAAACTGACCAAGAAGAGAAATTTATGGATTTATGTAGGTGTGCAATAGTGTTATTGTTAAAGCTGGTTGTAGATGACCATCTCTAGTGATCTAAGCTAATGGCTTATTGCTATACAGCTGGCTTAAATACGCCTATCTACAAAAGTCTGAATGAATGCAGAATTACATCCCATAATCAGCCAACTTCAAAATGGATTTGAAATGGCTGAACTCTCAAAAGGAACAAGGGCATGCACAAGCAGTAGGCCAAAGAAAGCTGTGCAAAACCAATATGACAGGATGCGGAAATCTGGAAAAATATTTTCCAAAGACATTTGCATCAATTGTGCAAATCTTTCAAATTCTAAGAGTCAGTAAACCTACAGTGATATGAAAAAAATATAAAACCTGTGATTCATGAAATAAAATCCACTATACCATAGAATCATAGAATCATTAAGGTTGGAAAAGACCTTTAAGATCATCGAGTCCAAYCGTCAACCCAGCACCCATGCCCACTAAACCATGTCCTGAAGGGAGGGAGATTCTCCTTGGCCCTCTTTTTGTCATTAACATATTTGTAAAAACATTTTTTGTTGTCCCTGACGACAGTGGCCAGATTGAGTTCCAGMTGGGCTTTTGCCTTTCTAATTTCCTCTCTGCATGACCTAACGAGATCCCTGTACTCTTCCTGAGGCGCCCGCCCCTTCCTTCCAACAGCGATAGACTCTCCTTTTTTCCCTGAGTCCCAGCAAAAGCTCCTTGTTCAGCCAGGCCGGTCGTCTTCCCCGCCAGCTCTTCTTACAGCACACGGGGACAGCCCGCTCCTGCGCCTTTAAGATTTCCTCCCTGAAGAGCATCCAGCCTTCCTGGGCCCCTTTGCCCTTCAGGACCACCTCCCAAGGGACTCTCTCAACCAGCGTCCCGAACAGGCCAAAGTCTGCCCTCCAGAAGTCCATGGTAGAGGTCTTGCTGGCCCCTCTCCTTACTGCACCAAGAATTGAGAATTCTATCATGTCATGGTCGCTRAGCCCCAGACGGCCTCCGACCACCACATCTCCCACCAGTCCTYTTCTGTTGGTAAACAGCAGGTCGAGCGAGGCACCTCCCCTGGTAGGCTCGCTTACCAGCTGCTTCAGGAAGTTATCTTCCACACACTCCAGGAACCTCCTCGACTGCTTCCTCTCTGCCRTGTTGTATTTCCAGCAGACGTCGGGCAAGTTGAAGTCCCCCACGAGGACAAGGGCTAGCGATCATGAGACTTCTGCCAGCCGCTTGTAGAACGCTTCATCGGCCTCTTCATCCTGTCTGGGTGGTCTATAACAGACTCCCAGCAGGATATCTGTCTTGTTGGCCTTCCCCCTCATCCTAACCCATAAGCACTCGAGCTGATCATCACAGTGGTTGAGCTCTGTACAATCGAAACTCTCCCTCTCCCTGACATACAGAGCCACCCCACCGCCTCTCCTTCCTCACCCGTCCCTTCTGAAGAGCTTGTAGCCATCCATCGCAGCACTCCAATCATGACAGTCATCCCACCATGTTTCCGTGATGGCRACCAAGTCATAGCTGTCCTGCTGCACAATGGTTTCCAGCTCCTCCTGTTTGCTGCCCATGCTGCGTGCATTGGTGTAGACGCACTTGAGCCGGGCTATCGATCTCACCCCCGAGATTGGCACACCACCCCTAGGCTCATCTCTCTCGAGCGTGGCTCTATCCCCTTCCCCCTTCATACCTAGTTTAAAGCCCTCTCGATGACACCCGCCAACTCATGGGCGAGAATCCTTTTCCCCCCTTTGAGACAGATGTACTCCATCTGTCGCCAGCAGGCCCGGTGCCGTGTAAACCTCCCCGTGGTCAAAAAGGCCAAAATTCCACCAGTGRCACCAGCCTCTGAGGCATGTGTTAATCAGGTGTGTTTTCCTGTTCCTTTCAGTRTTCTTCCYTGCCACTGACGGGATTGAGGAGAACACTACCTGTGCTCCAAATCCCGCAATCGATCTCCCCAGTGCCCTGAAGTCCCTCTTGATTGCTTTGGGACTTCTCTCTGCAACCTTGTCACTGCCTACCTGCATGACCAACAGCGGGTAGTAGTCAGAGGGCCGTACCAGATGGGGGAGTTTCCTGGTTATGTCCCTAACCCAGGCCCCCGGGAGGCAGCAGACCTCCCTGTGGGATGGGTCCGGTCGRCAGATGGGGCGCTCCGTTCCCCTCAGAAGGGAATCACCCATGACAATTACCCTCCTTTTTTTCTTAACAGAGGCAGTCATAATGTGTGGGGGTGCCTGACTCACCCCAGGCAAGCCCCTGGATAGACCTTCCTCTGCATCCGCATTTGCCTGGCCCTCAAGCTCCAGAGCCCCATAACTGTTTTGTAAGGGCAATCGGGAAGGTGAGGGAGGCCAGGAGGGGATTTGCCTGGCACGCCGCACAGGGGCCCATTTCCATTCCCTGCCATCTCTGAGGTCCCCTCCTTCTGCCTGCTGGCAAGAGGGAAGGGGATCCTCTGCTGCTTGTGGAGCCTCYACCTGCTGCCTTTGCCTCAGGGATGGCAGTGTGTGGCTCCACCAGTCTATCTCCCTCTCACACTCCCTAATGCTCCTTAACCTTTCCACTCCCTCTTCTAGCTCTGCCACCAGGCTGAGCAGATCACCCACCTGGTCACACCACGCACAGGTGCTGTCTCCGCTGCCTTCCGGCACCAGTGACAGGCTCAGGCACTCCCTGCAGCCGCAGACCTGGACAGCTGCGTGCTTGTGCGGGAGCTGCAGCTGGGCCRCCACATTCCTTCTGGCCATGGCTTTCGGCCGGGTGGAAACCATCGCTAGGGCCTCTTCTGGGAGGGCGATGACCACCAGCTGAGTTGGCCTCTAGGCTCGGGAGGTGGACTGCGCGCGGCCCGCATGAACTGCCTGCGCAAACTGCCGCGCCCCACCCTGTTCGCCCGCCCTGCTCGCCGCGCTCCCYGGGGCTGCTCTTGTACGCGAGGGGGTTGGGCCGCCGTCACCCTCGGCCCCGCCCGCGCTGAGTCAGAGCTGCCCGCTCGTCCAGAGCTCGCTCCTCCGGCTCTGGGGGGGGTGGGTTGCGACACCCTCTCTCTCCCTGCCAATGCATTTAAATACATATATAAATATGGATTTACCAATATAAATATAAAACCTAAGGAGGGTTTTTTTATTAGTTTTAAGAAAAATTAAAATACACTGGACTTGGATTCATTTAGTAACAATATTCAGCCTTTGTACTAGGTTTACAGTTGCATATCCATATAGTCCAGATTTCTGAGTGTGAGAGTAACAGTAGCTTCTGCACAGACATCACATGGCTCAAAATACCAAGATTCACTTCCGCTTAAAATTAAACATCCATTTTCTATGATATTATACATAAACACCACGTCAATTGTATGAACTTAGAATTTGTATTCTGCCATGACTATCAGCTACTCCAGATCTTGAAATACTATATTTTTATGCCAAATTCAGGATCAAAAAATATTTCATTGTTTTTTAAAAGAATGGTATGGCAACCTGTTGCACTGTATCGTCATCTGCATTATCATGAACGTTACACCATTCATAATTGACAGAATGAAATATAAAACCAGTAACGCAGGGAACTGCAATTGCAGCAGCTGGCAAATCCCACAGTCACAAAGAAATAGTTACTAATCATTGCTCTTATTTATTTTTAATATTTATATTTTCATCTCATATTTACTTTAATTTAAAATATCAGCCTTTGAAGTCAGAATTCAGTAAATATTATTGTCTTTATTTTACTCCAGCAGTAAAGCAATCTTAAATCCAATTCAGTAAAGATTTCCTCAGAGGTGAGCAAAGAATTAGGTCTTAGGATTCGGCATTACCTTTAATAGGCATATTATTTATACCATACTAGCTTTTTCTCCATTAGCGTTTTAAGTATTTAAACACACCACTAAAAAGAACCCCAGAAGAATAAAAATAGCCTCTTCATCTTGAGGGCGCTCACAAGGCAGGTGCAGGACAACCAGGGGATGGGGCCCAGCCAGCACGGGTTCATGAAAGGTAGGTCCGCTTGACCAACCTGATCTCCTTCTATGACCGGGTGGCCTGCCTAGTGGATGAGGGGAAGGCTGTGGATGTGGTYTACYTGGACTTTAGYAAAGCCTTTGACACTGTCTCCCACAGCATTCTCCTGGAGAAGCTGGCGGCTCATGGCTTGGACAGGTGTACTCTTCGCTGGGTAAAAAACTGGCTGSATGGCCGAGCCCAGAGAGTTGTGGTGAATGGAGTCAAATCCGGTTGACGGCCAGTCACGAGCGGTGTTCCCCAGGGCTCAGTTTTGGGGCCGGTCTTGTTTAATATCTTTATCAATGATCTGGATGAGGGGATCGAGTGCACCCTCAGTCAGTTTGCAGACAACACCAAGTTGGGCAGGAGTGTTGATCTGCCTGAGGGTAGGAAGGCTCTGCAGAGGGATCTGGACAGGCTGGATCAATGGGCCGAGGCCAACTGCATGAGGTTCAACAAGGCCAAGTGCCAGGTCCTGCACTTGGGTCACAACAACCCCAGGCAACGCTACAGGCTTGGGAAAGAGTGGCTGGAAAGCTGCCCGGCGGAAAAGGACCTGGGGGTCCTGGTCGACAGCCGGCTGAACATGAGCCGGCAGTGTGCCCAGGTGGCCAAGAAGGCCAACAGCATCCTGGCCTGTATCAGGAATAGTGTGGCCAGCAGGAGTAGGGAGGTGATCGTGCCCCTGTACTCGGCACTGGTGAGGCCGCACCTCAAATACTGTGTGCAGTTTTGGGGCCTCACTACAAGAAGGTGTTGGAGCGTGAGGTGCTGGAGCGTGTCCAGAGAAGGGCGACGAGGCTGGTGAAGGGTCTAGAGAACAAGTCTTATGAGGAGCAGCTGAGGGAGCTGGGGTTGTTTAGCCTGGAGAAGAGGAGGCTGAGGGGAGACCTTATCGCTCTCTACAACTACCTGAAAGGAGGTTGTAGAGAGGCGGGTGTCGGTCTCTTCTCCCAAGTAACAAGCGATAAAACGAGAGGAAATGGCCTTAAGTTGCGCCAGAGGAGGTTTAGATTGGGTATTAGGAAAAATTTTTTCACCGAAAGGGTTGTCAAGCATTGGAACAGGCTGCCCAGGGGCGTGGTGGAGTCACCATCCCTGGAGGCGTTCAAAAAACGTGTGGATGTGGCGCTTCGGGACATGGTTTAGTGGGCATGGGTGCTGGGTTGACGGTCGGACTCGATGATCTTAGAGGTCTTTTCCAACCTTAATGATTCTATGATTCTATTCTATGATTCTATGACATTCAGAGTTATGGCGTTTGTCTTCCCAAGTAACCGCTAGGTGTGATGGAGCCTTGCTTTCCTGGAGATGGCTCAACACCTGCCTGCCCATGGGAAGTAGTGAATGAATTCCTTGTTTTGTTTTGCTTGTGTGTGCAGCTTTTGCTTTCCCTGTCAAAGTGTCTTTATCTCAACCCACGAGTTTTCTCACTTTTACTCTTCCGATTCTTTCTCCCATCCCACTGCGGGGGAGTGAGCGAGTGGCTGTGTGGGGCTTAGTTGCCGGCTGGGGTTAAACCACGACAGTCCTTTTTGGCACCCAACACGGGGCTGAAAGGGTTCAAGATAACAGGTTTGAATGGAATGTGCTAGATCGAATGTATAGCTGTTATTGGTGTTGTCGTGGTTTAAACCCCGCTGGCAACTAAGCACCACACAGCYGCTTACTCACTCTCCCCCAGGTGGGACGGGGAAGAGAATCGGAAGGGTAAAAGTGAGAAAACTCGTGGGTTGAGATAAAGACAGTTTAATAGGGAAAGCAAAAGCCGCGCACGCAAGCAAAGCAAAACAAGGAATTCCTTCACTACTACCCATGGGCAGGCAGGTGTTCAGCCATCTCCAGGAAAGCAGGGCTCCATCATGCGTAACGGTTACTTGGGAAGACAAGCGCCATCACCCCGAACGTCCCCCACTTCCTTCTTCTTCCCCCCAGCCTTATATGCTGAGCATGACATCATATGGTATGGAATACCCCATTGGCCAGCTGGCCTAGCTGTCCCGGCTATGCTCCCTCCCAGCTTCTTGTGCACCTCACAGAGCATGTGAGCTGAAAAGTCCTTGGGACGTAGACTGCCTAGCAACAACTAAAAACATTAGTGTGTTATCAACATTCTTCTTATACTAAATCCAAAACATAGCACTATACCAACTACTAGAAAGAAAATTAATTCTATCCCAGCCAAAACCAGGACAGCTGTTTAGCTATTAATGGGCAGGTTCTTGTTCTTGCTATGGGGCTTGCTTGCCTTACTGTATATTATCTGATCATCTTGCTCTGCTGTGCCTGGGAACACTTTGATAACCGCAGTGGCCATGTGCCTGGGCTGGCAGATGGCCAGGGCATCGCTGCTGTTTCTGTGCTGCTATACTGGACAGGCTGGAACTCCAGTGTGAACCTGAGTCAAAGGGACTGTGACCTGTAGATGAGTCCACGTGGGAGCAGGACACGCCGAAGCATCTGTGGCCGTGGATAAGCCCATGCCCGAGCAGGTACATCCTGAAGTGCCTGTGGCCATGGTTATGTCTGTGCCACAGCAAGTATAGCTCTGAAGGGATTGTGGTCCAAGGATAAGTCCACACTGGAGAAGGTACACCTCAAAGCATCTGTGGCTGTGGATAAGTCCCTGCTGCAGCAGGTACGTCTTGAAGCGTCAGCATCTGTGCATGAGGTCATGCTGGAGCACCTCAAAGTGTGTGGCCATGGATAATSCCGTGACAGGGAACGTACACCCCTGGAGGGACTGCAGCCATAGGTAAGGCCATGTTGGAGCAGGTTTGCTTCTGAAGGGACTGTGGCTGTGGGTGAGGCCACGCTGGAGCAGGTATATCTCTGAAGGCATTGTGGCCCATGGAGAAGGCCACGCTGGAGCCGGTGCACCTCAAAGCAACTGTGCCTGTGCACAAGTCTATGCCGCAGCAGGTATAGCCCTGGAGAGACTGTGGCTCATAGATAAGACTCCACTTGAAGCAGGTACTCCCCTAAGGGACTGCAGACTGTGGATAAGTCCAAGCCAGAGCAGGGGCAAGAGAAGGAGTTCATTGCAATGTTAAACCCTATGGTCTGGTCCAAAGGGACCAGGGGTGGAGACGGTAATGGAAATACCTTTAAATTGTTGTAACACGGGATTTGAGTTTCATGTTGTGGGAATTGCTATAGCAGGAACCCCGTTGTTGCTAGCCAGGCAAGGAGMAAGGGGAGGAGTTCATTGCAGTGTCAAACCCTATAACCTGGCCCAAAGGGACCAGGGGTGGAGACTGTAATGGAAATACCTTTTGTCACGACCTGGCCTGATCAGACCAGGGGGTTGTAAAGGTTTTGAAATTCACTAGGGCTAAATTAAGATGAAAGGACACCAAACGATCAGTTAAGTGTTTTATCTAAGGCAGAAGCAAGCTGAACTGGGCAAGTGTTACAATAAACAGCCCGAACTTAGAAAGCGTAGCGGTAGGCAATGTGGGTTCTATTAAAGATGTAGAAGAAGAAAAGGAAAGAGAGGAAAAGAGAGAAAGAGAGAGAGAGAGAGATCACCACCCTTGGATCCCGCAATGATGACGATGATGGGTGCAGCAATCTTCCGTTGGCGGGTGCGTTGTCGACTCCTTAGGTTGGTGTCTTTTTACAGTCGTCCCGTACCTCTCGGTTGCGTCAGCCACGTAGTTTCTCAAACTTTTCGCACAGGCGCTGTTGTGGAGAGGGGTGGTCGTGAGGGGTCTCTCAGTGGTCTTTAGGTGGTCGTGAGCCCCTTCCTCAGATAAACTCTGTGTGACCTTTTGCCRTATATGGTGAGATGTCTGGCTTGGGCAGAACATGGAGCTGCACACCCTCCAGCACGCCCTGGGTGTMCTGTGTTATCCGACTCCTCATTTGCACCTTATCACTGCTGTGCAGAACCCATTTGCAACAATGTTTGAGGCATCTACTTCACATTAACTCTTTCAGTCTCTCACACCTCTAAATTGTTGTAACCCAGGATTTGAGTTGCATGTTATAGGAATTACTATAAGCAGGAACCACCTGAACCAGTGGATGACAAACCTTACAAGAAACAGTGCAAGTACAGCAGTGACCTGACCTGAGCTGGCTTTGGTGCCCAATAACTCCACACAACACACCACCTCTCCTGTCCTGAGTGACCACCATAAGATGGAGCCCAAAGTCATGGACTAAATGAACTCAATGGGCATTCTGTGGACATTTACGGACATTTTACAGACATTTCACAGAGGTGGTCCATAGACTAAGGGAATTATATCTGTGTATTATATCAAAGGATGGAAAGGGGGGTGGTAGTTAATGAGAATGTATTGGACAGTGTGGGACCTGAGCATGACATAAATAGTATGGAATAAGGGGTAGATACTGTCCTGGTTTTGGCTGGGATAGAGTTAATTTTCTTCCTAGTAGCTGGTATAGTGCTGTGTTTTGGATTTAGTATGAGAAGAATGTTGATAACACACTGATGTTTTAGTTGTTGCTAAGTAGTGTTTACACTAGTCAAGGACTTTTCAGCTTCCCATGCTCTGTGAGGTGCACAAGAAGCTGGGAGGGAGCATAGCCAGGACAGCTGACCCCAACAGACCAAAGGGATATTCCATACCAGATGACATCATGCTCAGCATATAAAGCTGGGGAAAAAAGAAGAAAGGGGGGGATATTCAGAGTGATGGCATTTGTCTTCCCAAGTAACCGTTACACATGATGGAGCCCTGCTTTCCTGGAGATGGCTGAACACCTGCCTGCCGATGGGAAGTAGTGAATGAATTCCTTGTTTTGCTTTGCTTGCGTGCACGGTTTTTGCTTTACTTATTAAACTGTCTTTACCTCGACCCACGAGTTTTCTCACTTTTACTCTTCCGATTTTCTCTACCATCCCACTGCAGGGGAGTGAGCGAGCAGCTGTGTGGTGCTTAGTTGCCAGCTGGGGTTAAACCACGACACTCATATAGGTTGAGAATGGCAGCCTAAATCCTTGACAGTGCCGTGCACATCAGACCGCAGTTAGGGAAAAACAAGAAGTTCTTGTATTTGGTAGTTAAACTCTTGGAAATGACAAAGACAACAGGATTGGCCATGAGATTACTTGATTGTGCAATACACTTATCAATGTGGCACAGCTGTGCCATCGCAGATCAGGTATTTCCAGTGAAAAGAAGGAGCAGCAATGCTTATACCTTACCTAAACCATCATGCACATTTTACCTGTAATGAAGAAAAAAATCCTCAGACTGGAATAGACACAAAGATGGGCCACTGGCAAGACTGGAAAATGTACATCTTACTATTGAAGAAAGGATTAGTTTTGATCTAAGAAAATTAAGTCCAACAAAGGATCTGGTTGCTTTCCTGAAGGTTATCAGAATGTGGCCATTAGGAAGCAGCAAACTCTATTAAAACTTAAGGACAGATGTTGGCACAAGCACCAACATGGATATATTTAAGATAGGAATTAGRCTGATTGACAGAAACATCCAGGATGTACTGTTCTGTCAGCAGTGGGAAAAAGAAAACAAAGTGGTGTTAAGACAATGCTTGGTAAAATCATATGTGTCTGTAATGATAAAACACTGGATTTTTTTAGTCCAGGAATTTCCTTCCACTTCTATAGTTCTRTGAGAACATCCTATGTTTTGTGAGTATGTTGTGGGTTGACCTTGGCTGCCAGGTGCCCATAAAGCCGTTCTATCATTCTCCTTCCTCAACAAGTCAGGGGGAGAAAATAAGATGAAAAGTTGTTCCCTAATCTAGCATGGGGTCCCTTCCATGGGATACAGTCCTTCATGAATCTGCAACGTGGGTCCTTCCCACAGGATGCAGTTCTTCAAGAAGTGGTGCAGCATGGGTCCTTCTCACGGGGTGCAGTCCTTTGGGAACCAGCTGCTCCAGTGTGGTCCCCCACAGGTCCTGCCAGCAAATCTGCTCCAGAGTGKGCTCCTCTCCACGGGGTCACAGTCCTGCCAGGAGCCCGCTCCAGCACAGGCTTCCCACGGGGTCACAGCCTCCTTTGGGCATCCACCTGCTCTGGCGTGGGGTCCTTCATGGGCCGCAGGTGGATATCTGCTCCACCGTTAACTTCCATGGGCTGCAGAGGCACAGCCTGCCTCCCCATGGTCTTCACCATGGGCTGCAGGGGAATCTCTGCTCTGGTGCCCGGAGCACCTCCACCCCCTCCTTCACTGACTGGGTGTCTGCAGAGTTGTTTCTCTCACATATTCTCAGTATTGGCTTCCAGCTGTTGAGCAGGTTTTTTTACCCTTTCTTAAATATGTTATCACAGAGGCGCTATCAGCGTTGCTGATGGAGGGGGAAGTGGGGATTTCATTCCTCATAATCTGGCTTTAGAAGCAAGAATGCAATTGGTTTTACAAGTTGCTTGGAAAATATTTAAAGGAAGGAAATATTATGAAAATATCTCAAAGAAGATTAAACTTCTTTGTCTTCCTTCCTCTACATCACAGTTTTTGGGGGCAATAGAGAAAGGTATCGGTCTCAAACTTAATGAAAGCTCAGAAAAAAGCAATGTTCAGCTTTATTAAATGAGATCCATAAAAAGCAAATAAAACTGTTCAAAAGACAAGTAAATGTTATCAATGAGATGACCTATCAGATCAATTAATTCTCCAACTGACCAGCAAAATTAAGCATTCCTGGTAATGATCCATGTGTAGTTAAAGAGGAGGAAAGAACCAGAGAAATTGTCTGTTTTGAAGTCTGTCTGCATTGCACACATTTACCTAACTCTATTTTATAGACCATAGAGATGATGAGATAATGAACATACTGAATGGGTAGAATTAATTTCATACTATTGGCATATGTTTCTTGATGAGGAATTAATAAGAATTTGMCAATAAGGAATATGCCATTCACTTCACAAAACCACTATTTTAATCAAAGCTCATTTTCCTATTAAAGGATATACTTGTACTATTAAGGGTGAACAATATGAAGTGTTCACCCACAAAATATTAATCATTCAGTCATTCTCTACCTATCAGTAAATATAGTCTCATACTTGCTATTAAAATATGGGTTTGCATTTCAGTGTTTACCGTATGACCAAACATGTTTGATTGTGAAAAAGAAATAATGGACATATTAAAATCTTAGAAAGTTACTTCATTTTTGAAAGGTTGCATATGGTCAATCACTTCCATGGATATCCATCAGTGATTATTAATCAATCGACACCTATTATCAATCCATTCTAAAGCAACAAATTAAGCAAACTTCATAATGGACTTGTTATAGCTAGATAATATAGAAGATGAAAATGGTTTCCAAGATGTCTGCCATTCCTTACAGGTTTAGGAGTCTGATGTTCTGTATGTGGAAGATTTTTTGGGGACTTTGGATTCATTCAGCGTTTATTTAAAACACATGATGTATTTGACTACGAAGCCAGTTTAAGAACTTCCAAGTGTCTCTTACCCGCGGCTGCCCATCTTTTCTCCACACAAACAATTCACTATCATCTCCTCAGTTTTGTCAGCACAAGTTTCTGAGGGGCTACACTGTAAAGCCAACCACTGAAAAAATCCAAGTTGAGATGACCCAGGACATTGATGTATAATCATATGAATATTCTCCCCTAAAATGTCTGACAAATGCATATCACCCTACTGGAGTATATACAGTCGCGCTATTGCAGAGTCATCTCCAGTAACTGTGAGTAAGAGCAAGGGCTTTGACTTCAAAGTCATCAGCTATATTCTGACAGAAACATTGACTTTAAATCTTTCATGGAACTACTGCATCTCATTAAATACACATTTAATAATAGATTTTTTTCAGTAATGTCTGTTCATGTGTCAAGTAGTATGCGGAAGAAATGAGTTTCAAAGATGAATGATACACAGATCATATCTATTTTTTCCGTTCTTTAACACTGTCTTTAAGTAGTTTTACAAGATTTCATAGGAAGTGTGTCCAGTAGTAAAGCATGGAATTTTCATAGGTTCCAAATGTGAACCTTAAATACAAGATTGTACTGGTTTTGACTGGGATAGAGTTAATTTTCTTCATAGTAGCTCATATGGTCCTGTGTTTTGGATTTGTGACCAAAACAGTGTTGATAATACACGGATGTTTTAGTTATTGCTGAACAGTGCTTACACAGCATCAAGACCTTTTTTGTTTCTCACTCTGCCCTGCCAGCAAGTAGGCTGGGGGTGCACAAGATGTTGGGGGGGATGCTGTCAGGACAGCTCACCTCAACTGAATAAATCCCACACCATACAATGTCACACTCAGCAATAAAAGCTGTGGGAAGAAGGAGGAAGGGGGGACATCTAGAGTTATGGCATTTGTCTTCCCAGGTAACCATTACACGTGATGAAGCCCTGCTTTCCTGGAGATGGCTAAACATCTGCCTGCTGTTGGGAAGTAGTGAGTGAATTCCTTATTTTGCTTTGCTTGCGTACGCAGCTTTTGCTTTCCCTATTAATCTTAATCTCATTCCATCAGCTTTGTCACTTTTATCCTTCCGAGTCTCTTCCCCATCCTGCTGCAGAGGGAGCAAGCAAGCAGTTGTGTTGGGCTTAGCTGCCTACCAGCGTTAAACCACAACAAAGATGAAACCGTGCATCATTTATTTTCCTCATTCATTATTAGAAATATTTTCTTAATATGTTACCCATATTTTCGCTGCTGCAGGTTAAACACATTCCCTTTTCTTCATGCAATACAGTAAACCAGACTATTCTTACCTTTTCACCAGCCACCTTCACGCATTTAAAACCTTGTTATTCTTAAAACCTTGTTATTCTGTTCCTGACCAAGTCTTCTAATCATTAGGTTAAATAACTCAAATTGGTTCATGCTTTCCTCAGTTTTCATAATTTCTAACTTAATGGTTGTTTTCCATATTTCCTAATGGATTTGTATCCTTTTTTGAAATTGAGAGGTCACAAATGGATATCATATTCACCCAGAAGAACATGAAGACTCCCTGGAATAGGATTTGAGATCTAATTCTAATAAGATAACCTAAAGTAATCTTTGTTGACTAAAATTACCTCATGGGTCAGCATATTTTTCATCCAGGAAAAGGTAAGTTCATGAATCCTTTGATAATTAATATAAATTCAATTTATAAAAATTTGATTTTTTTCCAGAAATTTTTTTTGTTTTTAAACTTTCTGTGACAGAATTTTTTAAGATTGTTCCACAAGCTTAWTTTTTTTTAAAATAGCATGCAATAGCACTTTTAAATTTGATTTTAACTACATTGTATCTAAATTGCAATGACTGTGGAATCACAGTTTGACAATTGTCATAGTTTCACATTAGTAGAAGTTTGAAATATTTCTAGTGGCTCATCATCATTCTATTTTCTTCACACTTAATGAATGCATTTTTAACATGTAGGTATATTAATTACATTATAATGTAATCACAAGAAATTAGCCATGGTTACAACTGTCAAGACAAAACCATTGTATGTTACATGGTGCAGCATGCTTATAACCACCATTTTAAAAAGTAATCCTCTACTGAACCTGCATATTCATAAGTTAATGATCACAATAGTATTTATTCAGAACATACAATATGTAAATGGTACCATTGGTATTGCTCCTAGTCTTATTATGAGCCTAATTGTGTCTCAAAGACTTAAAAGGTAATTCATGTTTCCGATTAATAAGCACAAATCACTCATGGTGTTCCTGAGAAAAAAGTTGCAAAGGAAGTAATTTATTATGGAGAATATTCTACATATGTACTTCTGCAAGCATGAATATCAGGGATTTGTGGTACTCTTGACATTTTTATTAACAAAATTGGTGATTGTTTTTAACCAATAATTTTCATACTTTCAAGGCATATCATTTGTTTTCATTAGAAGTTTTCACTTGTTTAATGTTCACAGTTTGTGGGTTATTTATTTAAACTACAAGTAAAATCTTCTTTCTCTCACACCTCATACCTGAGTTTGTGCTAAACCATTTTAGGAAGGTAAAATTTTGTAGTAGTTATAGAAGTAACATAGTCATTTCAATTTTGCTTTGGTATGTTGCATTCATCTCCCCGGTCCATGTAATCCACTTTCCAACTGTTTGCTTTTCTAAGTTTTCCTTTTTCCATGGCTAATAATGTCACTAAAGAAATGGTAAGAACACATTTGTAGTTATTCTCCCAAAGCACTGTATATAGTTTCATTTTATTAAAAGAATTCTTTTGAGCAAGGTCATTTTAAAACAAGCCTTTAGCTACTGTCTGTAAAAGTAATTCTTGTATGTGACCTTATCAAGACACATATTTACATGACTTATTAGTGTCACATGCTTTATTTTAGAAGACTATATCAAACTCTGTAGATCATTGAACAAAACAAAAAAAACCAMCAACAACAAAAAAAGAGTTTGTCAACTAGGAATACATGAAAATGAAATCTGAAAACATACACAAAAGAGATGTTTTATCTTCTAAAAAACAATATAGTTAGAAGACAATCTTTTGTGATAAATGATTGTACTTCCCTCCTCACTGGAAAGCACTAGGTTTTGTCAAAACAATAGTTAATAATAAGGTATATATTTGCCTTCCTTCTCACAAAGTTTTCCTTCTTCAGCTAATATGGCTGCCTTCTCTGATATATTTTTTCTAAAAAATACACTGCATATAGAAGTTAGAGGGAATGAAAGATATGAGAGTTGTATCAAGTTGGCTTGACGTAAGCTTCTCCAATGCAGAAATCAGACAATTTCATTAGCAACCATATGAGTATAKCAGGTGTCATTAAGTTCTGCTGAGAGCTAACAAACTGCCAACTGAGAGACCACAGGTTTGTGAGTGGTGCRTTTTGCTCATACTTCAGTTAAAGGAGTGCAAATAGTGTAGTAGATTATCAGTTTGCAGTGAACATTGTAATGACCACATTCTTGCTGAGAAGAGAGGATTGAGAGAAAAATGAATAGTCACTGTTCAAGTAAATAGATTAACCCCACCAGCAGATGCTGAAAGCATTATTTTCTCTTAAATATGCCAGAGTATCTTTTGAGTATCTTTTGAGTAGCTTTTGAGTATCAAAAGTCATTAAATCAAATGARAATTACACATCTCATTTGAACTGACCTTTAAATCATTACACCAGTTACCAAAAAATCTAAAAACCAGACTGTTTGGAAAATATCATTTGGGCCTTTAGCTAAGTAGCAATTCAACAGATGATTAATATGCCTCAAAGGGCTGTCTTCAGCATCTRTATCATGTAATTGGAAGATGAGGACAGAATCTTTACTTCATCCTTTCCTCCTGCCTGCAACAAGGGAACATAGCTACAATCTTAAATGTTGTATCAAGTAATCATTTATTTTTGCTTCAGATTTCCAGCTGCAAGGATATTTGTGTTTCACTGCACTCTTGAGCTTGTATATTTGTGCCTTATAGCACAATAGGATATATTATAGCTATCCCTAGCTGCTGGATTTTTTTCTCAAAATAATAACGCAGATAATAAAATATTAAAGAAAAATCTGAGAGCTGTATAATATATTACAAGTTACAGCTGGAGGAGGAACATTTAAGCTTTGAGGTCTTTTTTAAACTACACCAGAAGTGACATTTTAGAGGAGCCTTTGCAAGGGTACTTGTGGGATATATGAGCTTTTAGATGTAAGCTGCTATGGCCCAGATCTCTGAAAATCTTTAAAGTGAGGTTGTATGTTCTTTTACCACCTTTGATTTGAAAAGAGAAACAAACACCACATAAACCCAGCAAACTTGGGATGTAGAAATCTGAGTGCATTTTTAACGAGCGAATGTATTTGTCATGGGGGGTTGATTGTATGTAGTTGCTACTAAGAAAACACCTTTACAGTTTGAGGTGGCAAAACATACAGTTTAAAACTTCTTATTCATTGGAAGCTGTCTCTTATCCTAAACTCGAACTTCAGTTTTATTTTGCTTTCAGTAATAGAATACTGTCATAGTCATTGTAAAGTCTAGACTCACACAGTTTTTAAAATCAACATTAATTTATATAGCTTTCAAATAAAGGACTGAGTTTTTATTTTCACTTGGTCCAGAAGAGTTAAAAAATCAATGTTTATCCTGGAACCTTTTGCTGTTTAAAGGATTACTAGATTATATGTACACTAATTTTTATTTTTTTTGTCTTTGGACAGATAAATGAAACATACTGTACATAGTGTATGTCATGGTTTAACCCCAGCTGGCAACTAAGCCCCACACAGCTGCTCGCTCACTCCCCCCCAGTGGGATGGGGGAGAGAATCAAAAGAGTAAAAGTGAGAAAACCCGTGGGTTGAGGTAAAGACAGTTTAATAGGGAAAGCAAAAGCCGTGCACACAAGCAAAGCAAAACAAGGAATTCATTCACTACTTCCCATCGGCAGGCAGGTGTTCAGCCATCTCCAGAAAAGCAGGGCTCCATCACGTGTAACGGTTACTTGGGAAGACAAAAACCCATCACTCTGAACGTCCCCCACTTCCTTCTTCTTCCCCCAGCCTTATATGCTGAGCATGACGTCATATAGTATGGAATGTCCCTTTGGTATCTTTTGGGGTCAGCTGTCCCAGCTGTGTCCCCTCCCAACTTCTTGTGCACCCCCAGCCTACTCGATGGTGGGGTGGTGTGAGAAGCAGAAAAGGCCTTGATGCTGTGTGTAAGCACTGCTCAGCAATAACAAAAACATCTCTGTGTTATCAACACTGTTTTCRGCACAAATCCAAAACACAGCCCCATACTAGCTACTGTGAAGAAAATTAACTGTATTCCAGCCGAAACSAGGACAGTGTATTATTATATGCTGAATTGACATGGAATTTTTTTTTTCTTATCCATGAATTAAAGCAGTAGTAGCAATGTAATAGTCACTTACAGGTACATATCATGCAGTCTGATATGGCATCTTCATGAACTAATTAGATTGTGAAATTTCCATCAATATACTCCTCATTCATCAAAATATCTTAGTCCATTGTAATGAAATTTTATTTTCTTTTGATCATTCAAGAACAATTCCAATGTAATTGGCATTTTATTAAACAAGAGCTGGAAAGTATTTTGTATTCCATTATGATTATTACTTGTAAGAAGATAAAAAAAGAACATATCACTGACAATTCTCAGACATTTTATCACTTATGCAACATTTATGAATTTTAAGTAAAGCAACCAAATACAGTGGTAACAAAAATTACCAGCAAAGAATAATCTACAACATTGATCAAAATTCTAACAAATGCAGATGTTGCCCAAGCTGTTATTTTGCTTCAGGGAATATTCTTCATAAAAAGCACATGAGGGCTATATTACTGGATTCAATAGGTAGCTATTTTTTCTATATAATCTCTTTGCATATTTGATTGAAATGTTCTTTTATCATGGTACATTCAGTTACATCATTGACATCTAACTACAGAAGAGCCAAGTGCTGCCCTGATATTTGATTTTAAACTAGTGGACAAGTGATGGACAGGCAATTCAATGAATTTTAATAGACTAGACTATAATTCAAAATTATTTTAACATTCACAAAAAAMCGCCGTGTTTATTTTTATTCTTTGTCTTGAACTTTGTTACAACCCTACAACATGTTATTTGTTCAAGGAAGGGTGTTAGCCCTTTACTTCTTTTACAAGCGTGAGAGGATCACAATACTGATGAAAGCGCTCACTAGAGCATATGAACTTTAATAAAGTGGGTCAGGATAGAACAATTTTGCTTACTACATTGTGTAAGAGATTTCTTTATAACTCTAAGAGCTCACACATTTCATTTTCCAGCTCCTCAAGTACAAGTACACTTTCATTTGTTTCTCCCCTGTTGCTCAATCTGACAGACTTATGTTGTGTCCCAACACCACTAATACTTTCTTCTTCCCTCCAGACTTTTCTCCTAGGCTCCTCCACTTCCATGCATGTTTCCATTGCTTCTTTCTGCTCTGACACACTTCTGCTCATCCACTTGTATTAAAATTTGATTTCCTCTCTCTAAATTATTTTTACTCTCTTCTTCCTCTCCCTAAAACCTGGCATTTTCCTTCCCCACCTCATCTTATTTCACTTTTCTTTCCACTCAAAAAATCCAACTCTTACTTTTCTCCTCAGATATCTCCCTTTCATCTTCTCCCTGTGATTTTTTACAATGACCCAAGCCTCTGCTTCTTTACATATGCACCCCTCATTCTTTTTTTTTTTTTTAATTAAAGAATAGAAGACTTTTTTTCTCTTACTCCACAGACCTTAAATAGTTCTAAGGAAAGGCCTAAGCTAGAAAGGTGCTGAGCTGGCTGGTCACTGGAGTCTGTCAAAAGAGAGAAGAAAATGCACTTCTTTACAAATGAGTGGCAAAAAAACARCCAAAAAAAACCCCCCAGACAGTTACGGTACTGAGGTACTGAAGAACTTAACACCTTTCTGTTGTTTTGGCCAGTTCCCTTCATGGCCAGCAAAATTTACTCCCTGAAAAGAGGAAAAATCTCCAACTTTCTTCCCTATAATTGTATCTATGGTCTAATGTAGGATGGTTCTCATCAATTCAATAGTTTCCTCTATTTACCTTTTAAGAGGAGGAGAAACTATTAAAATTACACTAAGAAAACAGACTGACAAATGTTAAGTAGCAAATATTTCGTCAATAATTCCACTGTTAAGAATCCAACAGACAAATAAACCCCAGAACTGTTTTGTCTTATGCTGTAAAGGAGACAAAACCAAGAAATTATAATTTTTTCCTTCAGATGCTCTGAAAATGAGTCAGCTGTTATAAGCAAGTTTTCAGGATCTGCAGATGTTCCTTCAGAGATTTAGGCATCTAAACCTTTGTACTGTATTGTGTTTTCTATTTTCCATCATTGAATTTGCATAACCTGTTTTCTCTTTTGAGGACATCGATGGATTTATAAATTAAACTACCTTTAATTACAGAGACTGGATCATAAGTGAGAGAACTTTTCACCTGACAGCTACAGTTAGGTCAAATGAAACAAGACATTAATATAATTTTTTTGTTTGTTTTTTATGTACAACTCTCTGAAACACAAGCAACAAGAGAAACTACAAATGATTATATTCATTAGGAACTCTTGTGTGTACACCCAAATTGTGTATTCTACATCCCAAAATTTCTTTGAAAGACCTTGAACAAAAGAGGTACAGATGCCTGAATAGGAATAAGTTTCCTGCCTTATCAAGCACCACTCATTGAAAATTTATTTCATTGTGTCTTAAATTTACTACCAATGCATTACTGTTATCAGTATTCAGGGCCACATTTCACAGTGTGTTGAAGAATAGAAAAATCTATCCAGAGATGGAGCAGTAAGCAGATGAAAAGTGCTTTTCAGTCTATTCTAGATACAGCTCTTTTTTTCCTCCCTTCTGTAATTATCATATTCCAATAACATTTTAACAGTAGTTGAAAATAAATTCCTGAACAACAGTTATTACTACTTTATAGCACCACACATCTGCATAGGATTTACACAGCATTAAAATCTCAAGAACTTCAAAATCAGCTAATCAAATGTCATAATGTTATTCATAAGTGCAGGTCTGTGGACATTCAGCAGGGTGGTCATGTGAAAAAGGTATGTGGGATTTGGTACCAAGTTAAGACACATAGTTGCAAATGCTGAGGTTCAATGTGCAAGTACATCAGCTGAGGCAGAGAGACTACTAACCATTAAAAATATTATGCTTTAATTTACACTTCCAGGTTCTTAAATGTTTTATTTTAATTTCATAAAGTTGGGTGTGATTCTGACAAACCAAAAGTTTGGCAGACACAGAGATATTGCCTTATCATCTTGAGGGCGCTCACGAGGCAGGTGCGGGACAACCGGGGGATCGGACCCAGCCAGCATGGGTTCATGAAGGGCAGGTCCTGCTTGACCAACCTGATCTCCTTCTACGACCGGGTGACCCGCCTAGTGGATGAGGGGAAGGCTGTGGATGTGGTCTACCTGGACTTCAGCAAAGCCTTTGACACCGTCTCCCACAGCATTCTCCTGGAGAAGCTGGCAGCTCATGGCTTGGACGGGTGTACTCTTMGCTGGGTAAAAAACTGGSTGGACGGCCGAGCCCAGAGAGTTGTGGTGAATGGAGTCAAATCCGGTTGGCGGCTGGTCACGAGCGGTGTTCCCCAGGGCTCAGTTTTGGGGCCAGTCTTGTTCAACATCTTTATCAATGATCTGGACGAGGGGATCGAGTGCACCCTCAGTAAGTTCGCAGATGACACCAAGCTGGGCGGGAGTGTTGATCTGCCTGAGGGTAGGAAGGCTCTGCAGAGGGATCTGGACAGGCTGGATCGATGGGCCGAGGCCAATTGCATGAGGTTCAACAAGGCCAAATGCCGGGTCCTGCACTTCGGTCACGACAGCCCCAGACAACGCTACAGGCTTGGGGAAGAGTGGCTGGAAAGCTGCCCGGCAGAAAAGGACCTTGGGGTGCTGGTCGACGGCCGGCTGAACATGAGCCGGCAGTGTGCCCAGGTGGCCAAGAAGGCCAACAGCATCCTGGCCTGTATCAGGAATAGTGTGGCCAGCAGGARTAGGGAGGTGATCGTGCCCCTGTACTCGGCACTGGTGAGGCYGCACCTCGAATACTGCGTTCAGTTTTGGGGCCTCACTACAAGAAGGACATTGAGGTGCTGGAGCGTGTACAGAGACGGGCGAAGGGTCTAGAGAACAGGTCTTATGAGGAGCGGCTGAGGGAGCTGGGGTTGTTTAGCCTAGAGAAGAGGAGGCTGAGGGGAGACCTTATCGCTCTCTACAACTATCTGAAAGGAGGCTGTAGAGAGATGGGTGCTGGTCTCTTCTCCCAAGTAACAAGCGATAGGACGAGAGGAAATGGCCTCAAGTTGCGCCAGGGGAGGTTTAGATTGGATATTAGGAAAAATTTTTTCACCGAAAGGGTAGTCAGGCATTGGAACAGGCTGCCCAGGGAAGTGGTGGAGTCACCATCCCTGGAGGTGTTCAAAAAACGTGTGGATGAGGTGCTTCAGGACATGGTTTAGTGGGCATTTGTACTGGGTTGATGGTTGGACTCGATGATCTTAGAGGTCTTTTCCAACCTTAATGATTCTATGATTCTATGATTCTATGATCTCTTTGCCTAGCAAACCTGATATTCCACTGCAGTTCTTGCCTCTCTACTTAGTACATTAAAAAAGATCTGCAGAGTCTTTCTCGCCTGAGACAAATAGGAACTTCTCACAGGCAAGAAAGTCCTGAAATCATTGATTTCTAAGAAAATTCTCTCCCTGTTTTCAGAAAAGCTGAGTTTCTATTCATAATAGTTGTAAAGAAACCCTACAAAGGCATGAAATGAGGAACTGTTCTTGCTGCAGCTGTTGTCAAAACTTAAAAGCACTGGAAGCACTACATATTTTTAGTGTTTATAGGAATTGTGATTTGCCTTGCACCTAAGAAATGAAGGTCTGTAATGAGCATCACAGAACTTAACAATTCYGTGGTTACTCTGGACTCAACCCCTCTGAGAGTGCGAATTTATGGGGTGTACACTTATTCCTCATGCTCAGGCTGGGGGAGCCAGGCCCAGGCAGTCTTTCCACCTGGGGGTAGCACTCCTGTATCCAGACAACAGAGGGCTAAAATATGAAGTTGAATTGACTGTGCATCTAAACAGGTTCCTATGGGAACTGAAGAACCATGGTAGACAAAACCAAAGAAAACACATCTGTCAGAATGAGATGAGGTAATGAGGTAATGAGGCACGTGCTGTGACCATGCAGAGATTCAGCCCGGGATAGAGAGTCCAAGAAGGATCAGGGAGGGGAGGAATGCTTAGGGGGCATCCATGTTCAAATAATCATTGCCAAGAAGTCATAAAATATGCTAGGGCATGAAAAGAAATTACTGACATTACTGAAATTTTAGAAAGCAGAGGCAGAACAGAAAAGCTATTTACTTAAAGAAGAGATTAATTACAAGTTAGGATGTGCAGTCTGTGAACAGCTCAGGTTAGGGGAGATGATAATTGTGAGGGTAAGAGGGTAAGCAGAATTAAAAAAGGGCAAATAGGACCAATTCAGAAGGACTGTGTAGTGAACTAATGGCAAGATATACCAAGTACAATATGAAGCATGAAGTATTTAAAAGACACGAATTGCAAGGGAGGACAAGATTATGCCATTGGCTATTGCATTTATTATTTTTCTTAAGACCATCTTGTTGGCAGTTGTACACTGGATTGTTGAAGAAAGAATATCTAAGAACTAGTAAAAGCTACCTACCAATATTTCAAAGGAGTAAAAAAGCATTCACAGAGATACCTATTTTTTTTTTCTATCATGGTAAAAATCAATAAAATCTTTTTTTTTATTTATTTCATTGTCCTGGTTTTGGCTGGCATAGAGTTAATTTTCTTCCTAGTAGCTGGTATAGTGCTGTGTTTTGGATTTAGTATGGGAAAAATATTGATAACACATGGATGTTTTAGTTGTTGTTAAGTAGTGTTTACACTAGTCAAGGACTTTTCAGCTTCCCATGCTCTGCCAGGTGCACAAGAAGCTGGGAGGGAGCATAGCCAGGACAGCTGACCCCAACTGACCAAATGGGTATTCCATACCATATGACATCATGCTTGGTATGTAAGTAGGAGGCGTGGTCCAGGAAGTAGTGATCGCTGCTTGGTTATCGGTCAGTGGGTGGTGAGCGATTGCACTGTGCATTACTCCTTTTATATATTCTGTCATCATAATTATTTTTTTTTTCTTTCCTTGTATGTTCTATTAAACTGTCTTTATCTCAATCCACAAATTTGACTCACTCTCCCAAATCCCACTGGGAGGGGGAGTGAGTGAGCAGCTGTGTGGTGTTTGGCTGCCTGACGGGTTAAACCACAACAATCTGGAGAAATTATTAATTCCTTCTAAATCACAACATTTTCAAATATGATCATGCACTTTTTAGTTCCAAAATGATATCCTAGAGTAATTCTCTTCGTTGTTCTCAGCCTAAGCTTTTGTTAGCAGACAGAGATAAGCAGAATAAATTCTCTATAATGGGGTCCAATGAAATTGGTCTTTGTATCAAAACAAGAAGCTGAATTTGTCTCCTACCCAGTGTTATCTGTTAACAGTAAATGAAACCATCAACACAAGTCACCACAACATTTTAAAAGAAACAATTACCTTACATCACATTTGCAAAGGGAGTGTTCCAAATTCAAAAGGTCATTATGCAATAAAGCCAGTCATGTTAAGCACCGTCTTTAGAAAAAGCTGTAAAATTTATTCGCATTATATAAATATTTAGCATTGTAGACTAACCTGTAGCAACTGTGTGAAGTATGTTATGATCTATTCTTGAATATGTTTACTCTTTCATAAGACTCCCTTCATTGAGATGCATGTATGTTTTTCCTTTTAACATCAGCAAATCTTTGCAGACACAAATCACGAAGCATAGGATAACATCTTTTTTATTTTATAAGGATGATACACTACAACACCAAATATTTCAACCAGGAAAGACTTTTTCTTTTATTCTCCTCTCCCAAGTTTTTAAGTTGATTAGAAAAATCAAAACTCCGCATTATTCCTTTACTACATAAAGGAGTAATGGATACTCACAGGTATCAGACACTGGTGCTATTTTCCTCACGTGATAGAACTATTTGTTGTTGTCTTCCTTTTGACTATGTTATTGCTTTAGCTTCAATGCACAGGCCACATTTCCTAAACAACAGAAAAAGGTATTTGTGTAGAGAGGGAGGGGGCAGAATTCTACCTGAGGTGGTGGTGAATAGTTCTGATACAGCTTTTACATGAAAGAAAGTGTTATTGAAAGAACACTATATGACCAATAGCCACTAGAAGACAAAGTTATTCTGTTAAATGATGATGGTGAGTTTTATCTAAGGTTAATTACAGTCTTCATTGAAATGTAAAAAAAAAAAAAAATTCTAAAGGACATGTTGCTAGCCAGCAACTCAAAATCTATTTGTTCTGCTGAACTGTCAATAACCTTTCAGGCCTTGCATTATTTTTACAGAAACAGAGATGGCATCACTTTTAAAGGAACTACTGCTTAATATATCAGTCAAACTGTCCTCTATTATTGTATATTTTAAAAAAACAAAGTCCAAAAAATTATGAGGTAGTTGTTTTTGCATTCTAATCCAGTCAAACTTGTTGTGATTAAATTGAAGAAGAAATCAGAGAAACATTGAAGATTTCCATAAGCTTTTTGCTCATTCCAAGATGTCTCTTAAAATAACAGTTTCTAAGTCTGAAAAAAGTGACATTTCTAGCATGAGAAAAAAAATTATGAAAAACAATCTGGCAGAGACTAGCTTTTGAAAAAGGCAGTAATTGCAACTGTGTTAGTGAAATAAAAATGGGATATGAGTATTAAAACTTGGGTCTAACCATTATTTTGCATTGAAATATAGGTCAKTTTAGCAAAAGAACTTCTACAGTGGAAAAAACCCCATACATTGAAGACAACCACATGGATCACAAATTTAGTAATGGGATCTGGAGCCTTTCACTTTGAGGTCATGGGTTCAAATTGAGCCCAATTTTAGAACTGGCCAAAAGTTAATAGGAAGTAAAGGCCTTTTCTGACTTGTGTGTGAAATGATATAACAATATCATATTACTTTCTACTGGATTAGTATTTATCATTTAAAAAACAAACAAACAAACAAACAAAACACCTTAACAAAGAAAGATCAAAGACTTAGTCAATATAAAGAAAATGTATTCTTCTTGACCACTCCATGATCTGGATATACTGTAATTCTATTTTCATTTTGGAGAGATAAACTTTTGAAAAAAATGTTGCAAAGAGGTAATATTTTTTACAGACAATGTTGCATCGGTATTTAGCCTCAATTTTTCACCATCTGATCACCAGCTTCTCTACTGACATTAAATTCAGTACATTAGTCATTACTGGATGTGAGAACATAGTTGTTGTTGAAATGAGGCAATCAAGACAATTAAAACAGAAATACTCCAAATGACTGCAAGGGGTTAAAAAAAAGCCTCCAAACTGTGTCCAGGTAGGTTTTCATGAAGGATGAAAGTCAACATCACTGATCAAAACAGAATTTGACCAATACACACAGACTGTGATTCCTATTTTTGAAAAGTAAGATTAGATTTTTAATATGGAAAGGGAGGAGTAAAATCCAAGTATTACATTGCATTAAAAATTCACTGGAACCTAGCTATGAAGTGGTTCAATCTCTGGAGTTGCCTGTCTTTATTCATTGATTATTGTAGGACCCAAGGATAACCTCACTTCTGTTTTAGGCACTTAAAGCAAATACCTGAAGCTTTCAAGGACAAAGTGCATAGGCCTTATATATAATTTTAGAGTCCTGATTTCAGGAACAAGCAGTCARCAGCATTGTTCTCAATAATAACTATACGTTTATTATTCAAATTAGCTACTGAATAGATTGCTTTTTCAAAGCCCTTTTAACAATTAACATTAAATCTGCTAGAGAGATAGGAAATACGCTCGCTGCAGAATTACAGTGGTTTGCATCTTTTCTGAAATTCTGGTTAACTTGAGCCTTTATGTGTGAAGTCCTTTCAAACTCAGAAGGAAAATACACCTTAAATTATCAATACAATTTTCACTCAATCTGTCAGTTGTGGATCTTTTTTCTTTAGTAAGTTGTCTAAACTATCTTGCAGGTTGTGTTATTCCTCTTTGATGTTACATCAAGTGAGAAAGATTAAAGTCTAGCTTGAATTTATCACCGATGACATTTCTGTGACTTTGGTCCCTCAATCCTTTGTGATGGGAAGATGTCAGAACAAAGTCATCACAAATTATGTAATGTCACTCCACCTAAGCCACAGTGCCAAATAAGCTGATGAAGCATACTGTTGTGGAGTCTGTATCCTTCCATAGGGTACATTTATAGCTACTTGCCTTTGATTTATAATTCTCCTGAGATGATGAAATTCAGGACTAAATCATTTTGGACTGATCGTTCTATATCCTGCCTGATATTTTGATCCTTTAGTATACTGAATAACCTCAATTTCTAAAGTATAATTCCCCTCTATAGTCTTTCAGGATTAATTAATTAAGTTGTAGAAAAAGGGAGGAATTCAGCAGGAATTAAGGAATAAGTGTTCTATGTTTACACTTTTTATGGGCATGCAGTTAAAACTTTAGTTGTCATTTGTGATAATTAACAGGGGACAGTTTAAAATCTAAATGGTGAACAAAGCAGAAAATCGAATTTCTAAACTGAGTCTTAAAAGCATCAATAGGGAGATAGCTGTAGATAGATGGCTATTATCACAGAGGTGAAATAATAATTTTCCACAGACAGCATTGTACATTTATACTGATTCCACCACCTAGCTCTCTGCTCAACTCCACATCAAAGAAGCCCAGTATTTTCTGAGGGATAGAGGAAGATTTTTCCACACTTATACCTCAATGAACTACAGAGAATGCATACTTTTCTACTGTTTTTCAAAACATTAGCAAAAGTAGTAGCAAAAGTAACTGCTACAGGGGTGCAGCGTGGCAGAATGCCAGAATACACCATTGAAAGTAGGCTCTGGGACACAAAACAACTTGGGATAAGTCAGAGAAAACAAAATTGAGAATAAAGTTAAAAATGTTCATGTGCATGGACATAAAGAAGAGAGAGACTATTAAAGCTGGAGACTACAAAAATGAGAACAGGGAAGTTCCATTGACATTTTGGTAGCCTAGGGATGACTTATCACAGATTTCTATGAACTGGTCATACATAGAGCCTGATTCCTCAGGCTGTCATCCAGGTAGAGTATTGGGTCCTTTTCCAATAAAAATCTGGAAGAAACAACAGGAGGAGGATGGGAAAAGAGAGAGTCTGACTGAGAAAATTTTATGAGCCATTATTCATTACCTTTTTTTTGTGAAACAAACTACCTATCAGAGCTGCCAAGAAAAAGAAAAACCTTCCGGGGACAGGGAGAACTTCTATTTCAAAATGAGCAATCAAATTAACAGAGTCTCTCCACTGGAAAGCTTCAGTGGATGACTAACTGCTGCCTTCTGCTCATTACTTCTCTCAAAAGATGAATTGATGTCCTTTGTATTCTCCGGTAACTGAAGTTTCCGTTTTGCCTTTTCTATTTTTAAGAAGTAGTTACAGATGAAGAGAAAATGTGCTGCAGTAATAGAGCCACATCAGGAAATATCCTTCTCAGCTGCTGTTCAGAAACATTTGAAATGCCTTCTAATAGAATGCTGCTTGTCCCATAACATTTGTAAGTGACTGTGCTTCAAATGTAAATTTCTTCATTACATTGAATTGCATTAAATTTTATAAGTACTCTGCTGCTCATATCCCCTAAAAACAATTTGCTGAGAAAATAGAATGATGTGGTATGATGATATGCATCCATTAGATAATACCTGAAAATAGTTTTATAAACATATTTCATTTTAGTTGCTACTTAATGATTTAGTTTTAGTGGGTAGCTTATGGATTTAGCCATTCCGGTGCGATGAACTAGAATCATCTTCAGAGTTGGAAACTTTATTAGTTTGATTATTATGCCAAATATGATGAGCACATGTAGATTTATAAAGACAAAGATACAGTCCATTGACTATGCCTTTTTTCAGCCTTTAAAGGCACTAACTAGAAGGACATCTCAGCACTGTTAACAGCAGTTCTCTTCCCAGGGAGTACCTTATTAATGTTTGTGGTAGCAGATAATAATATGCAGATACTTTCTGACAATGTCAAAGTACTAACTTTAGGATGAGACAACAAAATTTAGGCTGAAATCACTCATGTTCATTAAAGATTCCTTTACAACCTACTCAAAAATCAGAGGCGTTAGAATGGGATGGCAAAATCCCAATACCCCTAATTACATCCTAATTGTCTAAACTCACTAGAACTACAAACAGATAAAGTGGTCTTCAATTATTTGGAACTACTGTGCATTTCTGCTCAACCTATCATGCCAATGACTAAACTGCACCTCGCATACAATTCTACATAAGGCCAATGGTGAGAAATATATTCATTAAATTTAATTCTAGGCAACATTTTGCTCTTAGACAATCCTCTAGAGCTYCATTGCTGTAATGCCCAATTCAACTAGCTAACCTTTGCATAAATACAAGAAAAGATGGATAACCATCACATACYTTGACTGCTTGGCAGAGATCATGCTAATCCAATAATAGGTAAAACAATATGGGCTCCAAAACACAGCAGTTTGAAMAAAAATAATGCAATGGCAGACTATTTTCCTATGTCTGCCTAAATCTTGTCTTAAATTTATTTACAAACACCTATAAAAGAACTGACTGACCAGACTCCTTTTTCTGTTGCAAAAAGGCTTTTAAGAGACCTAGGTAATGGGAACAGTAGCTGTCCYCAAAAGCATAATTTTGATCTGTTACAAAATAAATTACAAAAAGTAATAAATCAAACCACCAGCATATTAATATTGCTAACAAAGCAACAACAAAAAACCCTGTTCATTTATCTTCTACTTGTGCAGGCTTTTGGGAGCTGGAGCATTTTTACAATAACAATGTTATTTCTACGAAGCTTTGAGTACCCGTCTGTATGATATTGGGCAAACATATCATTTTTTTCAGAGCTGCAACACAGCAGGCCTTTCTCAAGTCCATGCCCACTATCTCCCAGAATGCCTTTTCCTCACCCCCCTCCTGTACTCCTGGTTCTCCTTGTTCAGTGGCCAAGTCCCTGAAAGCACTGTGAAACAGGCAATGGAACTGAAGTGGAGCCAGAAACTGCAAAGGAAGAATAATATTACACATTAACTGTTTAGCATTAATTTCCATATTGATTTCCTTATTWTTAAGCACCTGACTTGTTTCAGTGCAGTGCAGCAACACCTATGAACCTGCTCATGCAATTTTTGCACATGCAGTTTTCTGGAACTAACTTAATTTCCTATATGTAGACAATACAAAACCATTTAGAACACTTTCCTTGGAAAACAAAAGTGTATGATTTTAATAAATATAATGTTTCATATACTGACTCAGTATTTGCAGTAGAATGGTTGGCTTCTTTCACATGTAAATTTTTTTTATTTAGTTACCATGAGACATAACTCCTTAAAATAAGTGATTAAAATCCTGGTTGCTGGGGAACAATCACTCTGCCACAAAGTGAATGGCAATTTCACAAATATCACTAGAAAAGCTGCAATAGGTAGCACATGTGGGTGATGTCTCTAGCAGCTCTTTTTCTGATGAACAGGTGGAGCTAAGAAACTGTTAATAGGAGGGATGTCCTGGATTAGGGTTTATACATTTGTGATAGGCACATGACAGGTAACACAATGATAACAACAGATAATACCTTTTGTGAGGCACTAAAGTATTGTCATCATGAATGCAGGCAAAAGTATTGCTTCTTGGTGGCACAGAAGTAAAGAATTACAAAGTCGAAGCCATTAAAACCTGCAGATTACTTCATGCCCTCAGGTATTCAGAAATACTACCCCATGTACAGGACAGTGATGAAATTTTAATTATTTAAATAATTTTTTAGAATAATTGTTTGAATATATCCCTTTACTTTGTAAAGGGTTTAGTAAATCAACATATCCCAAAAGAAGCTATATAATATTTTAAACTAAAAATAAAGCCTGTGCACAAACCCAGTACAAAAACATAGCAGGGCTAACGTTGAATATTTGAGTGTTTCTTGGCATACACCTGAGTATTCTAAAAAACCTCTTGCTTTACCCTCAGGGTCAGGAAATAATTCTGACAGGAAAGAGAGATCAAAGGCATGCTTGCAGTGACAGGGAGGCTGCACGTTTCACACCAGTAAACAAGAGACATAACTCCTCTTTTTCTCCATTTTCTTAGGTTTGTGCTTGTTTGTACAAACCAAAGTACTTAAACTTATTTTGCACTATAGGACAGCATATAAAAGCAGTCTTTAAGAGAGAAGTCTCACTTGACAAAATGACAGTTATTGTGTTGTTTACAGTTGTGTTATTTTTTTCCCCATTTGGGCATTACCATCACACCTAGAAATYTTATCTGAGAAGAAAATTTTACTGGAGAAACTGAGAAACCATGAGCATTTAATTGTGTTTTTACAACTTGTTAATTTTTGTGACGTTTTAAAGGGAGCGAACAAGGTAATATTAGCCACAAATCTGTCAATTTCCACACCATTGTCGTCACTGTGCTTTTTGGTAATTGTATTTATGCAAACCTGGTTCAGAGCAAAAACTGTAAAACCAGAGAACACTTTACTGAAAACTGTTATTGAGAAAAGGCAGTTTCACATGTGGAGGCAACACACAAACCAAGTACTGAATGTTATAATGATATTGTGGAAATGTTTTGTTCCCTGAAAACCATTAAGTATTTTCTCTGAACATTTTGTGTTTCTTCATTTCTCTGCCCTCTAAAGGGCAGTCTGCAATGCTTGCTGAATACAATCTTACTGCACAAAAGCCTGTTTATACTTCAAAGTATAATCTTTAGAATCCTAGCAGTTATTCTTCGAGAGCCTGTTCATGACATCATTAGCTTCCTTTACCATCACAAACATCCAGAGTTTAGCGATTACAGGAACTGTGGGTTTGGTTCTTGGTAGTGAATGGAAAATTATATGGAACACACAAGTACAAAAGAGTTTGCATGGATTATTACTGCATGAAATGGTGGCAAGTACAGCAATCAATACCCGTTCTAACAACATTTCAGTCACAACGCATTTCTGCAGCTGAAGAGATTCTAGAAAATATGTTCCCTGGCTGCCCTGTTTGAAAAGCTGATATGACTAGTCTGTCTAATTCAAAGAGCATTGCAAACTATATGATTGAATTTTCATTACTGTGTGTGGAATGAATATTGCCAAAYACTGATTTCGAAATGCTGGCAATATATTACTTAAATTATCCGTGTCATTTCACATTCACAAATAATATGTAAAGAGTGGGTTAAGCAATGCCACAGAAGTTTCACAAAAAGATAAACCTGAATTTCATGTTTTATTTTATTCTCCTTTGGGAAAAAAAATAAAAATGCAGTTGTTCTGTATCCTGAGCTTTGCCTTACATATTGTTTTTTCCTCATACACACACACACTTATTCAGACAAACCTAGTTATGYTCAAGAAATGTGGCAAGTGGAGTAAATATATAGTACGTTTTCATTTTATTAAAAAGAACACTAACATTGCTTAATAAATTAAGTAGCTTTTTTTTTCATCATATGCGAATATATGTTTAGACTAGACAAAAACCTAAAATTTAGAATTTTGTATTTGAAAGATGTGACAACTCATAAGTAATAACTGAAGTCTCCAAAACACTCACTTCACCCTGTTTCACTCTGTCATCCTTTGGGATGTAATTGCTATAAATCCCTTCATTTGAAGAYTGTGATATATGGCTTAACTATCTTTCAAAAGTTAATAAGCAGCTAAACAGTTTCAGAAAGTGATAGAAAACTAGGATTTCCTCTGACTTTTCCTGTGACTATGTTATATACTCATCTTAAAATAAAACTAGATGTTCCTGATCTATTGCATTCAACAACGTTTTAGAAGAGGCTTTTAAGATCTTTGCCTACAAAAGGTTTAATTCCTACCTTATTTACTGACTAAATACAGAAATTGGTGTCCAGAAGGTAAGGGGAACTGGTGGGAACACTCTTACCACAGAGGGTTTTTATATATACACACACACATCTAGTGTAGTAGTGAAAGAAGGTGATAGGATGAAGCTAGTGCCTAAGCTGGGTAATTTATCCTGAAAGACTATTTACTTAGACATCTACAACAAAGCTTGCCAAAACCTGCCATCTAGAGGAAAAAAAATCACACTTTTCTCCCATACAAAGCAAATCTTTAAGGCTACAAAAATGCTGCACAACTACTGTAGCTTCTCTGTGCTCCATGAAGTCAAATGCACACCTACATAGGTTAAGCACTGTATTTCCTCTTGGATTTACAAGTCCCACATAAGTCCGATTCTACTTTTTCTGTTTCACTTGCTATCCTGTGCAACACCTTAACAATGAGTGACTGAGGAAACAAGCAGTGTAACATCCCAAGAGAATGAAGTCTAACAGTCAGATGGGCACTGAAGTTAAAACCAGTACTGAAATACAGAAGAGAACCATTATAGTTCTATAAGAGGGAAGGCACTGTTCCAAACTGGGCAAGGTATTTCAAATTGACAAAACATATTGAAAAATAAATAGAAAAGAACATGTAATACATTAGAAGTACAAAATTATTTACTTTATTCACCAGCCCAAAGTAAAGTTGGGAATCTGCAAGTTGCTGTTTTCATGTGCTGTATCATTTGGTCAAAAGCCATTACTATACATACATCTGAGATTTGGAGAGACATAGAGGAAACATGACTGGGTAAAACAAGCCATTTCACAAATAGACGTGCTGCCCTCTGAATATTTCAGTAATTCCTTAAAAGAAAGACACCATCTCTTTCTGGAGGAAGAACTCCAAGTTCCTAGCAGAAGGAAGAACATTTTAGGRAAGTAGATCTACATGTTTACCCTTATTCTCCTGGTCTGTCTTAAGCCCCTGATGTTAAATCATAGTCTCAGAGAGGATACTGAGTTTAGTCCACCGAATATTATTTTAGTTTAATATGATTGTACTATTCCTTGGATTGAAGAATTTTTCTAAATAAACTAACATTTTGACAGCAGTAATGAAAAGTTTTGAATGGTGCTGTCTTTGCTGTTGAAGTAATTTGGAAACCCTTGCATGAAAATGTATTTGCAGATTCAAAATAGGTGGAGTTTATAGGTTTCTAAGTGTTGAAGTTACCTTCAATTATTGTACTGTGCATTTTATCATTTACTTTTGTACATGAGTTTCACAAAAATAATTCTATGTTCTTTGGTGATCCTGAAAAACATTCAGAATAAAAATCATCCAGATCTCCTACGTCCTTTTTTTTTTCTTTTTGCTGACATCTCACTTCAAAAACTGTTTTTCTGTTTCTCAGAATTCTATAAGGTAACTACTCTTGCATCCCAGGGTCTAATACACCTGATAGGTTGGTTCAACAGTCTTGTGGACTATTGTTAATGTTTTTGCAGTTCAAGCAGTGACTTCTCCTGTCTGTCTCTGGCAAGAAAGGAGAGTAGTTGCCCWGGTGGAAGTAGCTCATAAACTGTTTCTTGTCTCCATGAGAAGCAAGGCCTGAATGCATTCACATGCTGTTTAGCTGCCTGCCTCTCAAAGCATCAATTAACTGTCAATTAGCTAAAGAACAAATGTTTTAAATAWTTCAGAATGCAGCTGTTTGCCTAGAAATTAGTAGTTTATGCAGTGTGAAAAATGCTCAAAAATTTTAAATGGTGGCAGTATGGCATATTGCTACATAATGCCTCTCATTAACCACCAAGAATATGAATACAATGTCTTTGGCGTATGTATCACATTTCAATAATTATCAAAGATGAAAGTCTTCTGGATACAGAAAGAAAACACTGTGCAAAATACAGAAATAGCAAGATACTTCTTATTTCAGTGCTTTTACGTTCAGAAGGCTCCCAAAGAAACTTCTTATTGCTAAACCTAAGCTGCATTTATTAATAATTAACAGTAAGATAAAATACTACACCATAAAGCATTGGGAGAGTAAAGAGATCTGGAAGGAGACACCTATTTTGTTTCACACCTTTGACCTCAGAATACCCCAATAAGACATAAAACCTTTGCATTAAAGTTCCGTATTCAAAGTAAGGATGCAACTGATACTGTTGTTTTTGTTTACAGATACATAGTCTAAAAGAGATTGCTATTAAATAACATACCACTTATGTTTCCATTTTATTATTATTATTTACTATATCAGTGATGTAGCTGTGGATCAAAACTCGAAGTCTGAATACCAGATAGCCAAAGTTTTTGGATACAGGCTTTTGACTCCAAATGTTATGAGAATACACATCAACTGCAAATGGTAAGACTAAGCTGAGACATTTAGTTTTGGTATGGTTTAGTTCAAAACATGCTAAATTAAAGGTATTTGAACCACAGATTATAGAGAGTGGTCAGCACAACTTGGGTGGGTGGGTGGGTGGTGGGGTGGGGTGGGGTGGAAGAGACGACAGCATTCTAACCTCATTGCTTCCCCTCTTGCTCCCTGCAGAAAGACTCCAGTTCCAACAGCTGGTGGAACAATGAGCACCATTACTTCCTCTTCCTTCACTGGCTCTGGTCTTCTGCTAGCATATTCTGCCTGTTCCAATGATCTAATACAATACTATGTTCCTAATGTAATGTGCACCATTGACCTTGTTTTTTCACATACTAATGAGGAAGATACTCCACAATTCAGCCTCACGTGACTCCCTTCTGTATGTGGGTATTTTCCTTCTCCATTTGCCTTCTAAGGAAATGTTAAGGCAAATTCAACAACAGTTAACAGCTGRTCCAGTTTTCCTGTGTCTAGTAACTGAGAAGAATGTTGCTGTCTTGTCTATCACATATTTTGCTTTCTGCTTTTTCATTACTCCAATAATTTTCCAATAACAATACATTTTCATTCTTCATTCTTTACCCTATCACTGCAGAACTTCTTTGGTGTTCCCTTTGTTTTCCCTTAAATAAATTTTTGATCATTATTACTTTCCTGTTTCAGATTTCAGCTCCTTCCTCTCTGTGCCTTCACATGTTCTCTTGCTATCTGACCCTATGTTGCTTTATGTGCATCCAACCAGACCTTTTTAACTACTATTTGATGTCTGAATTTTCCTGTCTGTATTTCCTTCCTTTCATTATAGGAACCCTGTTGTTTTTCTGTATATATGATCTTTTTTTTTCTTTTCTCAGCAAAGATACCAGAACTTAGAATTTCTCTAGATCTTAATTTTAGTAAAATTTTCGCATATCACTATCGGACACATTAACTGCCTTACACAAGAAAGTTATTCTGGCCACTAATGATTACACAATCAATACATTTTGCTTTTTCAGCTTGTGTTTGTCCTTGTTATGCAATGCTAGTTGCAAGGGCAAGGGATCTGCATTCGTGTACTTAATCCACGTAATGCAAGGCTAACATCTTGTCAGTATTCAGATATCCCTCTCTAGCATGATTACTGTTAACTTAAAAAAGTTTTCCTAAAAGTTGGATGACATGAGGGCCAGAAAAACAAGCTCACACAGCCAAAATATCATCAAAGAGATGATGAGCTCAGATCTTTGCACCCCATAATGGTGCAATACTGCCTGAACACCTACGCTTTCTCATACAGAACAAAACACGAGCATCAATCTTCCCCTTCCCCAGCAGGACAAAATCCCCTACTACTCAGTTCCCGTGAGGAAGGAAAATATACACAAGAACTTGACTGACAGAGCCTTATTCCTGATCCCCCATCTCTCTCTCTCGCCAGCGTGCTCCTATCACCGTTCTTATGTTCTCAAATCCTCCTCTTCTCCGGCTGATCAGCCGGGTCTCCCTCCCTAAGCCTCTATTTTTTCCAGCCACCCATCCTCTTACAACTGTCTTCAACACCTCTCATCCATTCTAGTCCCCYGCCTCTTTTACTTAATTCTAACTCCTTTCCCCACAAACACTTGCATGTAAAATTATTTCTGTTTAAAAAACATTTCACGCCTTTTCTGAAGTCCCTGCTAAACTCAGATCTTTTCCTCCTCAATCCACAGTCAAACAGAGACCCTTTGTCGCAGACTACAAAAATAAATTCACATGGCCAAGATTACATGCCAATGTAAAATGCCCGAGTGTTGTCAGCTTGCCACACATTGGTAATTGCATCACCCTATTCCTGGGACAACAGCAGAATTAGCTTATGAGCACGAAGAAAAATATCTTTAAAAAGAAATATAATGTTCTCTTTCCCCCAGAATATATCTGAGAAATATTACAACCAACATTTTGAAATTAACAGCACATCCCTAGCCAAATATGTTGTTTTTAAACTGCACGTTAGAAGTTCCTGCTTTGGTAGCACATTAAGTAAAGTTTTCAATAATACACATCACAAATTATCTATTAACAGCAAAAAATATTTGTTCATCACTGCTTCTTCATTTTATTAGAAGATCAGACATGAAAAAAGTCTATCTTCCTTGATTTTTTCCTCCTTCTCGATAATGAATAAAAGTTGCAGTTTCTGCAGTAAGAGTATACACCAGCAGAGAAGCCTATCCTACCAAACCTGCAAGAATTTCCGAGAAGGGAGTTCCTGCTTTCCCTCCCTGGCACCAGCCAGCTTTGTCTAACATATCTGCAACCAAGCTGGCAAAGGGCTGAGCAACTGGCTGAACACCTGCTCTGAGGCCAGGCTTGATCCTGCGTCGGAAACAGAATCAGTCCTCCAGGAGTTCACAGTCCTCCTGCTACAAGAGTCAAAAGAATCAGCAGTGTGGATGATAGACATTAAAAGAACACAGTCTTTTTTTTTCTCTCCTTTCCTTTTTTTCTTTTTTTCTTTTTTTTTTTTTTTTTTTTTTAATCTAACAGACAATCTTTTATTCTCTCCATCTGGAGACATTTGATCAAGGCAGATACAATTTCAAAACTTGTATTTCGGGTGTGAATGATTGGTGCTACTTTCTACGGATGTTACAAATTCAAATTGGTTTTGAGATGATGTCTGGCCCTAAACATGCATTTTGTTACATGTAACAGATTCTGCTAATCTTCAAACACAATTAATTGAGAATCTTTTAGCCCTGGCCATTAAACAAATTACTCTGCCTGACAGGCAATTACATAGATACATACTTCTCTCTAGATGAATGCTTTCAAATGTGTAAGTTTTGACAGATGCTGTAAGAATAAGCGAAGTAAATTATATGTGTATGTTAATACTGAACTACCTCTTTTCAACCTATTGAAAAGATTTCTGCTCCTCGACTCTCCGCATAGGATACTGCTTACGTTTTCTTGGGTTTTCTGTTGTACAATTTCTCATGCCTTTTTAAACATATATGTGTAAATGTTGTACTATTTACAATTTTAAAATAATGGAGTTTAATAATTGACTAATAAATGTAATCAAGTTCTATTTATAGCAAAAAGCACCCATCTATTTCAAAAGAAAAAAAAATTAGTGTTAGGACCAATTATAAATTTCAAAGATTCAGAAAAATACATCTTTCTTCAGTTACATGCCCTTCATATTCATCAACCCTATTCACACACTTCAGAAAAATAGATAATTTATAAAAATCAAAAGACAAGGTTCATAAGGTTGTAACAATGAACACAATAAAACAAACAAACAAAGGAGAAGATCCACCACATATCAGAAATTAGATTTAATATTCGAAAGTATCTGTYGTGGTTTAACCCCTGCCAGCAATTAAGCACCACGCAGCCGCTCGCTCACCCCCCACCTCCAGTAGGATGGGGGAGAGAATCGGGAGGGCACACAAAGGAAAACCCGCAGGTTGAGATAAAAACAATTTAATCATGGAAATAAAACAAAGTAGAGCAGTGATAATAACAATGATAACAACAACAATAACAGAATATATAAAGCAGGCAATGCACAATGCAACTGCTCACCCACCATGTGTCCCGAAAAAACGCACGTCCCTAACGAAACCGTGTGTCCCGAACGAAACTGCGTGTCCCGAACACGAGAGCCCCCCCTCACCCTRGTTTTATACTGAGCACGATGTCACATGGTATAGAATACCYCATTGGCCAGCTGGGTCAACCATCCCGGCTATGCTCCCCTCTCAGCTCCCCCTGCACCTGGCAGAGCATGGGAGGCTGAAAAGTCCTCAGTGCAAGCACCACCCGGCAACAACCAAAGCATCAATGGGCCATTAACGTTCCTCTCATTACCAAACCCGAAACACTGCAACCCCTCCAGCTACTGGGAAGAAAGTTAACTCTGTCCCAGCCAGAACCAGGACAGTATCTGACTTGCAACAACTCAGAAAACAATGATAATTACTGATGGGAACTTAATTGTAATGTTGACCTTCACTTCAAATCACAGTTAAGGGAGTTGGTTGCATTTTTTCTATTTCCATTCAACTGGGAAAACAAATGTTTTAAACTTGGTTTAATAAACATTTGAATAAAATGTCCAAATTTTAAAATTTCTTATAGAACAATACTTAACACCTCTTCAAAATGTTCTAACATAAAATATTTAATGTAAAATACCACCTCACCCTAATAAATATTAATACATGAAATAAAATATTGTGAAAAGATAATTAAAACAGAGCATTGACATTAATTAAATTAAGTAAAAGTCTAAACATTTTCAACTTCTTTACCATATGAAAATTTAATTGGGACATACACCTTGTGAATATTAATGTTTAACTAATCTACTATTGCATTGTTGGKTTTTTTTTAAATGTACGTGATGTGCTATGATATAGGCTTCTGTTCAGTTTATGATCAAATATCTAACTCATGTTCTAGAAGAAGATTTATAAGAGAGACTGTAAAGCATTAACAATAATATGTGTAAAATACTTGCTATTTTGAAAGCACTCAAGGAAATTTATGGTCTCCAATGCCATTTTTCTGTAATATACAGAGGTTTATTTAAAATGCTTTTTCTCTATTACATTTGCCATGGATACACTACTAAAGATGAAGATGAAAATTCATCTCTAATGAAATCTGTTAAAGTACAACTAATAAAGTACATAAGAATCTACTCCCAGAGATTAACACCTTTGATATATGAAAATCATAGAAAAGCACTGATATGCTAAACAACTTCATAATTTTTAACAAAAATTTAGTGCTTTCAAGAAGTAACAGAATAGTAGTATTGGTGACTAGTCAGCGCTGTAAAGAAGAAATTATAACTTCCTTCATCCCATTATTCTATTGAGTTATTTTATTTCATAAGTGGGAGAACTATGTATTGGCATAAAGAGGAAAGTTTAAACTTTCCACAGACATTCCTTATAGTCTCACTTTTGAGGCACCAGGGGTGACGTATAGTGCCAGATGCAACAGTAAGTTTTTCGTATTTGCTTGCTTAGCACAAAACCAAAAACTTTATCACACATGTAAGCCTGCAGAAGCTGTTCACATAAGTGATCACATCTCAGTATAAAAAAATCCAAATAGTGCAGTGGAAAATAACTTTGAATTGATTTGTGCTTTGCATGGTGACACCCTGTACTGAATGCAGCAACAATGATCAAAATATTTGAGTTCCTTTTGCACAGGAAGCAAGGTTGACAAAGCGTAGAAAAGGCCGTTTTCTTGTAGTTTCAATATGCTATTTTTAATGTGGGTTTATGTTATCTTTTACTGTTTCAATTCTCTGATCAAGTAGCAGTGTTAAACAAGAGTAGGCAAACAAAGGAACCTTATCCCAACTCTCGATCTTGCCCAATAGGCAATTTGCTCCTTTTTCTCACAAAGGCTCTCCTGTTTTTGTGCTTCTCTCATGCTTCTTACCCATTTTTGTGCTATGTTTTGTGTTATCCAAATGTCATGTTATGTAAAGGAACATATGGTATATCTGGTTCAGAAATCATCATCCAGCATTTTTTGTTCGCTACAGAACTGTTTGCATTAGTTCCTCACACAGATACCATGTTCAAGGTTGYTGAATTGATTTTCAAAACACTATATGCTTTGGATCTCAGCTGTTTGAAACCCTTTCTCCTCCTCTTGCAATTTCTTTGCTCCATTGAAAAACAGAATGTGAGGCCAAACATTTCCTGTCATCTGGGGAAAATAGAGTTTTCATGAGAATTAGGCTAGAAATTCAGAACCTAGCATAAAGAGCAGTCCTAACTTAGCCTATCTTCAAAACAAAATGTGAAGGCTGCATCCTTCAATTCAGATGCAAATACTCACCTTTACACTTTCACTATCACTGTATATAATATTCAATGTCTTCTTGTTAGATTGAAAGTGGTTGTTGTGGGTTTTTTTTTTTTTTGAAGGACAGATAGAGAATGATCAAATCTGGACTACTCTCATAATAATAAAAATATTGGAAACTTGAAAAAAAATTACAAAAACCTTTTAGGTGGAATTGTGGAGCCCTTCTAAAATGCAGTAGGTCAAATGCACATTTGATGTATAAAGTAGTCAAATGCACAAATCAACTGCTCTGGGGAAAGCTGCATCCATAAATCAATGACAGGATAACATACACCCACGATGCAAGTAGATTTCTCATCTGGAAAGACATACTGTATCAGATATTCTTAAGCATTGTGTGTCTGAATTTCATACAAACTTCTTGATCAAATTCATGGAACAAAATATTTGTTTTATCTGATTGATGATCAGAACACTACGTAGGATGGAGATCCCAGGAGACTTGACAGAAAGGATAAGCTATGTAAAATTTAAGTTTAATKATATGACTCCATTTCAGACCGTGTATTCTATAGCCTCTGCAAACTGGCTAAATTTCTGTTAAAGTTATAATCAGATATGAAACCAGTTCAGCTGAAATGAGGTCATTAGGTAGTGCTATAATTATTTCAAGATGATGCAGGCTATTTAATGCAGTAGATACTTTTCAGTAGGAAATAGAATAGAAGTAGGAGTTGTCCTCCTGCTGCTGAGTCAAACTGTGCCCTCCAAAAGAACAATACCAACCAGTGATGATGCACACAGTCAGAAAATGTAGTCTTCACTGGTTTTCTAGTACTATTTACCATATTTTCTACCTTATGTTCCTTTATGTGCCATTTGGCTAATACAAAGACTTAAGGGTAAGTCTCTATAGCAGTCTTCCCTCTGGTTATCCTCAGAAAGGACCTGAAAATGGTTTGTGATTTATAATGCTATTTGTAGCTTCAGCTCCAATTTTTGTCACCCTCAGATGTTGCTATAAGASGCACAGAGCTTTCTGCCCTGGTCTCCCAAGAAACAGATAAAAGGTACAATCTCAAGGCAACTGTACTTAATTTTTTATTCTTGAAAAGCTTAAACATTCTCTAACTGGAAAAAAAAAAGGCCAGTAACAGTCTGCATTCTCCAATGTTCATATTACAATCATTAATTTTCTTCTTTCAAATGAAGTTTGGAAGCTGTGTTTATCCTGCTCACTTGCCATTGTTAGTGCAGGAAAAATATACTTCTGTCCACTATTCTTCATATCTTCACTTCCTTTTTGAAATTCAGTGTAATAATGTGCTTCAGGAGTATGTTTTCTATGTTAACTTTGGCATTTGAGTTTTCATTGCTGGGATACAAAAGGAAACCAAAAAAATGGTAGTGGAGAGCAAATAGAACATTAGCTTGTACAAAGAGAAGAAAAATGAGGCCACAAAAGAAAAGACAAGATCATGCTCCCATCATGTGCATCACAAGAGTATAGTTCATGTAAAAAATGAAGTGATCTTTATCACAGTGTAAACAGCATAGGTTCATCTATGATGCAAAGAGGGTTACTGAAAATTAAATTTAAAAGTCTCAATTGATGCAAGCTGAAACCAGTAGAAGGCAAATTCTATCTTATTTCTGCAAGTAAATATGATGAGATATCTGACTATGTGAGTCAAATAAATTTCATTTTATGGATGTATTTTGTTTAGATGACAGTGAGAATTTAAACTCCATGTCTAATATGAACAAACAGAAGTAGCTGAAAGAAAAGTTTTCCATTAGCTGATAGATAGGCAAGGTAACATACAGTGTTCACTACTGAGGGTTTTTTCAAGAGCTTAATCAGTCTCTGTATTTCACCTGACATAGAAAGTTTATGCATCTACATATCTAAAATGTTTTCTAATGAAATAACTAAATTCAGCCAGTATGGGAAGAACAACATTGGCAAATACTTTTTTGTTTAAAATAATGCATCCAAAAAATCTCCAAAATTACAATGGTATCAGGTATCAGCTACTATCTCTAAATGTATATATAAACATACATAAAGTATAATATATGTCACTGCTAATCTAAAAAAGAAAATAAAAATTCAATTAAAGTATATTATGTATTTATTATCTTAACTGAATAGTTTCCTCTAGACTCAACCACAAATTAGAGTTTAGTGCAGCAATTCCTAACTGAAACACAAGCTATTTCAATGTCTCCCGTCCAATGATAAACTTGAATTACTTTATGGTACATTTCTGAAGATCATACCAAGATTTCACCTATCTAGTTAGCACAGTGCCAAAAGGTGCATCTGATCCATGAAGATCTACTGCAGCTGTTGCTGTCCTAGTCAGTCCTGTAAACCAAGGAGCATTATATACGGTCCGTTATTCCAAAAGGAAGAGTAATGTTTGTGCAGGTATAGTATTTTTATTATTACATACCTGCACCTGCTTAGTCTGTTGGAGGTAAGTGGAAGGTCATCCGCTGGAAACAGTGTGGATAGACAATATTTTTTAGAAATCAGTTACAGGAAATTGTGCATGGAAACTTTAGATTTGTTACTACTGTTTCACATCTTTTTTTCTCTTGTAGCAAATAGACATATTTGCCAGATCTAAGCCATGCCATTCCCACACCATCACACTGGAAATTTTATACAAAGAGAACGATGTCATCAAAATTAAATATATGGATGATTTGGGGGGCAGGGAGGCATACATATATATGCATATAAAAACATATATATCTTTTATAACATATATAACAATCTGGGGGAAAAAAGATTTGAAAAAAAATCATTATAAAATCCAGATTTGCAGTAATGTGAAAAGATAAAAGGTCTAGGAAGTTTCTTTCAGAATGGTGAGTTAAAAGCACTCATCCTGTAAGGGGCAGACAGATATTGCTTACAAAGTTAATTAAACTTCAGGTCCTTCTAATTTTACATGACAGCAACTCTAAATGCAGAAAACTTTACTCAAAACTGGCAGTCACTGTAAGATATGTGGGATATTGTAAGACAAGACCCTCCCTTGGTAGTTGTATGTTCCACGCCTCAGTGAAAGGGGGTCGGATCGCTATGGCCAATTACACTACAATAAAGATATTTCTTTGTTTGTATTACTCTCATTTTATTATCATTATTTCAGGAGAAAAAGAGTTTGATCCTGAACRTAAAATCAAGTGTTCCTTCCCTCTGTGTGAGACAAAACTTGGAGTCAACTTTAAATGCAGGTGAGATAATTTAGGTAGCAAAATCTGGGAATATTAGCCAAAGCACTGCATTTAACTTATAATTTGCATATAAGCTAAACTATATGATTATGAATCTATTCCTAGAACTGAAGTTAATTTTAGAATTAACTTCAGAATAACTTCAGAATTCAGCATGGACAAATAGAGATAAGAAGAGCATAAAATGTAGATTAGTAGAAAAGAAATCATACCATTTGCCTTGAGAGTCTGATTAAGCAAAATAGGTCTTCAGTTGTTAAACTTGGGAATGTTTCAATACAGAGTGTGCAGGAGCCGGTCTGCTGAATAACTGAAACCTCTGTGCTAGCTGCATGCCATGCCAGGAGGAATTCATTATTTTGTTTGGCCAGAGGAAGACAGTGAAAGAACATTGCAAAAATGTATGTGTTTGGTAATGTTGAATTCTGTATAAAGAAATGGGAAAAAAGATGGTACAGCATGAATGTTTTATAAAGCAAAAACTATTTAGTACATAGGTGGTGATAAAATTTGAGTTGAATTTTCTTCAGCTTACAGCTAGATTTGAAGTATTCTTTCATATATAACTTTTTGGTTCACTGGCATTATTTTTTTTTTAAAGTCATGGTAATTTGTATAGTCATAGCAAATTCAGATGAGACAGTTCGGTTTCCAGGACTTTTCTTTAGAAAGTGTAAGCTGTGGATAATGCTGTCTGCATCTAAGATAGTGCTAGCAGATACCATGTAATTATACAAACAATTAAAAGGTAACATTTGTGCAGGGTAAAAAATGTTTTTGGATAAACAGAAACCTCTCCCAATAAAATTATTCATGTCTTTTGCTTTGTTTTGGGGTTGATAGGTAGTAGGGGAGCGGGTAATGCTACTAAAAATTCTGCTGCTTCCTATTTGAATATCATTTGTTCTTATTAAGCCATTCCAAAATTATACTAATTTATCATGAGCAGAAGTCAGGCCTGCATGTATATTATTCCAGAGAGCTTGTAATTCCTTATATGTCTGGAGAATATATTTTTGTTCTTGAATAATTAAACATCCTAACACATTGATTGGAGAAAACAATATCATAAAGGGAAAGAAAGGAGAACAGCCTTTCCTGAAACAAAGAAAACTACTAATTGGCAAAGGAAAATGTAAGGCTAATCAGAATCTTAAACACTAAAAATATAGGCATATAGGCTTTGGGATTTGAATATTTTATTCTGCTAAATCAAAACCATATTTTTTCTAGCGATCTTGAGATTTGTTCCTGATATGACAGTCTTGAGCCTTCAGCATGCTTGATTTGTCCATATATAATCAAAGACCATATTATATAAATCCCAATGCAGAACCCGAATACTTAATTTAAAAGAGCCATTGCCATCACCTGCATAATAAGTAACAGCCTATACAGTCAAATCTCTGATGCTTTTTTTTTCCTTATCAAGGACATGCAATCTGAACATTATATCAGAACTAATTGCAACAGACTCATATTATTAGCTGTAAGATGAGCTGCAAGCCTTAAGCAATGCAATTCTACTCAGCTAGCCATTATCCTTTTCTTTTGTTGTTGTTTTTTTAAATAATCAAGATTAGCTGGCAGCAGACCCTATCACTGACAATTGTTGAAAAGAAATAAAATTAGGATAGATTCTTTAATTAATGAATTAATTCAAACTGACTTCAATGTGATATTGACATGAGATCTGTCAACTTGTTGAAGGACTGTAAATTATAAATGTCATGGACACAAAACCAATGAATGAATTGCACTAGTAGATCAAACTGGGGTAAGTTTGCAATAACAAATTGGTGTTTTGGAAAGTAATACTGAGAACATTGCCAAATCTTTCTGGAACATCTTAAAAGCACAGATAACGTAACAAGCTTTTAACAAAATCTGCAGACTGCTCCAGTTAGAAGGAATTGTCACTAATAGTGGAATAAGTAAAAACAGTCTCACTGAAGTAACTCCGGTTCTTCCAGATGCAGCGATAATTGATCCTGTTGTAGGTTTACATGCATCTTGCATGCATGAACTCTCAAATCTTAGGTTTGCTTATGCATCTTGTAAATCTTCATGCTTCTTTTCACTGGGTGCACACAAGCCCAGCTATGAACAGAAAGACATGGTGAATTCTGAAGAGACACAGTAATATGAAAGATGCACCAGGCAGCGCTCATTATGATTGGAGTACATAGCTTCCTTCTGTCACGCAAATAATTTGGAGAAGAACCCAAATAATTAATGTGTTGGCCTTAGTGGAATTAAGGTATGGGCATGAGGTTTTGGGTATGAGTTTTTCACAACTTTTTCAGATTGGGTTGTCCTTATTGAATGAAATCTATATGGCAGTTCTGCTGTAACTGCCCAAAGACCATCCATTTTTCTTGCTGAGTTGATAACTAAAAAAAGGATCATTTTGCATCATACATTGGATGAGAATGAGCAAAATAATTTCTGGAGTTAGATATCATTTTAACATCAAATTAGGAAGGCAAGGGGGAAATGTAGATCATGGAACATCCAGGAATAAACAGCCACACATAGGCTGAGTATTGAAACTGCTGTTACCCTTATTCCCTCTTGTTGTTACAACTCTAGCAGGGAAAGGGTAATGTCTGCTCATTTTTTTTATATTCTCATGTGAAAGCAGTAGGGGTATATGAATATCAAATATAGAAACAATTTGGAATTTATGGATGAGGTGTGCACAATGTCAAAAAGGATATACTTAAGGAACTATAATAAATCTAGAAATAAAGAAATAATTACATTTATCAGTGAAATATGTATGCTACCTTATGTGGAGGAAGTAAGTATTTAGGAAGAATTGATGGGGTTTTTTTCTGAAAAAAATGAAAAGCACTAACAGTGAAAGAAACTGGAATAACAGTAGGCAAGAAACTGGGCATGAATTTCCCATTAAATACATCAGCAAAGAAAAATTGACTGCTATATTTTCCTTTACATAAATGCAATTTACTGTAATGTTACCCTTTAAGAATAGAGATTTTTCACAGAATATACAAAAATTCAGAGATCTAGGGAAATAACTGAAGATTTGGGGATTTTTCTTTGGAATATATTTTTCAATTCTTTCATCTCCATCTTTGAATATTCTGCTATTTTCTTAATTTATTCTACACCTACAGTGTTGTTTAAAAAACTTTAGCTTTCCCATCACTGTCTCTTCACTAAAGAGAGGCTACTTTTTCTTCTAATATTTATTGTCTCTCAGAAAGCCCTTGGCTCTTGTAAAATCTCTGTACAAATCCATACTGCCATTGAATATTGACACCATTATGTATGAATAATTATTCAGCAAGGAATTTGGAGATCAAGAATACATTCTTACGATCACATTGATTAATCAGATTTTAAAGGGGCAAATGTAATTTACATTTGAACAAATATTGCCTTGCCTGCACTATTTGATCAGCCCTACTAACCAGATGTCAAGCAGTTCATTTTCCCAGATTGGCTTTAGGTTAAAGGTACCCTTTCATCTACTCATGTAAATCTTTACCTCTGCTTTTCTTCATTTTATGAAATAAATGTATGGCTAGAAGAAAAAAAAAGGACCCTATCCTGAAAGACATCTTTTAGCAGACCCCACTAATCAGTGGAACGTATTAACATGGTTTCTTAAAATAGGCAACGTCGCAGGAATAATTATGAATGTTTGATCAAATGACATTGCTAATAGCACTTTCAAAAGACACATTCATATGCCAAACCATGAAAGGTTTATACTTCTATGCAACAATCTGAGAAAGAAAAGGCACAGTTGTTTGTTATTATTTTGTAGATTTATGCTGTTGGCAAAGCATTTTAAAAGAGTTAACTAGTTGACTAGCTTTTACATCAAAACTTGTATTTGGCCTATTATAACTGAAAAATAGCTCTTACCTCCTTGCTTGCATAGCTTTTGTGAATGTACTCAGTTCTATCACATAAGGAGTCGTGGTTTTCAGGGTTCCATTTTTGTACTAAATTGCTAAAAAACAGTCCTAATTTCAAATATACTACTTCAGGCCATCTAATTCCTTTTGTGCATACACAAATTGGAAATCTTTATATTTTTTTCCTGAAATGTAATTTTGCCTCCCCTTAAGACAGATGAGTACAGACCAGCATGTAGTACCTAAAATCCTCCTTAAACTAGAATAAATTTCATTTATGCCATTGCAACTATCCTAATGCAGGTTGAAACTAAACCACAAATTCAATACCATTCACTGAGGAGAAAGCTTGTATCTGAATCAAAATCCCAGATTTACCAAAAAAATGCCTGCTTTAACTTTTAGTTCATGCAAAAAAATCTGCAATTTGCAGTTCAAGTTTAATGTCAGATTAGAATTACAGTTCAACTTCAAATTAATTTGTTCTCAACTCATTCAAAGGGTCATTCAGAAGGTTTTATTCATGACGGACCTAAAGAACTCTCGGTTTTGAGCTACAYTCAGGACTTCAGAAAACAAGTTTGATTCAAGACTTTGACACCAAAATCCCTCCAGATGAAGGAGCTCTAAGTCAGAAGTATAATTGTATCTCTTCACTGAAGTGTCAAATAGCATTATTTATATTGTTGAACTCAGTGTGTCCTTAGGTAAGATGTCTTCCTTTTTAGTTCCATCCATGATGAAGTTGCTCCACTCCCTATACTTTTTTGCAAGTCTTTTAGTTTGTATGTATGCTGTGGTGTTACTGCTCACCAAGTCACTGACCTTCCCTGTCCAAGGAGCATTTATTCTCTCTGAAAACAGCTCAGCAATCCCACTTGTGTCCCCTCCTGAGTTTTCAGGCTGAGCCAGAAGACATCAGTTGGGGCAAGGCAAACAGGCAGCCTGCCTCCTACCCATGTCCATCTGTGCCTCTTTCAACAAAACATAGCAGACAACACCCTGGGAGAATTAAATAAAAAAATACAACCCCAGCCACACTCACAAGACTTTCATGCAAGTTTGTGGTAGGCCTTCCTAGCACTTATTAGCCAGAATAATTAGTTTTATTTCAGAATCTCACTACTCAGCAAGGCTATGCTGAGTAACAATCTAACAGAAGGATACCGACTTCACTGTCATTCATTGCTAACTACTACAGAGGAATCTGAGTTATCTCACTGGGTTCAACATCTCTATTAAACATCTTGCAGAAAGCATCCAAATGTTTTTTTCAAATGTCTGTGAAGTTAATCGCTATAGTCTGCATTTCACTGCAATCTGTTGCCTTAATCAGTTTCGTTTCCTAAAAATTCTTGAATACTATTTTAAGCACCTGGGGCTCAGTTATTCCATCTGTCACAACACATACATTTGTGTGTAAAAACAGACTTATATCTAAATCATCTCAAAGAGCATATCATGGCCCATATCACGTCCTAGGTCAAAGGATCTGATATCCTTCATCCCTACCACAGGGAAAAAGGATCAATAAAACAAGGAAGAACCAGTTTATCAAAAAGGCCTGGCCTTCCACAAAGAAACTTTGTCAAAAGCCATGACAACCACTTTAAAAGCATCACAGAATATGGAATGAACAGCTAAAGATAGGTAAAACATTTCTTTCTCTTTTGGCACATGGGACTAATACTGATTTTGCTTAAAATAACCTTTTAGACCTCTTAAACAGAATAGTTTAGTTTGGAAAACATACTATTAGAGCTTGTTTGTCATCATCTCAATGAAACCCAGAAAAAAGAAAAAAAAAAGGGAATGCACAACAGACCTTCCTGTTGTAGGGAACAAATAAAGAGAAGATATTGCCACTGTTTTTCTTGGATGTGCTTACATCCAGTGGTGTTGGACTGTCGTGTAAGAATACAGTTTACAGAGTCTTCACATTTTCAGCTATTTATCCAAAAATCACTAAATAGTCCTTCTTTGTTACCAGGAAAGCAGAAAAGAGAACAAAGCTTCCTCAAATATCTTCCTAAATCCTCCGTGAATAGTGGTTGTAAACCCAAGGCAGGTGGTCCCACAGGTAAATGGAGAGAGATCAACAATCTCCGAGGCACTGGTGAATCAGAGCTCCCTCTTCCCACTCTTCCTTCCAGATAACACCCTACAGCCAGAACTGCCTATGGACTTCCTCTACCACAGGAAGGTTCTCAAACCAGCCCTTCTTCTATCAAATGAATTCTCTACAAATGCTATCTGTAATTTCTGAGAATCATTGAATTATTTCAGTGTAATAATAATGGAGCTATAACATGTATCCCTGAAATGCCTCTGTCTTAAACTAACACAACATCAGATGAGAGTACATATAACAAGAATAATCCCAAAAGACACAAGGCCCTACAAGAACAACCTAGGCCATTCACAAAACCATATACTGTACCCGTCCAATAATAGCCATAGAGTTTGCAGTACTAAATTTCTGCATTTCAGCAGTAGTAGTATTCCATCATTTAGTCATTATGCATATTTTTTTCTTTCTCCATTCCAAGGAAGTCATAAGATTTGCTCATCAATTTATTCTATCTGATTCTTCAAGATTTGAACCTTTAGGACAAAATATCCTGCATACAATTAGGACCCTTAGGAATATGCTCATTTTAATTGATATAGTCTTATCAGTAAAAATAAGACCAGAGCAAACTTTAAAAAGGTTTCCTCTAATTTTAGTTAAATTACTCTTTCAGAATTGGCATCGTACACTCCTAGATATGTGCAGATTTACTTCACTTTTACTTACGTAGGCTAGAAATACTATTTTCTGTTTTCAAGAATCATAGTTCCTCCTTGTATACCATATATCTTATACCTGAAAATTGAACCACATTCTTGCATTGTTTTCATAATTCTAAGATGGACTTTGAAAGATTTGACATGTACAATACAATACTATTCATATAAGGAAACAGTTATTTGACTGTAGCTTGATAGTGATGCTGCTATAGGCAACGTGGCAGCTTATGTATCTGCAATACATCTGGATGAGTAATGTTGTTTAAGAACTGTTAGTGGTATAGAAGCTGTATTGGTATATCTGACTGGTAATATTGTCCTGGTTTTGGCTGGGTTAGAGTTAATTTTCTTCCTAGTAGCTGGTATAGCGCTGTGTTTTGGATTTAGTATGAGAATAATGTTGATAATACACTGATGTTTTAGTTGTTGCTAAGTAGTGCTTACCCTAAGTCAAGGACTTTTCAGCTTCTTATGATCTACYGACTGATAAGGCTGGAGATGCACAAGAAGCTGGGAGGCGGCACAGCCAGGACAGCTGACCCAAACTGGCCAAAGGGATATTCCATACCATATGATGTCATGCTCAGTATATAAACTAGGGGAAAGCTGGCCAGGAGGCTGCTGCTTGGGAACCCCCTGGGCATCAGTTGGTGGGTGGTGAGCAATTGCACTGTGCATCACTTATTTTGTATATTATTATTTCTTTTTTTCCCCTTCTTTTTCTGTCCTATTAAACTGTCTTTATCTCAACCCATGAATCTCACTTTTTTTCCCCCCTGATTCTCTCCCACATCCCACAGGGAGGGGCAGGGAATGAGCGAATGGCTGTGTGGTGTTTAGCTGCCTGCCGCGTTAAACCATGACAAATACCTACATAGTGGAACCTGTATAGCACACGGACCAGTGTGTTATATGCAGTCTTTCTGTAGGTATTTAACCTCTGAGCAAGGTAAATATTCACTACAAAAACAATCCCTATACCTGACTGACAAAAAATCCCCTCTTTCCCTTCTTTGCAAGCCAGATGCTGTCATTCATAGAAGAAGCAGCAGCTGTAGCTGGAAAGAATCATCATAGGCTGAAACACTGAAGACTTGGGAGTCTGATATTGTTTCTCCACCTCATTTGCCCCTTTCCCAGTAGCTGTTGTCTCCTTTTCATTCCTAGCCTTAGAGATTCTCTACATTTTTGGCAGCAAAACCCAAGCATCCTCACACACAAGATCTTTTAACTGCCCTTCTGCAATTCATTTCTTTCCCCAACTGTCCTTTCTGCCGATCCTTAATCCCAAACCTTACCAAATCTGAACTTTGCATTGTGAAAAACAAAAAATAATGTGTACACACACAAAAAAGGATAAGCACAGAAAAGCTTTATAATTCATCACCCTCCTTTCATAAGAAATGCAATACTGCACCCACCTAATACAAAAGAATGAGTTCTGCATTGCCAAGATATTACATGTTTTGTTGTTAAATCTACTCAAAATGGCAATCTATTTATATGATGTGAAAGGAATGGGATAAGAATAAGGTTTTTTAAATGTTACATATAATATTGATGCTTGCTATAAATGGCAAAACATAATATACACTATCCACAGTATAATTATTACAATATTGTTCTGTGTATTTACAAATATGAAAGAGAGAAAACCAAATCAATGAGCCTCTGCTGAACTTCCAGATATCCTTCTTAGCAAATAAACCATAGATCCTTATTTTTGTATCCCAAAACACTCCTCACAAAAGAAACAAGAAAGTACAGTATGTCATCTCAGTTTGGTCAGTGCATGTCCACAAAAATATTTTCAATTCCCATGTTAYCACTTCAAAAAAAGGTTGGTTTTGTTGCATTTAGGAAGGTCTATTCCAGTACCTTTTGAGCAAATGAAACTCCCAACCACTTGCCAATTCTCTCATGAAAAATAAGTTATTTTTCATTTTTCTGTACGTGTTTTTATTGCTGTATACTGGACACAACCTTGCAATCTCAGCCAACTAACAAGCGTATTAAAAGCAACACAAGAAAAAAAATCTTTAAATTTTCTTCAACAGATAGATTAATGAAAGTTAATTTCAAGGCATTATTTTTATTTAAAAATCAAAAAAAATGTGGGCCTTTATAAGAACCAGTGCCATAATTAAGATACTATTAATGGTCTTTTCTCAGATGACATTGAAAAAGGGAGTTTTTAGATTTTTAAAGTGCATTTCAAAATCATATGCCAAAAAATTCTCTTGATGTACTTTTGCATTTTGAGGAAAAAAAGTAAAATTCTACCATCGGTTGTGTAAGCAATTAGGGCAACTTCATTGTTTTCAATAGAATAATACTAGTGTGTCAAAGCAAAATTTGGCCCTAGGAATAGGGCACAAAGCTGTGCAGTGCTTAAACTACACTATTGTGAAACAACAGCTTTGGTGAAGAATTTTGAATATGCTAAAGCTTATCAGAATGCCTGTTGATCAGTGAGTCACACACCTTTTCTTAGGGGACCTTCTTATAATAGCAATAGCTCTGAGTATTTCTCCTACTGAAGGGTTCATCATATGTTTGTCTGCAAGTTCTAGCTTTCCACCTTTTGTTACTAAAAGAAGAAACAAATTTTTATTTTCTGACAGATTTTTCTTTTTTTTTCAGAAAAGTCGACTTGCTTGAGGCAAAACCAGACATAAAACAGTTGCTTTTTTCACCTGTAGGAGCCTGCTGAAGTCACAGTAACTGTCTAAAGCAAAATTTCTTATGGCTTCTACAAATCCTATTTCCTGAGTACATAAATTCAGTTTTCAAATTGTACAGTTGTGCTTATTACAAAAAAAGATATATAACATAACATAACAAACCTTCAAAGAAAGTTAAGTGACTTGTAGCAATTATGTTCCCTGTATGCTCTATAGAACAAAGCTTTTGTTTGTTTAACAAGATATTTACTACATTTTCTAAATTAAATTTTAGAAGGACTCTATTGTAGTAATTTAGGCCAAAGCAATCAAAAGAATTTTGGTACCAAAGATGTGATTGTTTCTTTTTCACAATGAAACAGTTTCATTGAGTAACATTGTCCTTATTTATACAGAAATTGAAAGATTTCAAAGCTTAGACTGAGAACCAGACCATTACTGGTAGGCTAAATCATTTAAAAAGAGATCATAAATTTACATACATTGATGAGAAGCAGTCCTGTCTTGTTAAATATTTAATATCTTAAAGAATTAAACAAATGAGAGAAAATGCAGGAAAAAAAATAGAAAAAGTAATGGGGGGAGGGAAGAATAAGAAAGATTAGGAGGATAAAGAGAAAACCATGAAGACTGACAGTGAAGTGATGAACAAAGAATGACAGAATGAATGACCAGAACATGTGGAAGAACACAGATTATATCATTCTTGCAATTCAAGAATATAAGTGAGGCAGAGGTAATGAGATTAAAATAYTGGATTTCACCAGAATTGGGCATAGTATCATAAATCAAAGAATGAAGCAGAATCAGAAATTAAACATGTTGAAGAGAAAGAAAAGACTCATGGAAAATACAGAGAAAAAGTCTTCTCATACTCCTAAATAAAAGACTAAAAAAATACATTTATAGGAAGGTACAGCATAACTAAAAATAAAGGAATAACACAACCAAAACRTCATTGTTATATCTTTACCTCAGAATTGCTATAAGTTTGTACTATTGCATCAGTTTCATAATGGCAACTGGTACCCAAATGCAGAGAGTAGATCACTTTTACTAAATACATATGACAATCAAAAGGCTTGTCATTCTAGGTGATCTCAGCTGACTTTAAGCATCAGGCTTTATGTTTTTAACAAATCATTTTTTGAAAATTAAAAAAAAAGACAGATGTAAGAACTACATGTGACTGTTCACTGTTTAAAACATTTATGAATTTATTGATCCCCAGTATACTGTCTCTTAAATCACCATTTCTCAAACTAAAGAATCCTGAATCTCTTATATGAAAGCCAGTCCATTCCTCCAATAAACCCTGTTGCCTAAGCTTTCCCTTATCAATTGCACTTAGTTTTTGACATGATGCAACCAGAATTTGGTTTTGGTTTGTTATCCAACTTTTCCCTTATTATTCATAATATTTGTGTTTTTCATCACTGCTAACAGAAAACAAAGTTTTTGGACTACAGTCCACAGTGGTTTCCAGATTTCTTTTCTAAGCAATAATAGCCATCCATGTGTGCAACATTAGAAATTTTTTATTCATGTACTTTAAAATGTAGTTAACAAAACCGAATTCCACCCATTATTTGGTATACCCAGTCACGTGGTATCATGACACCTTTCTGTAAGATTCTGTTTCAACTCTAAATTTCAGGTCATTTATGAATATATTCAACTTCATGATTTCCTTTGCTACACACAGGTACCCTACATCTCTTGTGGAAATGGACCATGTATTCTTACCATCTTTTTCACCTATTTTTCATTATGTTATTAATCCATGAGACAACATACTCTCCTAAGGAAAAGAGGTTGACATAGGATAAGAGTCGTATGTAAGGCTCCTTGAGTAAAACTACTTGAAAAATTCATATACCTCTTATTAAACAATCTTATCAATATCTAATTGACTTCCAATGACAATGCCAGATTTTTGATTCACAATTTGCTGACTCTTCCCAAATACATTATTACATATTTGGGCAACCAGTTGTATTCTTTATTGGCATTTCTATCTCTTTAACCTGTGTAGAAATCAATCAGTTCTGGCAAGTACGTCTACCCTTACTGTTTTATAATATTCATAATTTTGTTCTAAAATATTCTTCTTAAATTCATACATGATATCTTTCTCCATTAGGAGTATCTCTGCTCTGATAATCTTTTGAGATTTGTTGTGGTAAACAATAACAAAAAGAATTTATCTTTTCTATCATAGTCTTAAAAGTCCTTTTTGTACCATGGTCATACGTACTTTTCTATGATGTGTTTGAAGAAACCTCTATTTTTAGCTTTTATGCCTCTGACAACAAGCTCTTTAGGTTTTTTTGTCATCTCTTTTAAAATCTTTTTTTTTTTTCCTGCGATGACACATCTTTTTGAAGTTCTGTCTTTCCTATTTCTTTTGTTTAGACATGTTACCTACATTTTGAAGGGTATCTTTCTCTTTACGCTCCTTCTAAGAATTCATTATGGATACTGTTACAGAGTGACTCTTTTCTAGTTAAGTATTTTGTACTGTTGAAAAAATTTTGCCTTTCCTTCACACAGTGAGGTAACATTTACCCACTCTGTATAGAGGTTATCAAAAGTGCCTATGTGTGTCTTTATCTGTACAGCTTCCTTAATCTCCGATAACCTTTTGTAATAGCTGACTTACTCCTGATCAATAACAATCCTGTCCTCTTCCTACATACATATAGATTTTAAATGCATTTAAAAAAACCCCATGTAGTATGGCTATATAGTTTACTTTTTACCCCTTTTATAGTAATGCTCCTGTACAACCTTCTCTGTCATTCCTACATAACTTCTACAAATCTCGTGTTGCAGAAACTTGAATGTAGTGGAACTTTTCCCAAATGACAACAGAATCTGTGACCAATCCTTAGACAAAAATCCAAATCCCAAAGATGCAACGTAGTCTTTTTTACTAAAAATACATGCTATTTCAATACCGGTCTGTAAAGTCAAAAGACTGATCTGCTTTTTCCTTTGACTGTTCTGGTTTCTTAATCAGGTATTAAAACATTCATTTGACTTCCTCATCTTTACTCAAATATTAATACTATGCATTAAAATATTTGATATTAAATAAAACTTGTGTAAAAAAGAAAACAGAATATAAGCATTCTTCCACTGCTAAAGCAATGGATTTGTAAATAGGAAATTATTGTTTTACTGTTTTATAAAGTCTCTAAAATTATTTCCAGACTATGTGCCATAATGTCAGTTTGGATTTATTTCTTATTAAGTGTTGAAGAAGAGGGTTTTTTTCCAATTATCTATTCTTAAATCCTCAATTGTGAGATACGTCTTCTGACTGCACACATATTTATCTTCCTATCACAGATCCCATAATAAGTCAAAATAATACTTTACATAAAATATTTCAGGAAATCTAAACTATACTTCAAAGTTTCTGTCGTGGTTTAGCCCCAGACAGCAACTAAACACAATGCAGCCGCTCGCTCACCCCCCACTCCGGTAGGATGGGGGAGAGAATCGGGAGGGCACACGGAAGAAAACCCGTGGGTTGAGATAAAAACAGTTTAATAATGGAAATAAAACAAAGTAGAACAGT
>JASVER010000001.1:28913151-28938200 GCA_030449065.1 Oceanodroma leucorhoa | reverse complement strand
AAAAATACCAAGATTGGAAACAAGTTATTTACTGATAGAAAATTGTTTTTAGTAGTGTATACTTGGCTTTTTTTAGCAAGAGAAAATGAAGTCAGCTTTCACCTAAAACACAGAAAGGCCTAGACCTTGCTAAGAACTATGAAGGGGATTAACAAACCTAAGTGACAACAGTGATATCGGGTATCGCTGATTTTAATTTTACTGGCCAGAAGGTGTAAAGTACTGTACGTGAGTGGAGAACAACATGCCTGTGGCCTAAAACATGAATGCTGGAATGGGAACGGTCACAAACTCACAAACACTGTTACAGCCACCAAACAGTTAAACCGGCCATCTAGCAAAAAAAAAAAAAACACAACTCCAAAGAAACTTTTATGCAAGCTTTTATAAGCCAAAAGCATTTTTACAAAGTACCACACCTTCGTTAATTTGCTAATAACAAACACGAGTGGAACCGATGATTTGGCTAACCTGCCAAGCGTRCCACGTACCGTCCCATCTGCCCGACACTACCGGGGGCAAACACCCTTCYCGAGAAGTTCAGCCGTGAGGCAACCACCACTCCCCGGGCACCCTTCCACGTTCGGCGAGCCCGAGGCGGCGGCCGCGCCGGCCGCACACCGCCAAGGCGGCCCGGGCAGGGCCGGCGGTAGCCCGGTGGGTCGCCCGCCAGCCGTGCACACACCTGAATGGACGGTGAACACCGCCTGTTACCATGGCAGCCCGATCTAATTACATGGCTGATCAGGGCTGGAGTAAGCGCGCCGAAAGCCTACACCGCTGACATGTCGCTACATGACGAGACAGACAGACAGACGGGCGGGCAAGCGCGGGGGAGAATCTATCGACCTCTGCCTTATGCAAAAAGTGAGAAGATTACAGCCACCCTCTAAAAAAACCTGCTGCCCGTAAAATACCGGATCGGTTTTACGAACAAATTAGGTGCAATAACGTGCAATTACAACTTACTATTATCTCGCAGCATCACAAAAATAACTACGGTGTAATATTTTCCCCGGCCATTCTCAATTTCCCTCTCCCTCATTCATAACCTTTGCTCCGTATCATAAAACTGAACCATCTCCATCACCCGAACAGAAATAGATTAACGCGAAGCCGGGATTTTCCTTCAGGGGAAAGCTTCGTTCGAAACTGAAATTAAAAGTCCTTGACTTCTCGGTGTGTAAGCAGAGTAACTCACTGTGCCTGACCGCATCTGACACGTAAAGCAACCATTACTGCATAAAATACATAACCATGAGCGTTAAAGTGTAACCTGCGTTACAAAATATGAATTTTTTTACCATATGAAAAGGAAAAGGTCTCCGGCAAAGGTCATCTACCTGCACCCTTGTCGATCCGCACGCACAAAACATTTGTAAGGAGGAAGGTTTTACAAACCCGGATTTCTTTGCCTGGGCTTAACAGGAATGCTTAAAATTTTTCCCCAATTCTATCCGGAGTTAGGGCTCGCAGGGGAGAGATGCTGCTCGGAGGAGTCCCTATTACACAGCATACGGTAAACAAAATAAAAATAGCCTGTCGCTCTCGTTATCTACACGGTACATTATATAACGGGCTTCCGACTTGTTTTCTTTTCTATTATTACTCTTCAGTAATTCCTCCTCTTCAATAACATGTAAATCGCTCCCAATTCTGTCATTTTATTATTATCGCTATTACTATTACAGTAGGAGCTAACGTTTTCCAGCATCCTTTAATTTAGACTTTAATATTCTCAGGAATTGCACTGACGGATTCAGCACCCACAAACATACAAGGGGTCATTTATTTGTTTTCTGCCGGTAAATTACGATGCCTTAGGCAACATAAAAAACCACCAACCCAAACCCCCACCATCCGACCCAAGCAAACCCCGAGGCGGAGGCGGGAAGGCGGTAGGTGAGCGGCAGGAGGGCAGCGGCCGCCGCTGCAGGCGAGCGCAGCCCCGGGGCGGCGGCGGGGAACCCCGGCCCCGCTCCCTGCGGCCGCCTCGGGACGCCGCCGGCCGGACCCCGCGGGCAGGCAGCGGGGCGGCGGCCCCCCCCCCGGTGCCCCCCCCTCCCTCCCTCCGGGCCCTCCCGCCCCGTCCCTCCGCCGGGCCCTGCCCCTCCCGCCCCCGCTCCCCCGGCCGGCAGTACCGGGTGGCGTCTGCAGCCGCGCGCCCCCCCCCCCGAAGGAACCGCCCCCGGTTTTTAAGCTGGGCATGCTGTCACATGGTATAGAATATCCCATTGGCCAGCTGGGTTAGCCACCCCGGCTATGCTCCTCCCTAGGTCCCCCTGCACCTCGAAGGGCAGGGGAGGCTGTCGGTGCAAGCACCACCCAGCAACAACCAAAGCATCAATGGGCCATCAACATTCCTTTCATTACCAAACCCAAAACACAGCACCCCCTCCAGCTACAGGGAAGAGAGTTAACTCTGTCCCAACCGGAACCAGGACATTTCACAACGACAACCAACAACCTCTCCCCTGCCTCCCTCCTCCCTACCCAAAAATATATTTAACTCAGATGATTGTAACGAAAAGCTGCTGATTACATAACATAACCCAAGGCTGGGGTCCTATGGTCGAGACTATAAAAAAATGACTATATAAATTACTGCTGTGAGATAACTACAATTTGGGAAGGTCTTTACATGCTGTCTCCTAATTAAAACTCAATAGGATGTTTACCTGTTTCAAAACGGATCATATGCACAATATTACACTGAAGACACTATTAAAAGGAGTCATACCACAGAAAGCTTTTCTTGACAACTTTCCCAGATACTTACGATGAAATTTCACAAATGATCAAAATGCAAAGATACTGAGAGCAATGATATCTAATGACCCTATCACTTCTGTTCTCCTTCCCAGTCCTTGTAACTACAGATGCTACCTGTCACCTACCCTCTGATTTGTACCGTGACAAATATAACCTATTAGGAATACATTACAACATTATAATGTGTTAAAAAGACTGCCTTATTTTCTGATGATAGTGGATAAACAGCAAGGCTGCGAGGCCCAAAGAAGTGCTTAGACTAAGAAAGGGCTCCAGCAAGAACGAGGAATGAAATTGAACTTAATGGTAGCTCCAAAGCTTTTCTTATAGTACAAGTTCCAGCAAACTCACAAAATCCTTTACCTAAGCCAGAGAAATGTTTTAGCTTAAAATTTCCATGAAGTCTCCTTATTTTTAAAGAAAGGTTTATAGAGTCCATCTCCCTCCAGGAAATCCTGCTTACATCTTTGTGAAAAATAGCGGTTTCACTGGCAGAGAGCCACAGATTTATGAGCTTTTTATTCACCTGTATACAGATGAATTTACTGTAAAGCATATTTGCTTTTGTACCTTGAGAAAAGGTCAATATTCTAAGAAAGACCTGGACTGAAACAGGCTTCCTGCTATGGACATGATATAAGCATTACAGGCTTGATTAAAAATAACCCGTAAACCCCCAAATAAAAACACACAGGTACCAACTAAGACTGAGTTATCTTATAAATTCTGGAAAATAATTTTAAAAATTAAGTAAAATTTTATGTGTCTGCAACATTGAAGACAGCAAATGATACCGATTTGAGATTACAACCACTCCAAAATGTGAGCCAGTAGGTGACAGCTGAATACTTCTGCAGCTACACTGAGCTCAGACATCCAGATTTGTGCCTCTAAATTTTGAACTGAATCCCACTCCAATTTCTTTTAGCTTCAGGTATCACTGAACATTATCTTTAACAATATTAGTTATTAAATGGCAGAGAGACTGCGTTTTTTTCTGGTGCAAATTACTGCAAACTATCATCATTATGTTTTGACTGGTGTTTAAAAATGTGACAGAAAATACACAGTGAGTTAGTTATTTGGAGCCACCTTGAAAATTACTTCTAGAAGCTTACTTGCCTTGTTTCATTAAGTTTGTCATTGCTTTCTCTTACTGAAGAAAGATTAAAAAAATACTAACATTTCATGTTAATTGAGAACTGACTAATATTGTTTAAAATACTCAACACTCAGAGCACAATGCCTCAGACAAGAGAGATAACATTCCCTTTCAAATAGAAATATTTGTTTGGGTTTTGAATAAAATAACAAGGCAGTAACTCCACAGTAACAGATTGATAAATCTTGCCTACTTTACTTGTCCATTAATGCTGCCAGTTTGCCCTGGACTGTCTGAACTCAGAAGCCTGAAACATTATGTCAGTGATGATGCAACATCTGGTTTATAACATTTTTTCCAAAATCTTGCTACTGAATGCTTAATTCTTGTTTTGACTCTAACTGCTGTGACTGTGTTTATGATATTTACCCTGTGCTGCTGGCCTAAATGCACAAAAAGCACCCTTTCTGAAGTTAAAAATATATAGCATGAGCAGTGCAAAAAAAAGATATTAAACAGAGAGCATAAGGGAATGAGAGTAACAAGCGTATACAATGGTGCCACATATTAAAATTTCAGCCTTTTCTTCCACCTAGTAAATATAGTCCTTTTACCAACAGAAAAGAGTTTACTCACTTTCCACAAAAAAAAACCGAACATGCAGAATGTATTCTCTCTCCCCTGATCCAGTTCAACCAGTAGAAAATAAATGTGATTCAGGGAAGCACTACTACAGTCTTGCTGCTTACTTCATTACCACATTATTTATCTTGATTTCCTTTTGTAGATGTTTGGACACTATCCTTACACATAATCTTGTTGCTGAATCCAGTGCTTTTACAGGCATATCTGTGAACATGAACAATATGTACTGTCTGTTCTTTGGTTTTTTGGGGAAATATTAATAAATTATGGTACAGTAACAATGATATAAAAACTAAACATTAAGAAAACCTGGATTCCACTCCAAAACATGGTAGGTCTCCACATAACCACAGAGCATCTGTGCCAGAACCCTGTGTGCCTTTGTATCAATCCAGTTCCCACCTCAGAGGCATATGAGTGCCTAGGGAAGTTATCTGCGTCTAAGGCAAAATCACTGATACGTTGGGCAAGATGTGAAAGTGAGGATCATGAGAACTGTCTTATTTCTGACATTTATATTCACTTTTATTAAGCTAGTTACTTTGCTTTTCTCCATCTCCACTTGGAAAACACCCTTAATGACAGTTTTCATCTTTGAAAGCCAACCTGGCCTCATATCAATTCAACACCTACAACTTTTTAGTGCACCAAGTAATATAAAAAAGAAAAGAAAATTATAAGCTGAGCAGCATTATTTCTTTCAATATTTCTTTAGGCCAAATATTGTACATGTAAGAAATTGTCCCTTGATGACTTAACCAGTTCTTATTGCTCATTAGGTGTATTAACATACTGCAAGAAACATATTGGACTATCCCATGCCAGTTTTTAAACTTCTTTTAAGCTTAAAATCAAACAATAAGATTTGGAGTGTTTTCTTATTTTTATTTCTTTATACCTCTTTCAAAACTAAGAATTATTAGGCAGAAATGAACTTGTAATACTCCTCATTATATTTGATAATTACGTCATATGATAAACACTGGAAAATGCATTGCCATCTGTGAAAGCGTAATAACACAGGACATATCTTACTACACAAGATAAAAGAATACAAACATAATTAAGAAAAACAGCAACCTTGCTTTCTTCAGAAGATATCAGACTATTAATACAACAGCTATACAGAAAGGATTTGCAGAAATAAAACTTTTTAGAGCAAATTATCTTGTTTTAATATCTCTTCTGGGAAAAAAATCTTTCTAGTGCAAGTTACCATTTTAACATCCCAACAATCTCCTGTTTTCCCTTTACATGAGGCATAGTACTTCATTTTACTTTTTCAAGGTAATTGGCTTGTAACTCATCTGTATTGAAATCAAAAGTTATAACAATGGCAAAAATTATGCTGGAATCAGGACATTGGCATTTACAGTATCAAAATTGTTTCATATATGAATGAAAAGTCCACAGAGTGTTAGCATGCTAACTTGTAAAACACATTATATCAAAAAGTCTTATATGGAAAGCTTCAAAGCCAAGCACTCAAAAATTCAGAAATACTACTAACATGGTTCCTTAATTTGCTCCTACTGCATCCACATTTTCTTATAGTCTTTATTACCTTATTGGTTGACAGTGTGTGTTTGTTTTTTTCAAGGCTTCTGCATTGTTCAGTGCATGGATAGTTTCTTTCTATCTTCCACATTCAATGTCAGTCTTCAGGTCTTATTTGAAGTATTTAACTGAACACAAAAAGCATAAAATAACTTCTCAATACTTGTACAGTTTTCTTACTATACTATGAGAATTTTTCATTTACAACACATCTATTTTCACATAACCCTACAAGAAAAGGTCATATTATTAACCTTTTATGTTCCTCAAAAGATGCATTAATATTATATGACAGATGACAAAATATTATAAATATTATCAGATGACAAAATATTATAAAATTCCTCAGCAGCAAGAGGAAAGCCAATGAAAATAAGAGTAAATTTTTCAATGGTAACAGAAAACTGATGACAAATTATCTGAAGAGTTTTGAAGCACTTAGTATATCTCTTTTTTCTTTTATTTTGGTTATGAAAAAGACTAATTACATGACTAAAAATTAAGATTATCAACACAGCTGAAAGACTTCTTCCCCTGACGACCAGCTGAAGCTTTACCTTGCCTGGGTGAAGGATGGATAGTGTTTACTCAGTGAATTACTGATTCCACTCTCTCTTTTTCCCCCCATGTGGAAGCTCCTAGGAAGAAAATTAGTCAACAAACAGAAGGAAAAGAGCTTAGAAGCACACATTTGGCTTCTGAAGATGCAAGAATTGGATTTGTACTTATCTACACCAGAGAAAAACAGTCAGATGAAAGGAAGTCATGCAAAGAGATACTTGTCAGCAGTATTTGTAGTGGTCAAAAATTAGTTCTCCAGAATTGCTCTAGACTCCTTCAAATTTCTTTTTATGTCAAAGAATCAGCAGGAGAAGTCTAGATTCCAATGGAAAAGATGGACTCAAATTTACCTCCACTTAAGAAATATGTAGATTGCAGGAGAGATAATGGTATGGCATAATCAAGTGTCTCAGAGAGAGAAAGAAAAGGGCTCAGACTGCGAAAATTTGAACTATGGCTCTGAACGGGATGGTAAAAAGCTAGAAAGGTCTGTGCAGCACCTGGAGCAAAAGGGCAGGACCAAAAGCCTTGCAAAAGAAGTTTTTTTATTTTAAAATCTTGTAAAATCAAATCTTCCATTTCAGGAAACTGTGACCGTGGGCTTGACTCTGGAATATGCTTCATTCACTGGTTACAGGAAATATATTTAAAAGTGCCCTCTATTATTACATCAGTCCCAATCTGTGACTGAATCTAAATCACAGACATACAGAACAGATGATTGACACAACAGACAGGAATAAAGGAGTAAGAACATACAAACTACAATAGTGAAGGAATGGTATATAGACTGYTTTGATAAAGTAAATTTTCTCAAATCAGTTGGAAGCCACGAAAATTGCTAAAAATTACTCTGCAAACCTATGGAGAATGTCTCAGAGCTGTTAACAGCTCAGCTTTAGAAACAACAAGGAGTAAGCCTGGAAGAAGACAAATATTTACAGTGTCTTTAAGGGGGAAGAAGGAGAAAAGGACACAAGAAACTATAAACCAGGCAGCTTAAAAAATCTAATTCCTGGGAAACTACTGGAATAATAAAACTTGGTAGTTTGGGAAGAAATAGGTGCAGTATATTTCTAATATGAGAAAGATTTTTATCCTATCTTATGAGAATGTCTCAAGGATTTTAGGATGATATATTTTAGGTGAAAATACTTAAAAGATGGGCACAGAATTAATTATGAAAACACTCAAAACTCTGATCARTATTCTTTCTTAACTTGGATGGTTGTATCTGGTAATGTTCTGCCAGAGTACGTCTTGTAATCACTGCTATTCAATGCATTAATGAAAAAGAGAAAGGAGCAGAAAATATTTGCATTTGCAGACGGAAGAACTTCATGGATTTGGAAGAAAGGATCAAAACGCAGCACTATTTGAAAGACCATAGAATCACAGAATCTAGAATCATTAAGGTTGGAAAAGACCTCTAAGATCATCAAGTCCAACCGTCCACCCAACACCACCATGCCCACTAAACGATGTCCTGAAGTGCCACATCTACATGTTTTTTGAACACCTCCAATGATGGTGACTCCACCACTTCCCTGGGCAGCCTGTTCCAATGCTTGACAACCCTTTCCATGAAAAAATTTTTCCTAATGTCCAATCCAAACCTCCCCTGTGCAGCTTGAGGCCATTTCCTCTTGTCCTATCACTAGTTACCTGGGAGAAGAGACCACTACCCCCCACGCTACAACCTCCTTTATGGTAGTTGTAGAGAGTGATAAGGTCTCCCCTCAGCCTCCTCTTCTCCACACTAAACAATCCCAGCTCCCTCAGATGCTCCTCATAAGACTTGTGCTCCAGACCCTTCACCAGCCTCATTGCCCTTCTTTGGACACGCTCCAGCACCTCAATGTCCTTGCTGCAGCGAGGGGCCCAAAACTGCAACACAGTATTTGAGGTGCGGCCTCACCAGTGCCGAGTACAGGGGCACAATCACCTCCCTACTCCTGCTGGCCACACTATTTTTGACACAGGCCAAGATACTGTTAGCCTTCTTGACCACCTGGGCACACTGCYGGCTCATATTCAGCCAGCCGTCAACCAGCACCCCCAGGTCCTTTTCTGCTGGGCAGCTTTCCAGCCACTCTTCCCCAAGCCTGTAGCGTTGCCTGGGTTTGTTGTGACCCAAGTGCAGGACCCGGCACTTGGCCTTGTTGAACCTCATACAATTGGCCTTTCCCATCAATCCAGCCTGTCCAGATCCCTCTGCAGAGCCTTCCTACCCTCAGGCAGATCAACACTCCTGCCCAACTTGGTGTCSYCTGCAAACTTACTGAGGGAGCACTCAACCCCCTCATCCAAATCATTGATAAAGAGATTAAACAAGACCGGCCCCAAAACTGAGCCTTAGGGAACACCGCATGTGACCGGCCGCCAACTGGACTTAACTCCATTCACCACAACTCTCTGGGCTCGGCCRTCCAGCCAGTTTTTKACCCAKCGAAGAGTAYACCCGTCCAAGCCATGAGCCGCCAGCTTCTCCAGGAGAATGCTGTGGGASACRGTRTCAAAGGCTTTGCTGAAGTCCAGGTAGACCACATCCACAGCCTTCCCCTCATCCACTAGGTGGGTCACCTGGTCATAGAAGGAGATCAGGTTGGTCAAGCAGGACCTGCCCTTCATGAACCCGTGCTGGCTGGGCCTGATCCCCCGGTTGTCCCGCACATGCCTCGTGAGCGCCCTCAAGATGAACCGCTCCATGATCTTCCCCGGCACCGAGGTCAGGCTGACAGGCCTGTAGTTCCCTGGATCCTCTCTCCAGCCCTTCTTGTAGAGGGGCGTCACATTGGCAAGCCTCCAGTCGTCCAGGACTTTCCCTGTTAACCAGGACTGCTGATAAATGATGGAGAGTGGCTTGGCAAGCTCCTCCGCCAGCTCCCTCAGTACTCTCGGGTGGATCCCATCTGGCCCCATAGACTTGTGAGTATCCAGGTGGCATTGCAGGTCATTAACCGCTTCCTCTTGGATTATGGGGGGTTTATTCTGCTCTCCGTCCCTGTCTTCCAGCTCAGGGGGCTGAATACCCCAAGGATAACCAGTCTGACTACTAAAGACTGAGGCAAAGAAGGCATTAAGTACCTCAGCCTTTCCCTCATCCTCAGTGGCAATGTTCCCCCCGGCATTCAATAAAGGATGGAGATTCTCCTTGGCTCTCTTTTTGTCATTAATATATTTGTAAAAACTTTTTTTTTTTGTTGTCCCTGACGACAGTGGCCAGATTGAGTTCTAGCAAGGCTTTTGCTATTCTAATTTTCTCTCTGCAGGACCTAACGAGATCCCTGTACTCTTCCTGAGTTGCCTGCCCTTTCTTCCAACAGCGGTAGACTCTCCTTTTTCCCCTGAGTCCCAGCAAAAGCTCCTTGTTCAGCGAGGCCGGTCATCTTCCCATCAGCTCTTCTTATGGCATGTGGGGACAGCCTGCTCCTGCACCTTTAGGACCTCCCTCTTGAATGTCCAGCCTTCCTGGACTCCTCTGCCCTTCAGGACTGCCTCCCACAGCGTCCTGAACAGGCCAAAGTCTGCCCTCTGGAAATCCATGGCAGCAGTCTTGCTGACGCCCCTCGTTACTTCACCAAGAATTGAGAATTCTATCATTTCATGGTCGCTAAGGCCAAGACGGCCTCCAACCACCACATCCTCCACCTGTCCTTCTCTGTTGGTAAACAGCWGGTCGAGCGAGGCACCACCCCTGGTAGACTCACTTACCAGCCATGTCAGGAAGTTATCTTCCACACACTCCAGGAACCTCCTCGACTGTTTCCTCTCTGCCATGTTGTATTTCCAGCAGACATCGGGTAAGTTGAAGTCCCCCATGAGGACAAGGGCTAGCAATCGTAAGACTCCTGCCAGCCGCTTGTAGAACGCTKCATCAGCCTCTTCATCCTGGTTGGGTGGTCTATAACAGACCCCCAGCAGGATATCTGCCTTGTTGGCTTTCTCCCTCATCGTTACCCATAAGCACTTGAGCTGATCATCAGTTGTTGAGTTCTGTACAGTCGAAATACTCCCTGACATACAGAGCCACCCCACTGCCTCTCCTTCCTCGCCCATCCCTTCTGAAGAGCTTGTAGCCATCCATCACAGCACTCCAGTCATGAGAGCCATCCCACCATGTTTCTGTGATGGCGACCAAGTCATAGCTATCCTGCTGCACAATGGCTTCCAGCTTCTCCTGTTTGCCGCCCATGCAGTGTGCATTGGTGTAGATGCACTTGAGCTGGACTATTGATCTCACCCCCAATATTGGCATGTCACCCCTAGGCTCATCTCTAGCGAGCCTGGTTTTACCCCCTTCCCCCTTTGAACCTAGTTTAAAGCCCTCTCGATGAGCCCCGCCAACTCATGGGCGAGAATCCTTTTCCCCCTTTGAGACAGCTGAACTCCATCTGTCGCCAGCAGGCCCGGTGCCGTGTAAACCTCCCCATCATCAAAAAAGCCAAAATCCCACCGATGGCACCAGCCTCTGAGGCATGTGTTAATCAGGTGTGTTTTCCTGTTCCTTTCAGTATTCTTCCTTGCCACTGACGGGATTGAAGAGAACACTACCTGTGCTCCTGATCCTGCAACCAATCGCCCCAGTGCCCTGAAGTCCCTTTTGATGGCTTTGGGACTTCTCTCTGCAACCTCATCACTGCCAACCAGCATAACCAACAGCGAGTAATGGTCAGAGGGCTGTACCAGACCAGGGAGTCTCCTAGTAACGTCTCTAACCTGGGTCTCAGGGAGGCAGCAGACTTCCCTGTGGGATGAGTCTGGTCGGCAGATTGGGCCCTCTGTTCCCCTCAGAAGGAATCACSTACGACAATTACCCTCCTTTTTTTCTTAACAGAGGCAGTCATAATGCGCAGGGCTGACTGACTTGACCTAGGCATCCCCCTGGAAGGACCTTCATCTACATCCTCATTTGCCTGGCCCTCAAGTTCCAGAGCCCCATATCTGTTGTGTAAGGGCAACTGGGAAGGTGAGGGAGGCCAGGAGGGGATTCGCCTGCTGCCCCGTTTCCATTCCCTGCCATCTCTGAGGTCCCCTCCTTCTGCCTGCTGGCAAGAGGGAAGGGGATCCTCTGCTGCATGAGCAGCCTCCACCTGCTGCCTTTGCCTCAGGGATGGCAGCGTGTGGCTCCACCAGTCTATCTCCCTCTCACACTCCCTGATACTCCTTAACCTTTCCACTCCCTCTTCCAGCTCTGCCACCAGGCTGAGCAGCTCATCCCCCTGGTCACACCGCACACAGGTGCTGTCTCCGCTGCCTTCCGGCACCAGTGACAGGCTCAGGCACTCCCTGCAGCCGCAGACCTGGACAGCTGCTTGCTTGTGTGGGAGCTGCGTCTGGGTCGCCACATTCCTTCTGGCCATGGCTTTCGGCCGGGTGGAAACCATTGCTACATCCTGTTCTGGAAAGGCGATGACCACTAGCTGAGTTATCAAATCAGAAACTGTTTAAAATAAGATGCAACTATACATAGAGAAGAGCAAAGAATAATCATTGGTTAGCAATACTGTGAAGTAGATAGTTTTTTTGCAAAAAGAAGATCAGAGTTTGTAATGAATTACTCAAACTGAACATGAATCAAGACATTGAACTAAATCATATTAGCATACATAAAATATAGTATTCTAGAACAAGCTGTCTGAACAGTTGTCTTTCAAGAAAGGTATGCAAAGTCCAGAGGACAGACAATTGGATATGTTAAGGTCTATGCCAAAACTTTTCTTCTATAATTATCTCCATCTTAACCATGGAAGCTCAAGAAACAGGATTCCCCAAGACAGAATGGGGAGGTCATAGAAATGTCAGGTGAGAATCCCAGTCCCAGAAAGAAGCTTTAAAGGATCATCCTTGGAGCAAACTTGTTCAAATAAGTAATCTGCAGAAATCTATCATGTCATCCCTAAGTTAGTGATACAGCTTAGTTTCAGCAGACGTTTTCAGTGTGCTTCATGTAAAACCGAACTAATTTTCAAAAATTAACTCGGAAATAGGATATGAGATTGGAGAGAGCTTTACATTCTCTTTTGTGTCTGCAGCTTTATACCAAGATAAAATGAGAATATTTTCATAGCACCAGAAAAAAACATGTTCCAGAGAGAGTCAGTTTTCCATTTTACAGTTTGCAGAAGGACTCTTTTCCCTAAAAATTTAAGTTCAGCAAAAATATAAGTTACCAAATGCAAGATGGTTTTGTTAGGGAAACAGTTATATAACCGTAACGGTAAGATAACGGCCTGACAACTCCTTGTAAACATGTCATTTCGGGAGCTATCACCTGGCTCCATTTGCATAATGCTCAGACCAACTGATTAATCTCTGAAGTAAGAATGAGAAAACTTAATAAGAATAATATTGGGTGTCCAAGACTTGGAGACTAGAGGAACAAGAGAAAGAAAATTAAATGTCAATACTTGTTCATCAAATCATTATGAGAAATTTCTATAATACTTTTTCACAGTATCTGATAGCTATTTAAAAGCCTTTTAATCAGATTTAAATGCAGCATATTGCATCAGTTTCTAATGCTTTTCCAAAATACTTCTCTATGCTCCACTAAAGAGTTAAATAAAATAAAGGAAGATGTATGAAAGAGTTCCCCTGATTGATTTGCCCTGCTATTGTGTCTATTTACAGATGTGGGTAATTTGAATAACAAAAAGGCATTAAAAATGTCATTTAAACAATACATAATTTCATTTCATTGTTGTTTTAACTGGTATTTTATGTAAGAAAATAGATTTTCCCAGGTAAATTTGCTAACACCACATGTGGTTTCTGAGGTATTTATCTCTCTAAGCAATCCACAGAAAGATTTTCTGAATGTTCTTTCACAGTACTGAAGTTTCCAAAGACAGAACTCAGTAGTTCCCAAATGTACTTTTCAGATTATAATATTTTATAAATATTTGTCTCCATTTTTTCACAGTTAAGCTGTACATATCCAGAAAGTTCTGATGTGTTTAGGTTACTGTGGGAGACCAAATGAGATTCATTAATTATCTTTGTTCTATCTAATGCAATGTGGATTTTTATTCTTTTTTTTTTTTTCAAAATCCAGACTATTAGTTGTAATTACTCAGATAAGTGAATCATTGTTATGATCAATAACATATAAACATTTCATTAATTTATTTTCACTATCCAAAATAAGCTTTCTACATTCATTATAGAAATTTATTCTTAACAATTATAGGACTTATTCAATTCTTACTGAATTATCAGGCTTCCTCTCATTAAATAAAAAGATAGACTAGATAGATTATGCCAGTAGATAGATTATGCCAGTTCCTAGGTTATTGCTAACCAAGCTAATTAAATATTTAGTGCTCTAATAACTATTTCTATTTATGATTCATTCATTTCTCAAGACTTATTTTTTGAGTTAGATTAATTAAGAGTCACAGATACAATTTTTTCTTCCAAATTGGGAAATCTTTTTCCTGTGTAATGTAAAATATATTTTCCTAGTTACTGTCAAAATAAACAGAAGGGATATTCTGACATCTCTCCTTTTGATATTTTATAAAATCTGAACTATTACTAACTCTAAGATTTGCAAAGCTTTTCCACACTTAAGCTTAATAGAATATTTCATTTGGACTAGACAAAGGTGTTAATTTTTCAAATCAGATCAACCTTGTAGAGAAAAAAATGTTTAAAAAGATTATTTTAGGTAAAAAGGAAGAAGATTCAAGTGCAAGCCAGAAAATACCTAATAAGTATCAATGGAATTACCCTTGCCTTACAGTTGTGGGGGAGAAAAAGTATGACAATTAGTTTAACCTGGAAGATGACTCAACATTTAATTCCATGAAGTTTGCTCATTCTTATTTAACACAAATCTCTGAGTTATTTTAGGTTTCTGTAAATGGAATGGCACAGTGTGGACTTCTTTTGGAAATCACTCTTTCCACAGAGAAGGTGACTTAGTAAAGTAATAATGAGAGCACTGCCACAACACATGGAGAATTAGCAGCTGTGAAAGGTATCTGAAGGTAAAGTCATTCAAAAGTAAGTGTAAAGGTCTTTCCCAATTCATTCAAACCATCCTAAATTTTCTTGTAGCTTTTCTAATTCTTCAAACACTTATTATCAGTGGTGAAATTCTTTTCTGAAGATTGTCTTATCTGGCCTTTTATTATATACATTATGGAATGTCAATCCTTTACTAAGCCTTTATGAAAGGCACTGTTACCATTATTCATCAGTGATAAACATATCCTACCTGTAAGAACATCACCTAAATGCTTGATTATTCATTTATAGCCACTGAAACAAGAACAGTAGTATTTCAGATTATAGTTGTTAGTCTGGGTTACCCAGCATAACTTAGAAATATTCTAACTAAAAAAGTCAGTATAGATGATTCTCTACATATCTATAAACACAGATATATACAGAGAAAACTACAGATTTCTCTTTCGTATATTAATTAAGGAGACTCTTCTTTTTTCTTTTTTTTTTCTTTTTAACATGCACACTGCCTTTTTTAATTTTAAAGCAGTAACTAAAAATGTCTTTTGATAGTGATAAAGCATATTTTCATTTCATGCAACTCAAGTCCTAGAGAGATTTCTAATAAGCAATATTAGTTTGAATTTTTATTTTAACACTCAAGAGTTTAAGAAAACAGTGCTATGCTCAACACAGTCACGAGAGAATTTGCACACATGGGACAGAGCAATATTTCACATATATATTAAAAGTAAAAGTAAGCTGTATATTGCAGAACAATAACACCAGAGCAATAGGAGAGATGTGAAACATCACAGGAGAATCTTGGGAGGTTCACACTTCACTTGTTCCTATTAGATGGTAGTCACCAAGATGATTAGGGGGTTACAATATGAGACATGCAAGTACTGATTGAGAGAGCTGGATTTGTTCAGCCTAAAGAAGGAAAGGTTAAAAGAGGATCTTACTGCTGTCTTCAACTACTCAGTGCAGGTTGCAGAGAAGTTGAAACTAGCATTCTCTTGGCTGTACACAACAAAAGGACAATGGGTACAAACTGCAACAAGGGAAATTCCAGTTAGATATTTGGAAAAAATTAATTCACAATGTCTGTCAAACACCACAACAGGTTGTCCAGGGAGATCTGGATGAAGCCTGAGCCACCTGATTGAACTACAAAGCCAGATCCCCACCATAATCAGCCTTGCTCTGATTGGTGGGTTGGACTAGATGACTTAGGGAGATATCTTCCAATCTCAACTATTCTCTAATTCTAGTCTATAACACACACATCCCTTTTTCCACCTTCCATGTTCCTTCCTCAGATTTTCTGACTACTCCTCCCACATCTTTCTGCTTTCTCACCCAAGCCCCAGACATGAAACAATTAACTGTATCAAAATGGCCAAATTAGTACAAAATAGTAAACGTGATACCTGTACCTGTGAGGCTGATCAGGAACACCTGTGATTACTGACTACAGGTAGGCAGCAATTCAATGCATCTTTCGGGGTGAGCTTGTCATCTGTTCTGAGACCCTGCACAACAGTGAATTACCTGCAATATTTCACAGAATGTRATATGCATATAAAATGTATGCTTATCTTCCAAAGTATTTCAAGATGTATTAGCATCTTCCCTGGAAACAGGATGAAAAGAAAGACAAAAAGCTAGAAAATTCTGCTTTTAATTGTATAGGAGTAGCAAATCAATTACAAATGCAGAAGCATATGAGGTTTAAAACAAATTTGAGGATGTACTTCAGAACTGCAAAGCATAATTTCCAGGCTGATTTTAACGTTACAGTTCATCCATTACCTCAGAAGCAATAGTTATATGCATATTCTGTGCATCTTTCTATAACCATTTATAAATATTTATAGCAAAGACCCCATATCTTCCATAAAGAATCATCACAACAGTGGAATTTACAAATATTCTTGTTTAAAAGTCAACTTTGCAGTTACTGCATTGAATAAAATGTTATTTTGTCTTTTTTTATCTAATATGTATGTTCTAGTGGTAGAAAAATAACCGAGATGATTGATTTAAAATATCAGATTGTATTAATATAAGATTACTGGAGAACTTGTGCATTTTCTAACCTCTCATGTGGAAATGTTAGCAAATTATTTGTAAATGTGAAAGCCTCAGGAGCAGGGCTGCATTAACAGCTCTTATTATAAAGGTATCCTCAATAATTTACAACTCAACAAAGGCTGAATTGGATGTAAACTTTTTCTGTCACAATAAATTCTAAAATAAATGCAGAGAGCACCATCTTCTGGAGTAAATTAAGCATTTACAACTCTTTACAGTGAAAGCAGAGCATTGAGTTTCAGTTAAATAAATGTTTATATATGCAACAAGCTTTGCAAATTGTTCCGTGAGCAGAGTAACTAATGAAGCATGGTTTCAAACAGAGTCGAGTACTGTGTCCCCCAGCACATAATCTTCCCAACCATGCCAACTCCCTCTGCGTCACTAGTGCCTGCCTTCCTCTACAGTGTGATACATAGCTCTTTTCACAGAAGCTCCATCAAAGAAGGGTTTCTTTTCACTGCACAATAGCTACTCACACTCTGGCCAGTTCAGAGCTGTGTGCGTAGTCAACAAGTACATGTGCTGTTTGGCAAACTGTTAGCTGTTTCTTGGAATGGCTATCTGAAAATTTTGTTGGAACTGTCCAATGGATTAAAAAGCTACTGGGAGTTTAACAAGAAATTCAGGCTTATGGAGTTATATTAGGTTATCAATCCAAAAACAATTGACATCATAAAGCAGGTAAACTGTACCCAATTGTCATGGTTTAACCCCAGCTGGCAACTAAGCCCCACACAGGTGCTCGCTCACTCCCCCCTGGTGGGATGGGAGAGAGAATCAGAAGGGTAAAAGTGAGAAAACTCCTGGGTTGAGATAAAGACAGTTTAATAGCGAAAGCAAAAGCCACGCACGCAAGCAAAGCAAAACAAGGAATTCAATCACTACTTCCCATCGGCAGKCAGGTGTTCAGCCATCTCCAGGAAAGCAGGGCTCCATCACGTGTAACGGTTATTTGGGAAGACAAACGCCATCACTCTGAACATCCCCCACTTCCCTCTGCTTTCCCCAGTTTTTATTGCTGAGCATGACATCGTATGGTATGGAATATCCTTTTGGTCGGTTTGGGTCAGCTGTCCTGGCTGTGTCTCCTCCTAACTTCTTGTGCACCCCCAGCCTACTGGCTGGTGGGGTGGTGTGAGAAGCAGAAAAGGCCTTGACTCTGTGTAAGCACTGCTCAGCAGTAGCTAAAACATCCCTCTATTATCAATACTGTTTTCAGCACAAATCCAAAACATAGCCCCATACTAGCTACTATGAAGAAAATTAACTCTATCCCAGCCAAAACCAGCACATCAATTAAAAAGGAAAGCTGATATATCAATTAGCAGCTTTGCAGAAAATAACCTGCGATCCTGGAAAACAAGCTGACCATGAACCAGCAATGCATCTATGCAGCAAAGGCAGTCAACAGCATCCTGGATTGCAACAGGAGCATTGCTGCCATCAGGTCAAGGGAGGCGATTCTTCCCCTCTGCTCAGCCCTGGTGAGACACATCTGCAGTGCTGTGTCTAGATCTGGGTTCCCTTGCTCTGAGCAGGGGCTTTCAGCTAGTGTACTGGTTGGGATGGAGTTAATTTTCTTAATAGCAGCCCATACACTGCTGGGTTTAGGTCTGTGATCAAAACAGTGTTGATAACACACCAATGGTTTAGCTGTTGCTGAGCAGTGCTTGCACAGTATTGAGGCTTTCTCTGTTTCTCAACTCTGCCCTTTCCCCTCCCCCAGCGAGTAGGCTGGGGGTGAGCAAAACGTTGGGAGGGGACACAGCCAGGACAGCTGACTTGAACTGACCAAAGGGATATTCCATACCATACATCACACTCAGCAATAAAACTATGGGGGGGTAGTGGGTGTTTTTCCAAGGTAGCCATTACTGAGAGACTGACTAGGCATCAGTCTGCTGGTGGGAGATGGTGAGTGATTGTCTTTGCATCACTTTTTTTTTCCTTTTTTTTCTTCACCTGTCTTTATCTCAACCCACAAGTTTTCTCGCTTTCGCCCTTTTGATTCTCTCCCCTATCCTGCTTGGGGTGAATGAATGAGGAACTTAGTGGGGCTTGGCTGCCAGCCAGGGACAACCCCCACGACTAGACAATCTCCAGAGGTGCCTTCTGGTGCCACACCTATTCTGTGTTTCTAAAATATCATACACATGGAGATAATTTACCACAGATACTTAGAATACTATACTGATTTTTGATCTTTAAAAAAAAAAATCTAAAAAGTGAAAATTAGTACTCCATGCATGTTATTACCTGTGGCACCATTTTCTAGACCTATGAATTAAAGACAAAGCAAAGGTGAACATTATTCCTCTACGCCAGATGTTGAAGACTCCTTATGTAGAACCTCTTGCTTAATCTGGCAGTGTAACTCCTATATTCTTTTGTCTTTAACTTCACACTGGCAATAGCTCTCAGAGTGCAGGGCTTTCTAGCACAACATCCAGGTTCACAAGCACATACACTCTCAATTTCTGTCTGAAATTTCTAAGTTTTAAAAGCAGGAACAGATTTTTCAATCCAAAGCAGGTTTGAGGTTTACAAAACAAGTCAGTTCTTGAACTATTACTTTTCAGTATCATTTTCTTCATAAAACATAGATGCTTTTAACAGGGTGACAGTATTATCACAGTGTTATTGCTACATGTTCTTGTTCTGTTGAGCTATGAACATGCAATTGGCTACAAGTTAGTTTCAGATTTATCTTGTCCATTAGAGGTCAGCAGAAGACCATTTATCTATACAGGATCTGAATGGTTCCCATTTCTTCTTGAAATTCTAGGTCATTAAGCCAGTAGCAAGAAAAAATGAATTTGACATTATGGGTCAGAAAAAGCCAAATCTAAAAGTTTGCAATCACTATTGCTTGTTCCACGTGGAATAACTTCATCATAGAATCATTGTAGACAAATAGATCAGTTGCAAAAATTATGGGATGTGAACAATTATGCCATGACAACTAATGGCAACACGGACAGATTCATGCACAGTAGACATGTCTACAAGATCCTTCTTATGCAGAAAAATTGCAATGGAAAACTCACAGTTTTGTGGCCTCTTCCTACTGCTTGGAGTTGGGGTAGTTGGGGGGGGCCCAAGTCTAGCAGTCAAGAAGCTGTAAGTTACTTCACTGTCTCTCCTCACGTTTTCAGTACCACTGAAAAGTCATCTTTACCTAGAAGACCTTCTAAACCAGATGACTTCTCTTCCAGTTTTTGAAGTATCCTTTTCTAAAGAAAGCACTTCACCTCACTTTCCACAGAAGAACACCTATAAAGCCACTGCTTGTCCAAGCCTGAAATTAGTCATGACCTTCATATAGTCACTAAGAAACCTTCATAGGTGTCCAATTAGCAAACATTTAGGATTATCATAGAATCATAGAATCATTTAGGTTGGAAAAGACCTTTAAGGTCATCAAGTCCAACTGTTAACCTAGCACCGCCAAGTCTACCACTAAACCATGTCCGTAAGCACCACATCTACATGTCTTTTAAATACTTCCAGGGATGGGGACTCCACCATGTCCCTGGGCAGCCTGTTCCAATGCTTGAATAAATTTTTCCTAATATCCAGTCTAAACCTCCCCTGGCACAACTTGAGGCCATTTCCTCTYGTCATATCCCTTGTTACTTGGGAGAAGAGACCGACACCCACCTCACTACAGCCTCCTTTCAGGTAGTTGTAGAGAGCGATAAGGTCTCCCCTCAGCCTCCTCTTCTCCAGGCTAAACAACCCCAGTTCCCTCAGCCGCTCCTCTTATGAGATATTTGGGCTTTAGCTGCTGTCATAGGAACCATATTGTGTTTTCATTCCTGAACTTAAGCTTAGTCACTGTTTTGATCAGAACTGAGAAGTGCTTTCAGAACTATTCTGACAAGGATTTGTGGAGCAATGAAGGACACTCACATTCATCAGGTTATTATAAATACCGAAGTTTATAACACACAGTAAACTRTTCTCCCAAAGGCCACACTGCCATGAACTCACCTACAATTCACCAAAGACCGAAAAAGTTCATTTAAGAATGCATAGAGGGAAACATTTTTTAAAACACCAAAAAAAMCTAACAATATCTGAACAATATGCTAATTTAGAAAAAATATCTCAGTACCGAAAAATAAATCATAAACTGAAATATTATGATATACACACACACAAATCCCCCCTGCTCCACTTTTCATGCAAATTCCAGGTTCCCCAAGAAAACTTTTTTTTTTTTTTTAGTTACCACATATCTTGTAAATGGATTTTTTTCACCAAAAGTAGGCTTAACCATAGGGAAATCCTCTAAATTAAATTTTCACAATATCGTATTCTCTACCAAAGCTTATTTTTGAAGAATATTAAGTGGGTATGCTCTAGTGGAAATAATCTAGACCGGGATTTCCTAATCTGAGAAGAAGAAATCCTTGGAGGATTATCAGAGGTTGAGATCATAATTACTAGGAAAAGGAGTAATATCCAGGCAATTCCCTAAAAGGTTTTATTCATTTCTAGAAAATAAATTTGAAAGTCTTTTGCCTTTCCCCCCTAATACATTCTAATACAAAAATCATCATCTCCACATGAAATGTTTCATACCAGGTTTTGGTGAGTTTTTTGTTCTCTTGCTTAACCACAGCAGGTAGGTTTCACTCTGTGTACACACACATAAAAATGTATTGTGTAAAAACTGATAATAAACTGTTAAAAAATAAACTGATTATGAAATTGATTATAAAATTGCACTTTCTATCTGGTAACTAAATCCTCTTCCTGGGGTCTATTTTCACATTAAACCAGTATTTATAAAAAGAAAAAGTGAAGAGAAAGCAACTTTTCTTGTACTCTAAATGTTAATGTACTCTATAAGATGTCATAGATGCAAAGTCAAAGAGAAACAAGATGCAGTCCTGCACAGATTTAAAACGTGACTTCTCATAGTACTGCAGGACAAAAAAAAAGGAACTTTATATTGTGGGAGAGGAAAGTATAATTTTCATTCCTTGTTTCAGAATATTGAAAGTAGTCTCCCTCCTTCAGCAGAACATTTCAGGGCATACTAATAGGTTTTCAGGATGCCCTAATGGATTATATTTTCTAGACAGAAGAATAGAAAAATATACTAAACTGTAAAATCTCTCTGAAATATTCTAATATTAAATATTTTTTTTTCCTTCCTCTAAAGGATGCCATACTTCAAGAGGACCCACACTAATGTGGAACAATGGACAAGTCTCATTGGATCTTTGCAGGATTGTAGCAATGGGACTCAGAAGCCTGAAAAAGATCTGTGTCACTCATTTTCTTATAATAAGCACAAAAAATCTTTTAAACTCAAATGTCAGATTTCATTAGAATATAGACCAGAATACTTAACTTTTTAGTTAAACCTAAAGCAACTAGACCAGACAGTGTTACACTCAAAATCATGTTACTGACAAAAAGGGAAAACACCGTATATACAGAGAAAGAAAAAAAAACAACATTGTTAGTCTGATTACAATGTTAGTAATTTAACCAAAAGACAACAGTAATACTAATATCCATAGTCCAACKGCTACAGTAAAGTCTCATTAATAGTATCACCTTTAAAAACACCATACAAGAAAAACTGCTAATACTGACACCTTTTCATTAGTGCTGAGCTCACCCTCGCAATGCCCTTCTGGATCCTCCTGTGGGTAGCTTCAGTCTTCCTTAAACAAAAACACTGGGGGGAGAAGGAGAGGTCACACGCAAGGTCTTTGCCAGGAAAAGTTCATGGTTAGGGTTTCTTCTTCCCGCTGTCTGGAAGGAGCAGGATGTCAATGCTTTCTTCCTCCTCAGCCTTGGACTTGTTTGGGTTTATTTCTGTACTTTCGCTCAGCGTGGCCCACACCACTGATGGTACCGCATGGCCCCAGCTTAACCCAGAGAGGCAAGAGTCACTCACCCCCAGCATCTGGGGTAGCCAGCACCACCCAGGCCAGGACCAGGACATGACCCTGGCCCTGCAGGCCCCAGCGCACCACAGGGTTTCTGCTAATGATGGCAAAATCATATTTACAGGCTATGCACGCAGATCCCATGCTTCCATTCTGCTCTTGAAGGAAACTACAACCACAACCACAGCCTCAGCGGTGTCTTAACCTGACAAGAGCTCTGCTCTCAGCCACTTATCTTCCAATTACAGTTGCATGAGGGTATCTTATACTGTGTCTTGCTTTAGTCTACTTCTGCCAGTTATCCTGATACTCTAGCATTTCAACCACACCTGAAAATTTCAGAGAAAGAAATCCTGAAGAGCAAACTGGAAGCCTGTGCAAAGGAAATACAACTAAGCCATAAAACTCAGCTCTCTCTAGGAAAAAGCATAGAGATATATACTCGCGTAAATGCGTTAGGCTGTCAAATTCTCTCTCTCTCAGGAAAAAAAAATACTTTTTATACACAGACTCACAGACGCATACATACTGACAGACCAATTGATCAAGTAACTTCTCTTTTGGTGGCAAAAAAGGAAGCTTATGTTTTCTTGCTATCTTCTAAGGTCAGCAGATTTATTTCCAGTGAAGAACATAAATTTACAAAATAAATTTATCTTCTGAGGAAAATAATTGCAACTAACAGAGAAACATAAGAAAAACTGAAGGCTAAACTGTAGCTTGACTAATACAGACTAAAGTCAATAATGGAAAGCACCACTCATTCCATGAGGCAAATACGAGGCTGTAATTGCTGTGTTTGTGAAATCTCAAACCAAAGAGAATTGTTTTTTATATCCATTTCATCTGTTTTGTGAAACATGTGAAACATTAGTATAGTATTATTCTATGGTAGATTACATTCTATCATCCTCCCATATTGCTAGTCTTATTCTGACTCAATTATATTTTACTTGAATGCTGCTAAAATAATTTCTAATAGAAAGAAATAAGAAAACAAACAATTCCCTGCAAATCATTTCCACTGTAAAGCATCAACTAGGGCAAAAAAAATCCCCAAAACAAACCTAACAAACTATGAAAAGCACACCAAGAGTAAAAGTAGTCATCTAAAGTAATTTGAAATGTTTACCAGCTAACCTGGTATTTTTCAAAAGCCTATAAAAAATTATAAGAGGACTCTGCTGCCTTATCAGCATTGACAGAAAATGGAGGCAGTGTGCCTGCATGTACTAACATCAGTGATTAGRCAGGATTCACTGTCAATTATTATTTTTTGACACAATAATAAGCTGTTTTATAAGTGTTGCCATCATCTCTTTTCTATTTCTTGTCCATGATCTTTCCACATGGTGAAAAAAACAGAGTGGTAACCAAAAGAGTAAACTGTAAATTACAAAACCCAATATTTATCAATTGTTTTGGAATCCAAACAAGTTATGAAAAGCATCATTACTACCATTCTATGGAAGTTTTATTTTAGCCTCAACTTAAAATAAAGAAAAAAAAGGTTTCTCAAAACAGTATAAAAAGCTAGCACTGATCTGATACAATACAGTACTACTTCCAAGTAATTGTAGGAAATGCACAACATGGTAAATTATCGTTATTGTCCATATTAACCCATATTCCATCAGTCTTTGTCTTTGCATACATCTTGGTTCTCCCACAGAAAATAGGTCAAATGCCACCTGTTCTATTAGGTTGGAGATGCACTACTATGATAGAAGATCTCTTTTCTTCAGTAATTTACTGAACCTTTCTCACTAATTATATTACAAAGAGCACCATCATCATATTTCAGTTCCACTGGTATTGGTATAAGTTGCAGACAAGCCTGCCTGTCTGGCAGAATTATTTTCCTAGTTATACCATCTTGCTGGAGCCTAAAAAAAATATATATATATATTTGACCTTTTCTACAATTCTGTGGTTGCACTAGGTGCTAAAATATGACACAAGTATAATTATGAGTCTAATTCCATGGCCTTACACAGGCAAAAATTCCAAGGCCATGAGATAAATTTTCTGTATTAATACTGCAACAACTGATTTCATCCCCTGAAAAACGTTTTTTAAAACAAACGCTTTTTCAGACCTATACCATCCACATCACACAAACTGCAACACAGAAAACAAACCATGATAGTACAGATCCTAGCTGTCCAGCCTCGTTCCAGACAAGCTTTCCCCAATGATGCTGCAGGATTTTGCCTGACATTAATACCTGACTGCTTTATTCAAGGAGGAAGTCTTAAAGGCGCAGGAGCGAACTGTCCCCCTGTGCAGTAAGAGSAGCTGGCGGGGAAGACGACCGGCCTGGCTGAACAAGGAGCTTTTGCTGGGACTCAGGGAAAAAAGGAGGGTCTATCGCTGTTGGAAGGAAGGGCGGGCGACTCAGGAAGAGTACAGGGATCTCGTCAGGTCGTGCAGAGAGGGAATTA
>JASVER010000001.1:28876534-28911486 GCA_030449065.1 Oceanodroma leucorhoa | reverse complement strand
GGTGGAGTCACCATCCCTGGAGGTGTTCAAAAAACGTGTGGATGAGGTGCTTCAGGACATGGTTTAGTGGGCATTTGTACTGGGTTGATGGTTGGACTCGATGATCTTAGAGGTCTTTTCCAACCTTAATGATTCTATGATTCTATGATTCTATGTTTGCTTGCTTCCTATGCGCCCCCGCCGTCCATCATGTGTGTAGCTGGTTCTTTGCAATTCCAACCCTTAACTGTAACAGAGTTGGTATGTGCAATGGAAGCCTGCTAAACAGTATCTCTTCTATGTGTTGGCTTCTTGTTTGTGTACTTTGTTCCTTCAAGAAGAGTGACCAGATAAAGTAGATCTGGAAAGAGGGCAGTGATATCCCTGGAGACAGTGAATATGCACCAGAGGTTTCCATGTTGCCAATTATAGCAAGCAGTCATTGCAGAAGTGGCAAGACTGCAGCTCATGCAGAGGCATAGACTGCTGAAGGAAGCAGGCAGCAAACAGGAGACAGGAAAAAGGATCTAAAGGGAATTTTGCAGAATTCGCAGTAGCCCAGACAGATACTGAATAGATTGAAACTAAGCCTAGAAGCACGGTCCAGCTTGCAGTGATCCATTGTTGTGGTTTAACCCGGCAGGCAGCCAGACACCACACAGCCGCTTGCTCACTCCACCCCCTCAGTGGGATGAGGGAGAGAAGAACTGGAGCAGCAGTTTTCCTGGAAGAACTCCCTTTTGTGATTGTTTTTCCTTGCAACTCACATACCCGTGCCTCTAGGGTCGAGGTAGATTTTCCATCCCACTTCCTCATGTCCTCTCCGTGGTCTCGCAGGTAAAAMCACAGGGTGCCCTGGGGTGTGTACCCACAATATCTCCTCTCTTGAGCAGAGGGACACTTACTGCTAATGGCTGAGATACTGGCCCGTACAGATGGGGAGTAGGATCTGTCCTCTTTGAGTTGCTGGAATCCCTGGGACAGTTTCTCGCCTATCATGTTGGGCAGTTTCTCCACAGCAGAGATGCAGGCCTGTAGGGAGGAAGAGAGACTTTCTTCATATTGCCGGAGTTGGCCAGCCAGTTCATCCACTATTTGTTCCTCTCCGTCTTTCCAGGTCATTACTGCCAATGAGTTGGCATGCAACGCTGGTGCGCTCCGTACAAACTTCCGCCACATGGGTCGGGTGCATCTGACTTCATCTGGATCTTTGGGTAACTGTTCATTGTCCAGGTCATTATAAATCACTCCTAGCACAGCTAATTCCCTCAGGTACTGGATACCTCTCTCCATGGTGGTCCACTTGCCTGGGTGACATATAACATCTTCCTTGAAGGGACCTTTCCTTCACGCGTGACAGGAGTCGCCTCCAGAGGCTGAGGACCTGTGCCCCTTGTCCAATTGCCTTGTCAATGCCCCCTTCCCTAGAAAGGGATCCCAGCTGCTTGGCTTCCCTATCCTCTAATTCCAGGCTGCTGGCCCCGTTACCCCAGCATCAGAGCAGCCAGGTGACAATGTGCTTGCCTGGATGACACTGAAATCTTTTTGCATATCTCGCAGCTCATTCAGGGATAAGGATCGGGTGGTTACCACTCCATTTACTGGTTCTGCCTCTTCCTCCTCCTGTTGTTGTGATGGCCGTGGTTCATCTTCATCCCTTACTGAACGAGTTGATTATCTTGTGTGAAGAGAAAGGACCTTTTCAACTTCCCCAGCCTTTATAGAAAGCACTCAAGCAGCAGAAATTCATACTGACTGCAGGAGAAGGGAAGGATTTGAGTCCTTGTGAAAGAGTTTGAGAAAACCAAACACATTCAGGRGGACAGGAATAGCACAGAGCTAAGGGTAATGGAGAGACAGAAACACAGAGCTGGGCATCTATAATGCATTTCAGCATGCTTTTATATTAAAGACTGAAATCCTCCATGGCCATATCTACTAACTATTCAAGGCATGAGCCTATGTGCTACTAGAAAATAGCTCCAAATATACCAAGTCATGATCTAAACTAAAGTAAGTGGTGTAAGATCTGGAAATTACTCATCAAATTACTCATCTTTATTATACGCTCAGCATTACTCATCTAAATGACCTCTATGATACAGTAATGCACATTCAGTCATTGGAGCCAGAATATTTTTATTTCATTTTCACAGCTAAGTCCATTTGAACTTCAGAATTTGTTCTTTTATTTAGGTAAATCATGGGCAACTCCTCCTCAGAACTGAATATGATCACAGTTCTCTAGCCAGAGCAAACCAAAAATCAAAGAACACCTCTGCTTAACCTATGCACTCTATCAAATAAGGTTACTATTAATTCCCGTCTATCTACCAAGTGTGCAATCAGCATATAAGTTGATGGTTTAGAAGCACAAGAGGCAAGAGCTCTGAAGACTCAGAATATTCCTGCACTACCTTTGTGCCTTAAAAACCTTAGTGGCTCGGTACATACTTAAAACAGAGTAAATTAAAGGCTGAAGTTTTAATTTGCATTTTGGAATTCATAGGTGTTTGTGCTTCAAAAACTGTGTAATCCATATATAAAGCTGCTTATAAAAGTACTAGTACTAGTACGAAACAGACTAAAGTCATGATTTATTAATTTGTAACTTCTATACAAAATAMGTAACAGAAGAATTTGAGAGTACTAATTTTCTGTATATTGCAGTTTTAGAAATGTCCATTAATTGTATTATGTCCAAATACTGATTTTTAATGCACTGATTAAAAACTTATTTATATACATGGTTTTAATATATTTTGCTACTTTTTACAGGAGTTTGTCATTTGATCTTAGATAAGAAGAGAACAAAGGAAAGGACAGGAATCCTTCAAGATGTGATAGGCATCTATTTTTCCTTGAAGAATGGTAACCCTCAGAGAGGATGAGATAGTCCTCTTTTTTTCTTTTTCAGGTTCTTAGCTCTGCAATAAGTGGATGTCTGTCTTTGTTCCAGATGCTGCTAATGGCTTCTCCCAACCAGTGCTGCTATCAAATGTTCTAATAACCAATTATTCCTCTCTTCATTCTAGTGTAAATAATAATAATTTCTGAATAAATAAATAAATAACATCATACTGAGCAAGCAGGCCAACATAGTTCCAAACTCTGAGCTGACAGAGATGTTCTTGGTATAAAGAAATCATATTAGGTAAACAATATTTCTTCAGTTTTAAGCTAAAACAAGAGATATTGCACCTTCAGAAGTACAGTACACTCTCTGCCTTCTGGGCTTAAAAGGCAACAGTAGCTGATTTCTTTCCCAATGTTCTTGTTCTAATAGTTCTCCATTACTTGGAAGAGCTTTCTTCCTAGCATAATTTAAAAGTATCTACACTGCTGTGTTTCTACACCTGCTGGTAGGATCTACTGCATTTTGGACATTCTTCTTCTCATACATTACCTAAAAGCAAATAATACCATTACCTCAGCTGGAGACCAAGTAGAAATTGCTGCTACAACAGAAACTTCTGTATCTTAGGATTGTTTTTACCTCTTTTCTAAGGATACCAAGTGTTACAAAGGGTGCTTGGGGTTTTGGGGTTGGGTTTTTTTGTTGTTGTTGTTGGTTGGGTGGGGTTTTTTTTATTAAGTAGCCATTTATAAGGCCATGAGGTAAAGGAGCACAGTTCATCTCACCTTATTTTTGGTCTCTCACCTGAGTTAGTCACTTAGTCTCCCTTTACAGTTACTGGAGCAAAACCACACCTCTAGGACATGTTTCATCAGATTTCATTTACTACTTTACTCCATGATGCAATTAATTGCACCGAGGAAATATCTTGCTCTTCCTTGATTGTAAAACAAATCCATGGGATTAGTTCAGGTACATGTATTTTCCTCTGGGAACATGACTCCCCCCTTGAAACACTTTAAGGTGCTCACCAAGAAGGACACCTAAACATGTGTTCTTTCATAACCTCTATACTGAAATACAAAGTTTATAGATCTTAAAGGATGCAAAGCTTCACCATTTCTTTGGTAACTGCCTGAAGGGCAGGCAGAATATTTTGCTTAACTTGTCTTTCCCTCTCTCTCTCAAAATCTATGGGTTTATTTCTGTCATAGCTGAAAGTCTGAAGTTTTCTGCCTCCATGAAATAACATTGTTTTTCGAACTTCACTGCAAGCATAGTGACAGATTTGCTGCTAGCAAGCAAATKAGTATCACAGGAAGAAACAAAAATATTGTGTACTAGCTTGCACRAGGTTCTCTCCTGCTTCCCCTCCCCCCCCCCAGTACATTATTCTACAGTATTATTTTAGTGCCCTGTGGTGCTGAACATTGTAGATTGATGAAACAAAATGTTGGAAAATTGTCAGAGAAAGTAGAACTAAATGCCTTTATGACCTTCCAGTGACATGCCATCATAAGATGGTGAGAAATTTGCGTGGAGGATGAAAGGCTTTTAAAAAGTTACTCAAACGTATTTATATGACATAGTTTTATACTCAAATCCTACCATTTCCTTCGAAGAGTTCTTCATTATCTTTCAGGAAAAAAAAAAAAACAAAAAAAAAAAACCAACAAAAAAAAAACACTAACCCAAACAAAACAATTGTTGCTAGAAGGTCTAAATAACAAAATAAAAAATCCATTTGAAAACAATTTCAGAATCGAAATTCTATATGTTTTATTCAGGTTTAATTATATTTTGCATTATATTAGAGCAGGAAGTGATTTTCGTATTTTAAAAGAAAGGGGATTTTTGTTTGGTTTCTTTAGAAAAGCTAGTACACTACTTGTCATTTAAATGAATGAAATAATGAATTGCAAATGGAGAGAACTCAGTGAAGCATGAGACCATTTAGCAAAATACTTACACATCCCACACAGATTCTTGTTTCCCTGGAAAGGTTATTTGAGTGTAAATGTGACATTTTGAAATGTGTGACTGCATGAAAACTAAATCAATCATAAGTCATTTATCAATTAGTAATGAAATTTAAAGTTTATCTTGATTCTCATGCTCATTTGAAGAGGTCTTGTCCCTGTAATTATTGGCTTTGAGTCTGACCTTTGTACTTTTTCCAGGCAATTAACTTTTTTCTTGCTTACGTCTGACCTGGAATAGGGGTCTGTTCTTCTGTAACAAATATATATTTTAATAAAATTGATAACCCAGTTTCAGTCATTGATATGTCACAGTATTTTTTAAAATGGAATTCCACGGCATTTGGCATATTTACTATATCTTTATCACTAGCTTTATATCCCTTGCAGCCATTTTAGGTAACCAGATAAACAAAGTATGGTCTCTGGCTTCACAGTCCCAATCTAAACTTTTCTCCTGCTTGGGCTTCCACTTAAGAGGATTGGTTAAATAAGAACAAAAGTTAATACATTCTGTGTACTAACAGAATAGACTACATGTTCACTAATATGTAATTTTCTGTTCCTATGTTGTTTAAAGTTTTCCACCTTGCATTCATTTCACTTACGCATACATATTACCTGCACAAATACAATGGTCTTACCGCTATATTCCCATAATGTTTAAGGTATCCTGCACTAGTTCTGTACACAAACCGAGGAAACATTTCCTCTACCCTCAATTCCCTGCCCCCCCCCCCCCCAAAAAAAAACTAAGAAATGCTGGCTCACATCTTGGCATCCATTATGACAGTGCAAACATATTGACATGCATTTTACAACCAAAATTTATCTTTTGCATCTGTTGTCTCCCAAAAAAAAAAAAAGGAAAACAAAAAACCCACAACCACATGATCAGGAATTTAAAGGTTGGTTAAAGGTTGTATGTACATACTGGATCAATAAGGCAAATTATGTCTAAACAAACAGCATTAAACCTAAGTCTGGTTTTCATGATCAGAAACTGTTTTCTTCTAGCTTGGTTAGGGAATTTACATACCCTATGCATGTGTCCTGATTCAACATACTATCAAACATGATACCCCATTCAGAGCATGCATTTTACAAAGGTTTGTCTCACAGATCCTTCTGAAGGGAACAGCAATTTCGCTGTTGCAGAAAACTGCCTTTTCATCAAAGTCAACGATATTGCAGAAAAAAAAGGGAATACAATTTAGATCGGGTCAGGGCAGAAGTAGTGTATCACTGCAGCTATAGGAGAGAACACACAGCAGCAATGCGTCAGGCTCCGCTGATATGAGCTCTGCCCAAGTGGGACAGAGGTTATAAACCTTTAGGTTATACAATCCATTCTTCACCTGCACTGTGCCAGATAAGGAGGATACGGTAAATAACAACAGCGATTGAAATCCTTCTGATAAGGAGGCTTTAGACAGTACACCCTGTTAGGAGTAATCCACTCCTTTGTTAACTAAATCGTGCTGACTGGCAAGAAAGACCATTAGCTGCAAATGTTTCTTAACTCGTGAGGCCTGCAAAGGCCCATGAGACATTAACTTTCTTGCTTCCACAACAGAAATGAGAATGATTTTAACACACTCAGGTGTGTACCAAAGATAAATCAGGCAGGAGAGRGATGTAAGATTTTCTTCCGAATCTGTACTTCTTTCAGTAATGCAGAAACACTGCRTTATTAATCTCTCCACCAGTAAACAAGTTCATCACTGCACATTTTTGGCTGGTGCCAGTCATTTAAAATAAATGCACCCTGTGGTCAAGCTATGTTCCTAAGGCAAGAATGTGCCTTCCATGCGGGTATTGTTCATCAATAAAGGGGAATGCACTTCTTTTTGGTCAAGTGGAAGTTATCTGAAACAATAACACTGAGTTTTTAGAAAGGCAAAACCAAAAAATAGGGGAATCTTATGCATTTTCCTTAGACATTATATCAGATTTCACAAACTTTATTAAGTTTAAGTGACCAGAATTTCTAGTCAGAATGGAAAGTACTTATTTTACTGTTGGGTTATCCCAGGATGGATAATTTCATATTGTTAATGATAATTCCCTTACTGCGAAGAAAGTTTACTTCTCTGAAGTTTTTATAGGACAGTAAAACCAGTTTCCTTCCATTTCTGTTGAAGTGCCAGCCTGAAACTACAGACTACCTCTCTAAGAGTCAGTAATTGCAGGTTGAGCTCCCTTCTGCTACAATTGCAAGGCATACTACTTGAACCTGCCTTTTGTAACACAAGAACATCCCTCACCTCCACTGCACATGCCTTTTTCTTTAGATCTGTGAACTACACATGGCATTATAGGAAGGTGGTTACATACTCAAAAATCTGCATGTGGATTGCTTTGGTACTGCGGTCAATAATCTATGGAAATGCATTATTTAATATGATTTTTTTTTTGCTTATAAATAATGTCAATAATTGTAGGGTTAGTTTATAAGTTTCCAAGTGTTTGTAAGAGAGAAAAGAGACAAACAAATAAAAAATAATTAACATTTATTAATATCTCATCTAACACAAGCTCCAAAGGATTAACAACTTCTACACTGTGTTAAGTTGGATCACCTATACCCATTTCATCTCATGGGACTCCTAGTAATTTTTGGTATCACTGCATGTGGTATCATCTTTCTCTGACCTCCCTTCCCCTCCTCCTCCCAAATTCCTGTGTTGCCTTTGGGAAAAAACTTAAGGTAGGAGGAAGGTTATGCCTCAAGCAGCTAATCTCACTTCTGAGGGAGTCAGCTTTTGGGTTCCTTACACAGCTTTACGCATGACAATTCACGTATCTTTGTCCTATCCAGAAGCTGCTCAGTAGCATGTTGTGTTATATGTGCCCACCTGGCAATTCTCTCCGTGCATCCCTGTAGCACCATTAATAACAACATCCCAAGAAATGGTTAAAAAAAAGTATAAGATTTACAATTATAGTTCAAATAGAATAGTTCAGAGAATCAACCATAAAAAGTGAGCATTCAAAGATTAAAGTGATAGCCACTTCAAAGTTGCTGATCCACAGAGTAGTTGGTTTTTATGTACAGCTTACCAGAGATGTGGGTGAGGGAGAGGCTGTGACACCGCACAGGAGCACACACAAACTCATATGACAGTTTGACAACAGGTTTCCTACTGTATTTCTATTATTTTGGGAATATTTCTACCTACATTTACAAGATCCAAACTATCTTTGTAATTTGGTAAGTCATACTCCCTGAGAAGCCAGGTCTGCAATAAGATAATGGCTTCAGCATAAAAGTATAAGGCAAATTCAGGTCTATAAAACAGGATTTCCAATGAAATTATTAGTTGAACTTTTTGATATATTCTTCTTGTTTCTAAATCCTATTAAGGCACTTATTGAATATAGACAGGCAAGGGAAATTCATATGTGAAAAAGCATGCGAAAGAGGGAAAATGAAAAAAGAGGTTATCAATTAATGGTGGCAAGGGACACAGTAAAACATTAGGAAGAGATAAAAATATATATTTGTGTCAAAGCCCTGGAATGTAATATGTCAAATGTAACTGATCTACTGAGTGGTTTGAGAATACACAAACCTGGAAGTAAAGTGATTGCATATATGTTTAATCCTATTTAGTAATTACACTTAAATACAAAACTATCTTATCTGCTTCAATTAGTCTTTCTCCAGACAGGGGTTCTCTACTACTATGTATTTATACTAGAGCTTATGGCAATATGTCTTAAGCTAAGTTGGCCTTTGAATACCAACAACAGATATAATTATTAATAATTAGAAAACCTTTGGGCTTGTTTAAGAGCTCTTCATGGTTAAGTACTTTGTTTGTTTGGTTTGTTTTTCAATATAACATTGTGTTTATCATTTAAAACCATTATAGACATAAGAAACCACCTCTAACAATTTATTTGGCATTTTATACTTCTATAAAACACTCCAGGGTGCCCATTACTGTATGATATCAGCACTCATACTAAACTCAATGTAGGTGAGCTGTGTTAATATTATGCTTCAACAGCACACCCTGGAGTGTCTTATTGCTTAAATGATGGAAAGGTCAAACATTTACAGCATACTATCTTGTTTCACAGAATAATTCTACATTATCATTCTCTGTTACCTCATCCTTTCGGGAAAAGTCATTGCAAGAAAAAATAACAAACATGATTCAATTAAACCAGGTTTATTAAAGTGCTAATGTGCAGCATAATCTTGTAGTTCTCTTTGGGTAGTGAGTAAGGTCACATCCCTTGTATATAGTGTTAGCATAAATTATGTATCAGTAGAAAATCCAGTAAAACCTCCAATCAAAATTCTAACTAGATACTAATATTTTTAAATAAAAAGGACTGAATCTTGCAGAGGCTGATATGTTTACTGCAGAATATATTAAGCTTAACAAAAACCAGAGCTGCATTGTTGGGGGGAAATAGAATTTTAGGTCAGCATCAGTGTCTCACTACCCATCTCAGCTGTTTTAGTACAGAGACTTTCATCCCAAGAACCTCTAGGTGTAATAGCACACTACGGTAGAGCAGAGTAGGAGAACCTGCAGCCAGGATGCATGTAGCATGATTGTTCTATGAGTAGCTATATACTTGTGGTATCCAGAACTGTTAGTCTAGTAGTAACCTTTAGTAATAAATACCCAAAAGGAGGATATTTGTTAGCTCTTCCTTTACTTACCCTGCCTTTGTTTAATTCAACTGGTCTGTCACATAGCAGTTCTATATACTATGAAAACTGAGATTGCACAAAATATTATTCCTCCTGAATAGTACTTCATCTTTGTTTTGGACTCAGCAACATTTGACTGGTCCTACAGGGGTCAACCAGGAAAAACTAAATATGGATTCTGAAAGCAGAGCATTTTTGTTTGACACGCTAAAGGCTCTGGTTCTCTCGGCACCCCAGCTCTCATTCCAGAACAAAAGAAATTTTCTCCAGTTATGGAGAGGGGACACTGCTTCTGCAGGCACCCAGCATTAACCATTTTATGGTACTAAGGCTTTTCTAGGAAGCATTGGATCCTTTTCCTCAGCCTACTTTTCCTGACGTTGTAGGAGCAATCATGCCAAGATGCACTGTATCTCTGTAGAAGAATTCCTGGGAGGTTCCTAAAGAAGTCTGTAAGCATAAACTGCTTGCTAAATGTTACTGGAACAGCCTTTCCTCTCTGCAAGAGGGCAACACCACTTCAGCAATACCACCTCAGCTTGGCCTGTAAGATACCTCTGAAGTCTGAATACCATTGAAAGAAAGCAGTCTACCATTAAAAAAAAAACTCAAAACAAATGCACACCCAACTTCAGTTGTTGTCTACCATCCTCCTGGCATGTTCTTCTCCTATCAGTCCTGAATCCCAATGCTGCTTATTTTTTGKTTTTTTGTTACTGTCTATGGTGGACAGATTGGAGTAGGACCACACTGGAAATATGTGAGAGTTTGTCGCTAGTAGTGTTGCCAAGCAAGTGTGCTGGAATACTGTCAGTAGTGATTTCTCCTGGTTTGTAGAAAAGGTTCCATTTAAAAGTTAAAGTAATTATTGATCCACGCTCCTGAGCATCACATAGAAGGGAAGTAAAAAACATCTTTCAGGGTTAAACAGTGCCAAACAGCTATTTATTTTGGATACAACTGTACTTCAGTTAAAGAATGCAATATTTTTCATGATTATAATAAACCGCAGTGATGATGGTATCAGTTAATTTTGAAGTGTAGAAAAAGTTACTTACAAGGTGTAGATTTGTTTTAAATTTCCTTAAAGTGGCCCCAGTTTAATAATTGAAATAAAACAAAGTAGAACAGTAATAATAACAATGATAACAACAACAATATTAAAATATACAAAGCAGGTGATGCACAATGCAACTGCTTACCACCTGCCGAATGACATCCAGCCTGTTCCGAGCCATAAGAGCTCCCCCTTCCTGGACCATGCCTCCTAATTATATACTGAGCATGATGTCACATGGTATGGAATACCCCATTGGCCAGCTGGTCAGTCTCCCTGGCTATGCTCCCTGCCCCCAGTTTCCCCTGCACCTGGCAGAGCATGGGAAGCCGAAAAGTCCCTGGTGTAAGCACCACTGGGAACAACCAAAACATCAATGGGCCATCAATGTTCCTATCATACCAAACACAAAACACATCACCCCCCAGCCACCAGAAAGAAAGTTAACTCTGTCCCAGCTGGAACCAGGGCAGTATCCACCCCTTATTCTATACCATCTACGTCATGCCCAGGTCTCACATTTTCCAATACATTCCACCTAACAATCACCACTTTTCCTGCCTTTTGATATATACACACAGATATCATTCCCTCAGTCTATGGGCCATCCCTCTAAAACGTCCATTGAGTTCATTTAGTCCGTGAATTTGGGCTCCATCTGTCATAACAGTCTTTCAGGGCAGGAGAGATGGTGYGTGGTGTTGGATTGTTGCATCCTGAAGCCACTTCTGGTTTCATTATTGCTGCTCTCATCCAGTTTTATCATCGTTGCGCTTTGCTTGGTTTCATCAGAGTTCATTCTTCATTAATGTGGGTAATTCTTACTGCAATACCATTGATATGACATACAGCAACCATAGGAGTGATGACATACAGTATTATATAGCAATTAAAATTATATACCTCCGTTCATTGGCTGTTTTCACCCAAAATCAAATCTCCTTGAGGTACACATCAGACTTCCCCATCCTTTCGCATTACCCACCAAGTGCACCCAGGTCCTTGAGCAAAAGCAATCCCATGGATGGGTTTTCCCTTGTCCAAGGCAGGAGTAACCCAGACTGTCTTCCCCAGCATATTCCTTATGTGCACTACAGGCACTTTATCCCCCCTCTACAGTACGTAAGGGTTTTGATTGGGCAGGGCCAGTTCGATTGAAAGATCCCYTGGTGTTGACTAACCAGGTGGCTTTTGCTAAATGTGTATCCCAATGCTTGAATGTCCCACCACCCATTGTTCTCAGCGTAGTCTTTAGCAGCCCATTGTATCGCTCGATTCCCAGAGGCTGGTGCATGATAGGGGTTGTGATATACCCACTCAATGCCACGCTCTTTGGTCCAGGTGTCTATAAGGGTGTTTTGGAAATGAGTCCTGTTGTCTGATTCAATTCTTCCTGGGGTGCCATGTTGCCAAAAGACTTGCTGTTCAAGGCCCAGGATAGTGTCCTAGGCGATGGCATGGGGCACAAAATATGTTTCCAGCTACCCGGTGGTTGCTTCCACCATGGTGAGCACATAGCGCTTGCCTTGGCAGGTCTGTGGGAGTGTGATATAATCAATCTGCCAGACCTCCCCATATTTATATTTCAGCCATCGTCCTCCATACCAGAGAGGCTTTACTCTCTTGGCTTGCTTGATGGCAGCGCATATTTCCCGTTCATGGATAACCTGTGCAATAGTGTCCATGGTCAAGTCCACCCCTTGATCACGAGCCCATCTATATGTTGCATCTCTTCCTTGATGGCCTGAGGTGTCATGGGCCCACCGAGCTAGAAATAATTCACCCTTATGTTGCCAGTCCAGATCCACCTGAGCCACTTCAGTCTTAGCAGCTTGGTCCACCTGCTGGTTGTTTTGGTGTTCTTCGGTGGCCCAACTCATGGGTACATGAGCATCTACATGACGTGCTTTTACAACCAGGTTCTCTACCTGGGCACCAATATCTTGCCACAAGGCGGCAGCCCAGATAGGTTTACCTCTGCACTGCCAGGAGGACCTGTGCTTCGGTACCAACCACTTCCAAAGCAGCTCAGGTCCCTTCATATTCTGCCAATATCTCTTTCTCAGTTGGAGTACAGCGGGCCTCGGACCCTCTGTATCCCCGACTCCAAAATCCTAAGGGTYGACCTCGAGTCTCCCCTGGTGCTTTCTGCCAGAGGCTCCAGGTAGGGTCATTCTCCCGGCTGCGGTGTAGAGCACATTTTTTACATCTTGTCCTGCCTGGATGGCTCAAGGGCTACTGCATGATCTATTTCCCATTTGATTTGTTCAAAGGCTTGTTGTTGCTCAGGGCCCCATTTGAAATCATTCTTCTTCYKRGTCACTTSATAGAGAGGGCTTACAATCAGGCTGTAATTTGGACATGCATTCTCCAAAAGCCCACCACGCCTAAGAAAGCTTGTGTTTCCTTTTTGCTAGTCGGTGGAGACATGGCTGTTATCTTGTTGATCACATCCATTGGGATCTGACGACACCCATCTTGCCATTTTATTTCTAAAAACTGGATCTCCTGTGCAGGTCCCTTGACCTTACTTTGGTTTATGGCAAAACCGGCTTTCAGAAGGATTTGGACTATTTTCTCCCCTTTCTTGAAAACTTCTACTGTGTTGCCCCATAGGATGATGTCATCAATGTACTGCAGGTGTTCCAGAGCCTCACCCTGTTCCAGTGGAGTCTGGATCAGTTCATGGCAAAGGGTGGGGCTGTGTTTCCACCCCTGGGGCAGTCAATTCCAGGTGTACTGGACGCCCCTCCAAGTGAAAGCAAACTGTGGTCTGCACTCAGCTGCCAAGGGGATTGAGAAAAACGCGTTAGCGATATCAATTGTGGCGTACCACTTGGCTGCCTTTGACTCCAGTTCATACTGAAGTTCTAGCATGTCGGCATGGCAACACTCAACAGCGGTGTGACTTAGTTCAGGCCATGATAGTCTACTGTTAGTCTCCAGTCTCCATTAGACTTTCACACTGGCCATATGGGACTGTTAAAGGGTGAGCGAGTCTTGCTGATCACTCCTTGGCTCTCCAGTTGACAAATCAGCTTATGGATGGGAAGCAGGGAGTCTCGGTTGGTGCGATATTGCCGCCGGTGCACCGTTGTGGTAGCGATCGGCACCCATTGTTCTTTGACCCTCAGCAACCCCAAGGGTACTCCGAGAGACCAGGCAAGGTGGACAGCTGTTTAATTTACTCCGTCTCCAAGGCAGCTATACCAATAGCCCACCGGTACCCTTTTGGGTCCTTGAAATACCCTCTTCTGAGGTAGTCTATGCCAAGGATGCACGGAGCCTCTGGGCCAGTCACAATGGGGTGCTTTTGCCACTCRTTCCYRSTTAGGCTCACTTCAGCCTCCAATACAGTCAGCTCTTGGGATCCCCCTGTCACTCCAGAAATACAAATGGGTTCTGCCTCTTCATAGCTTGATGGCATCAGGGTACACTGTGCACTGGTGTCCACTAAAGCCTTATACTCCTGTAGGTCTGATGTGCCAGGCCATCGAATCCACACAGTCCAGTAAACCCAGTTGTCCCTTTCCTCCACCTGGCTGGAGGCAGGGCCCCTCTAGTCCTGGTCATAGTATTCATTATTCATTTCTTGTAGATGCGAATCAAAAGTCCCTTTAGTAAGATGCACAGTAAAATCAGCCCTTCTACTCTGTCTGGGGAACTGCTCACTGGAAACTGGAGCAGCAGTTTTCCTGGAAGAACCCCCTTTTGTGATTGTTTTTCCTTACAACTCATGTACCCATGCATCTAGGGTCAAGGTAGATTTTCCATCCCGCTTCCTCATGTCCTCTCCGTGGTCTCACGGGTAAAACCACAGGGTGCCCCAGGGTGTGTATCCATGATATCTCCTCTCTTGAGCAGAGGGACGCTTACTSCTAATGGCTGAGATACTGGCCTGTGCAGGTGGGGAGTAGGATATATTCTCTTTGAGTTGCTGGACCTCCCGAGATAGTTTCTCCACAGCAGATGCAGAGGCTGTGGAGATGTAGGGAGGAAGAGAGACTTTCTTCATATTGCCGGAGTTGGCCAGCCAGTTCATCCACTATTTGTTCCTCTCCGTCTTTCCAGGTCATTACTGCCAATGAGTTGGCATGCAACGCTGGTGCGCTCCGTACAAACTTCCGCCACATGGGTCGGGTGCATCTGACTTCATMTGGATCTTTGGGTAACTGTTCATTGTCCAGGTCATTATAAATCACTCCTAGCACAGCTAATTCCCTCAGGTACTGGATACCTCTCTCCATGGTGGTCCACTTGCCTGGGTGACATACAACATCTTCTTTGAAGGGATACCTTTCCTTCACGCGTGACAGGAGTCGCCTCCAGAGGCTGAGGACTTGCGCCCCTTGTCCAATTGCCTTGTCAATGCCCCCTTCCCTAGAAAGGGATCCCAGCTGCTTGGCTTCCCTCCCCTCTAGTTCCAGGCTACTGGCCCTGTTACCCCAGCATCAGAGCAGCCAGGTGACAATGTGCTTGCCTGGATGACGGCTGAAATCTTTCCGCATATCTCGCAGCTCACCCAGAGATAGGGATTGGGTGGTCACCACCTCATTTACGGGCTCTGCCTCTTCCTCCTCCTGTTGTTGTGATGGCCATGGTTCATCTTCATCCCTTACTAAAAGAGCTGATTATCTTGTGCATTTTCTTTTTGGTATAGGGGCGACTGATACCAGCACGGGTTGGTTCTCTGTCGCAGGGGGCAGGGGAGCAGCAGTGCTTGCCATGGGGGGTGGCGTGGCTGCAGGGCCTGTTGTTTTGTGGTCAGATCCAGAGACATTTTCTTCCCCTTGAGGGTTCTGAATAGTGTTAGACAGGGCTCGGTAGGCATGGGCCAGGCCCCAGCACATTGCAGTTATTTGTGTCTCCCTGGAATTGCCAGGGTGACAGCACACTTTTTCCAAATATTCTACTAATTTTTTCAGGATTCTGCACTTGTTCAGGGGTGAAGTTCCAAAACACTGGGGGTGCCCACCATCCTAGGCATTTGCCCATGCTATCCCACACACCCTGCCACTCATAACTATCCAGCCTTGGGGCAGATCTCTCGATGATATTCTTAAATTGCTTATTAACCTTAGACACTGACAAGTGATTTTAACGAAGGAGATGACATCATAGAGGAAGGTAGTAAAGGTGCCATTCTGTATTTCCTCCATAAAAAACCTCTCAGAGGAAGAGGTGTAATTGCTAATTGTCTCCATGAGGTGGTACCCAAAGTACAGTAACAGCCTCAGTACAAAACCCAAATACCAGATAGTGCTCGAGGCCAGCATTTTAATAACAGATCTCCCAGGCAAAACATCATTAATCACTGCAGAGCACAGCAGACTGCTAAAACCCAACACCAATCTTTAGCATGTACAGCAGAAACAAGAGCATGGTGCAGGTCAGATAAATTAGTATCGAGAACAGACAAATCAATATTGTGACTAGCAACTGTTAACAGATATAAATTCCTTAATACGCTCTAGTTAATTTCTTGTTATCTCAACCCTTTGTTCCCCATGTTGGGCACCAAAAAGGACTGTCATGGTTTAACCCTAGCCAGCAACTAAACACCAGGCAGCCGCTCGCTCATCCCCCCACTCCAGTAGGATGGGGAGAGAATCGGGAAGGCACAAGTAGGAAAACTCAGGGGTTGAGATAAAAACAGTTTAATAATTGAAATAAAACAAAGTAGAACAGTAATAATAACAATGATAACAACAATATTAAAATAGAATACACAAAGCAGGCGATGCATAATGCAACTGCTCACCACCTGCTGAATGACACCCAGCCTGTCCCAAGCCACGAGACATCCCCCCCCTGCCCCCCCCCCACCTTCCTGGACCACACCTCCTAATTATATACTGAGCATGATGTCACATGGTATGGAATACCCCACTGGACATCTGTGTCAGCCTCCCTGGCTATGCTCCCTGCTCCCAGCTTCCCCTGCACCTGGCAGAGCATGGGAAGCCAAAAAGTCCCTGGTGCAAGATCCACTGGCAACAACCAAAACATCAATGGGGCATCAATGTTCCTCTCATATCAAACCCAAAACACAGCACCTCCCCCCAGCTACTGGGAAGAAAGTTAACCCTGTCTCAGCTGGAATCAGGACAATCTGGGTTATAGCAGAATAGTTCATTTAATGAAATGCCTTACTGTCATTTCAGACTCAGATCCTCCACTGCACGTTTTCTTTATATGTGCCCCTTATTATTTATATTGCTTTCTTAATTTACCAATACTGCAAAGACACCCTGCCTTTACTAAGTCTGTGGTCATAGTATTTTTCTTTGGAAACACATACACTAAGGCCCTATGTGAAATTTCAGAGACCGTATTATGAATTCTTCTACTTTATCTCTTATCAGAGGTGTGAAATATTGATGTAAACTGCCATCTGCTTCCTTGCTCCAGTATCTCCAAAATACTGCTATCCAGAGCAATACTAGATAAACATTATGATTTTAGTTTGTATTATTTTATCTCGTATTATTTTGTTCATGAAACTTTAGGATAGTCACAGATGAATGAAATAGATAACTGCTATTAGATAACAAAATAAAGATAAGCTAAGTTTACACCGAAATTTCATTCAACTTATAACAACATCAAACAGCATCAGAACATTTATCAGGATAGAATAATTTATATGCTAAATAAATCAAAAGTCTGCAAAGATAAAATAAAGCAAACACTGTTTGCGTGACAAGTCAGAAAACTAGGAGAGTCAGAAAACTAACCAGTCAGATTTTGCCATCCAACCCCAGTAACCAAGAAGTGTGACCCCACAGTAAGGATATGCTGTAAAATAATTGTAAATGTATTAAGTCCAACAAAACATCTTAAAGGTCCAAATTAAATTGGTAATTTACATACAATTAAACTGGTGAGAAACGGCAAATACTGAGAATTGTTACAAAGAAGACCATCTGACAGAGGCCAGATCTGACTTTCCAGGACAGTACATCAGCAAATTTCTGCAAGCTCTAACAGTACGATTGCAAGTAACAAGTGGAGAGCCACTTGTGATCTACACATGACTCGTCTTAAAACTGCGAGGTCATAGAGCAAGAAAGCCCAGCAACAGAAATARAAAAAAAAGTATATGTTGAGCTTGAGGAACTTTGACATGCTTTGGTTCAGAACACACAGCCCACTCTCCTACCAAGGATGCTTGAGGGGGGTCCCCAGAGGGTACAGGTAACTGCTGGCAGTGTGGTTACTTGATGGGATGAGGGGACTCTGTCCATTCCTGCACAGGAAGAAAGCAACACTGTAATACAAATAAAGATAACACTCTTGGTCACCATCATTTTCTTGTGGGAAGGATCCTGGTTGCATAAGGGTGCATATCCTATGCATATTCAAGGCATAAGGAGAACTGAAATAGAAAAGAAGAACATATTTTTGTTTAACAACAGAAAACAATGTAAATAATAGACTTGAGAATTTGCCTTCCAGTTTGGAGATGATGGGCTGCAAAAAACATCTAAAGATTCAGAAAATCCTGACCAAAAAATGCCCTGGGTGAATGAAAAAAAATCAGGTAGGTGAGTATTCATTGTCTCGAAATATAGGTTTTGTTTTAAAATTATTATTTAGGTAAGAAAGAATTTATTTTAGACTGTAGCCTAAGATTTAATATATTAAATCTTACTAGTTCCAAACAAAGAACTAAAGCTCTAAACTTCTAAACTAGTTTAGTTCTTTCATGAAATGACTCACTGGTTCCTACTAATGTAAAAGTTATTCAAATACATGKTTTTTTGATTTCCTGATTTGCTAGCTTTTTACAAATTACTTATACTAATACAGAGACCAGGATCTCTTTCTCATTTTATTTTAAGCCTACGATAGATGTGAGAGGTGTTCCCATTCTGGATGAGTGGGAACATGCACTCTTGTCTACAAGCCATAATAAAAACAGGAAATTGGCTTTTTATGTGTAATAAAGGCTGGTATCCTCAATATGAATATTTCTACAATACTGCTGTACTCCATATTTAAGTTGTTGTGCTATAAGAAAAAATAGAAAACAGATGGTGGTGCTCACAAACCAAGAACAGAAAAACTGTAGAGTTTGAAATGTCTTTTAAAATCTGAGTTCAAAGGTTCTACACACTGGTACCTTTTAAACAGTAGCATGCATAGGACTTTGAGCACTTTATTGTATTAACTTGGCTTGTCCTTTAAAACCAACCCATTCCCACCCCACCGTTACTTCCAGTATATAAAATGACAACAAATATTCCTCAAATTGCTTGTTAAATAAACAGTAACAATTCTGAGACTGACAACTCCATTATTAGCTCTGTCGTTTTGTCATTCAACTCTTAACAGATAAATTACCTCTCTAAAACAGCCCTCTAGAAACCACAGCTCGACCTACTGTAACAAAAATGTGAAACTTTTAGCAATTCCTTACTTAAGCATGATTTCCTATTAAACTGTATAGTACCTCTTCTGGGCCAAAATATTCTATACAGTGGTATTACCACTCCCTTTCCAGTAGTAAACAAGTTTTACTAATCTGCTGGACTGTAATTTAAACATAAGGCAATCAGGAATTATGAAAAGTCTATCTAAATTGTAGGGAGATAACTGCAACTTATCACAACCAAAAAGGGTTGAGATAGACACATAAACAGAAGTTAGTGTATCACAGCTTCTATATATGTAAACAGGGTAACTCTTCACCACTAAGTTTTACATAAATATATAAACTGCCAGATTACTCAAACTGTTTACTCAAATATGAATAAACATAAGTCAAACTCAAACTTGATTGCTACATGTGATTTTCCATAGATGTTGGTATTTTCTGTTTAACCTTAACAAAAAGAAGAAATTGATTATAAAATGAATTCTCATTTTGATGGAGGCAAAAGGACAGCAAGACCTAAATCAGACTGCTTTTTTTGGTCTAGACTTCACAGACAGCTAGATAACTAGAAATAGCTTATGATTTTATTCTTTTCTGCCATGGCTGTTATAATCACATTGAAGAGTACAGAAGCATAACCTTTATTCTTATGAAGTTAATTTAAAATGAAAGCATGAAATAGTGAACAGGAAGTCCACATGATACGCAGAAAACTGAGTTTTTGAAAGGGGTTCTTCACATGAATCTCTATTAACTCTGCAGTAAATCTGAATATTGAGATAAGTCAGGGGTAGTTTTGAAGATCACAGCTGCATAAAACCTATTAAAGGTTAGAAATCATTAAGAGCTTTTCCGTCCAAAAAAGTTTCTAGTTTTGCAGTATGCCGCCCATAGAAGAGATAGGAAGACAACTGTTCCCTCTGTAGTTAGAAATGAAAAAACAAACAAACAAACAAAAAAAGCAGTAAAGATTTTTAACCACAGTTATTTTCGAGAAAAATTATAATGTGCTTAATGTTAAAAAAGATAGGTGTATTTTCAGAGGTACAAACAGAAACCACACCAACTCCTCTGACTGTCTTCTAATAAACTGTAGTTTCTCTGAACACACTTTCAGCCACCTACCAAGGGCCTTGCAGGTAATCTAATAAAAATTCTGGATAATCATTTGCCTTGCATCATTAAAATTAAATGGGATAAAATTGAGACTGAGCTCTGATGCTGTCTACTCTGAAGTAAAAATCACATCACTGAAGTATTAGAGAGTCATGCTAAACACAGGGAAGAACGAAATAATATTGGACATTCAGTGTGAGAGAGGCCTCTGTGAATAAAGAATCAGTTTTCCTTCAGTTTTCAAAGGATAACAAGTCTCAAGAACAGCATTATTCAAACTCTAGAGTGGAAGATCTCAACCAATCACCAGGAGTGTTAAAATAGCATAATTATTTTCACATTTCTTACTGATCAGAAAAAAAAAAATTACAAAGGACTATAATTTGATTTGTTCTCCCCACAAACTTCCTTTATACAATGTGGAAAGATTAAACAGCTTGCCATTGCTCCAGTAGCCACTAGATGTCAACAGAGTCTAACAATCTAACACACTTTGCTTTATATTTTAAATGAGGTTCAAAGAAATAGATTTGAAGCTATCTTTGTTACACGCATTTGTATTGATATATGCTTAAGCAAATGTATACTACTTGGGTCCATACAAAATCCAATCCAATCCAGTCAAAAATCCAATCAACTTAATGTAGTGGAAGAATACTAATAATCCAGCCCCCCAAACAGTTCCAAGTTCACACATGCACATGTAGCTAATCATGTTGTAAATATMATTTTTGAGGTATCATCTAAGCTGCCAGCAGGTGTCAAAATAAGCTGATCTTCCCCACCTGGATGAGAAGTGAACCAGACCGACTGCTTACATTCAGCTGTGAAAAGGCTAGGATAATTCTTCCTTTTCCTACTTTAAGATCTGTGCAATTTGATGCAATAAAAGTCAATAAGAAGAGCCGTGACCTACATAGCATATGCAAATGGGACACTTTCACTTTCCATGCTTGCTTTCTTGAGCACCTTGCTTCTTTATGACACATTTGCATCTTGCTAGAGTACCTTTGTCTACTCTGAGTTGAGAGACAGAGCTGAAGCCTATTTTTACTTTTGTGCTAATCAGGGAAGCTGGAAGGAAAAGAAATAGAATTTTCCCTATGAGAAGAAAAAAAAAAGCTGAGCACTCCTTCATTCTGACAGRAAAGGGGAGGCTCAAACTTACACTGCCAAGAACTATAAAATTAATGACCCTTTTTCTCTTTGAAGTTCACTGGCCTAAATATCAAGATGAGCGTATACTCTGATGACAGCCTCTCTCTCACAATTGCACCAATTTAAGTGATAACAAACCACTCCAGATCTAGTTGATGTCAACAGATGCCTCAACTATTTATCAACCAAAATAAGAAGGCCATAAAAACCACCCAGTACCTGTCCTAGTATGAATCTTCCTCTACATTTTGATTACTTCTTTTTAAAGCATTCAGATTCTGAACAAAATTATTCCTTCCTATAACAGATCAAGTTCCAGATAGGAAAACTAGCCAGTCTTTATAGCATTTCTAGAGCCACTTCTAACTGTGCAATTGCTAAAAGAAAAAAAACTAGAAGAATTTTGTAATACTTCTAAAATCAGCATTATCACTCTGGTAGTCAACCAAGTATTCATACCACAGCTGTTTCAAAGAAAAGCTGATTAGAAACTCTGGGATCCAAATTGTCTAAATGCTATTCATTTTGTTCAAAAATGCTATGGTATATTATGCTTTCTTTCAATTGTGAAAGCATTAACATACACATGCTTTCCATTTACTATCAAATAGCTCAGTCCTCAAAAAATTAGTGATTTTTTTCCACATATAAATAAAGCCAACTAGTAATGATAGGCTGTGTAAATAAAAGGGCGCATGTAACTTTCAAACAATGAGTGAATATGTGAGTCCTAGATTTCTTTCCTTCTGGACTTTTGAGTAGTCAGATATAGTATCTTACCAGGTGTGCACAATAAACTTCAGAAGAAACCCCTCTGTTGATTCTTTCTGAGTTGTTGCAGCAACTATTCTGATTTTTAAAATTTCTTTGGAGCAACAACACATGCATAGAAGCATAGAAGATGCATCACAACTCTAGTGCAGGTATCAGGGAAAAAAACCTATAACCTAGAAAAGACAAAACAAAACAAACAAACAAAATTGCTTCAAATCTACTGAGCTATCAGTTTGTTTTCTTCTTTCCCAATAATTATTGGTGAAGTTTAAAACCAGATAGGTTAACTTAACTACAAGGGGGGAAAAAAGACTTATGACAAAACAGAACATAAGGAAAGATTTAAAGATCTTGCTTTTGTTTTCTGAACTTCTTAAAGAGCATTTTCAATTTAGATTTGAAATTAAAAAGTTAAACTGGTACAATGTATTTTCTCTTTTTGTCTCACTTTTAATAACTATTTCTAAGTCTCACTCATGTATTCTGGCTTTTAAAGCATTCCATTTGCTCCAAAAATCTCAACAGCATTCAGTTATCTGAGTAAGGTTATTTTTTGCTATCATCAGCATTACAGGTGAGACAGCCATATTGTCTCTTCTCTCTTGTACTGCTCTGACTTCACACTAATGGGTCTTTTGCTCTTTGGTCCATTTCAGCTGTGGTAAATTTAAAAAAMAAACAAACAAACAAACAACTCTCCTTCCCCCCCTTAAAATCAAATTATTTGCACTGACATACTGTTGGATGCTTTGATATGCATTCAGAAGACACTTCCATGCAAAATTAATTCAAAGTATTAATGCCAAGTATCAGATTTTGAAAGCTTGGACTAAAATGGCTGAGAAAAAAACCCTAGAGTTTGACAGTGCCTCAGTTATGAAGATAATCCATTTCAGCAGTTTAGTAACAGGGTGCCTTTTAAGAAGTTAAAACCACTTTGTGGTTCTTTGGGTTTTTTCCAGTTAAAACTTGTCCTGGTTTTGGCCGGGATAGAGTTAATTTTCTTCCTAGTAGTTGGTATAGTGCTGTGTTTTGGATTTAGTATGAGAAGAATGTTGATAACACACTGATGTTTTTAGTTGTTGCTAAGCAGTGCTTACACTAGTCAAGGACTTTTCAGCTCACATGCTCTGTGAGGTGCACAAGAAGCTGGGAGGGAGCATAGCCAGGACAGCTAACCCAACTGGCCAATGGGGTATTCTATACCATGTGACGTCATGCTCATCATATAAAGCTGGGGGAAGAAGAAGGAAGTGGGGGACATTCGGAGTGATGGCGTTTGTCTTCCCAAGTAACCGTTACACGTGATGAAGCCCTGCTTTCCTGGAGATGGCTCAACACCTGCCTGCCGATGGGAAGTAGTGAATGAATTACTTGTTTTGTTTTGCCTGCATGCGTGGCTTTTGCTTTCCCTATTAAACTGTCTTTATCTCAACTCACGAGTTTTCTCACTTTTACCCTTCCGATTCTCTCCCCCGTCCCACCAGGGGGTAGTGAGTGAGCAGCTGTGTGGTGTTTAGTTGCTGGCTGAGGTTAAACCACGACAAAACTAAAGATGCATTTGTATGGAAGTTGCACCTCAAGATTGCAAGCACCAGAAGGTATTAAAAAAAAMACAAAACTTACACTAGCATGAATTAAAATAGCTCCAAGATAAAGGAATTTGGAATTCCTCACTGTACTGCATTTACTTTAGCACCCTTGAAGGTGAAGGTTTTGACAAACAATATCTAAGCAGCTTTCCAGAATACACGCTGATTCCAGAAAAGATAACATTGATAATTATAGCACAAGAGATTAACTTCTCCAGAGGAAACTGGAAGATGTGACAGAGAGGAAGAAAAACAAAAATAAACCCAAGGAAAAAAAAAACAAAACAAAACAAAAAACCATCCCAAAAGCCCCTTAAAACAGAACAGTACAAAGAATGAACCTATTTAAGTATTCAGAAGATGATGACAGGAATTGGAAGAAAGGAAAAGGAAGCAGTGATGGAAAGCAGTGGTTATTGCAGCAACTGATCTTTGCCAAAGACGACAGAACATTTATCCCTTTAATGAAAATCTGACAAATATAGAGAGTTACAATCAGCATCTCCTACCTGCTGTTTTTTGTACTCCTATGCCAGAAGAAGAGTCTTGATCTTGCCAAATGGAAGGGCAAAGCTGTTATTAATGTAGATTCTGCTTCAGAGGCAGCTGTACCACCCAGAAAAGAAGGCCACCCTGTTTGGACTGAAATTCAGTTGCTCTTTGTTAACTCTTCTGCAGTAACAGTTGGTCAGAGCCCTGGTAAGCTAAGATCCATTGGTATATATGTATCCATGCATGTATATTTGTACATACGTGTGTGTATATATATATATTTATACATATATTTTCCAGTAACACATCTCCCTACAGCAAAGGCCTTGCGTGGTGTTGATAAACTTCCCCCCAAGGCATAATTTCATCTTCAAACAGTCACAAACAAAAGCATTGTTCTGTTATTTGTGTTTACACACAAAGGAAAAAGCAGAATGGATTATAAATTCCCTCGCATATCCATAAGAATAGATGGCAGAGGATGAGCTCTATAAATCCTGTCTCCCATTTCACTGTATTTCTTCAAATCACTAGACTGTATGTGATTTTGCACTTCCCGTATATCATTTCTGAATGACCAAGGCTGGCAGAGCAAATTTCATTTTTATATGTATTAACTATTTTATGCATGCATGTGTGCATGTCAATCAAACCATAATGTAATCAGGACAAAGTCATTATTATTTTAATTATATAGTAAAAGACTAATTTTACAGTCATGTAAAACTGCTAGATTTCTCAAAGAGCTGTATAGCATTGCATAATCCATAGCAATTAGTTTCATCAGGCAATAAACCTTTCATCAGCAATATGGTACACAGTAAATTATACCAGGAATGCAGCTTTGGAGAATGACAGGTTGACATACACAGCGTGAAAAAAGAAACACATATGTATTTCTGGTACAAATCCAAAGCAACTTCATAAAAATCAAGAAATTTACTCCAGCCTATCTGGGAACTATCCCATGTAAAATAGATTAAAATGGATCATATAGTGAATCTTTTAACACGCAGAGTGTCTATAAACATATTGTACTTTTATTGTTGTAAATATTAACAACAAATATAACTGAGAATGCTTGTCTTTCTTTCCTCCATTGTGCTAATGGTCCCAGTGCATATGAACTACAAAGGACTACAGGCACGATGCTGGAAGGTACTAAAAAAACCCCTCCCTCTTTCCTCTCCATGTTGCTTCTCACTATTAATAAACAGGTCTCAAACAGGTCTAGACAGTCTCCCAAGAAGAAAACTTTTGACATCTTACTACACATCACATGAAAAAGGCAATGCAGTCATATCAGCACAAAAAAATCCATCTGCCAAAAGAAGCCAACTACACTGGCATAAGGTCTGACAGAACTTTTATATCAACACATTACAATCCTTACAGTGTCGATAAAACTCCTCTTTTCAATCACTGCTCTTTTTAGTCAGGTTTTGGGCTGAGGTTTTTCCTTGTAAGACTGCCGGAAAATTAGCTTATAAAACTATGCAACTGCTTTAATTTAATAGGTCTCTTGATGAAACAGTTACATGGACAAGTGAACTTCATATCTAGCAAAAGAAAAAAACAGATCTAGATTCCTGTTATGCTGGACCACTTCCAGCCCAGTGTGAACAGGATAAAATTGTACAATCATGTTTCCTTTGCTTTTCCTACCTTAAAAATCTTAGAAACATCATACACAAAAAGCAAAACACAAAAAGATTGCATAGTCATCACACCTCATTCATTGTATTTGTTGTTTTAAAAGAATAAGATCAGCTTGTGCTTTTCCCCCCCCCTTTCTTTTTCTAAAAGCCACAGAAAAAATAAGATTTAAGGTGAATGGCAAGAAAGACTAGTCATCAAAAGGCTAGGGTTGTCTCAATGTCTCTTACTCATTACTTAAGTATCTGTCACTGGGAGAAGAGACAAGAAACACAGGAAAGAAACTGCCCAACTTAACTTGACCATTTTTATATTTATAAAGAACAATATGACAAAGTGCAACCAGAATGATCTGTATATTCTGCTACAGAACATTGAATATGTATAAGGTCACTATCACAGTGTGACAGAAAACGATTCAATAATTCAAAATTACAACAGACGATAGATACTAGTTTTTATTTCAAATTTCTTCTAAAGACACCAACCAATCACCATCTGAAATGGGTCTGGAAGAAACTTCATTTAAGGTCATAATTGTTCATTATGAATTCCTGCTTTTTTCTGTGAAAGAGCTGGTATCAACCGCCATTAGATGGAGAAGGCTGGCCTGGATTGCTACCAGTGTCACCTGTGGCTTACGTGACCTCATTATGCATAAAGTCAGCATGGATTTTTTCTGAAACCAACAAAGTACTGGGGTTTTTTTCCTGCTTGCATTTTGGATGATAAATTTAGGATTGGCCAGCTTAGAAGTATCTGTGACAACTGTGAAATTGACATCAAAGTATTCAAGAAAATGAAATGCAAACAATTTGAAAGGCATAGGATTTTCAGCTACCTTTTAAGAACTGCTTTGTTTGCTTATGACGTCTTTAGTTACCACTACATGTTTAAAGACCAATGTCTAGTTCACTTCCATGAAAGATTCTTTATAAAAAGTCAGTGCCTGTGCTATGTCAATTAAGGAAAGGATTTACAACACAGAAAAATGTGGGGAAAAACACTGATAACCCTGAAATTTTGAGTGTCAATCTCAAGATAAGTATATATATCTCTATGTCATTAAATATTAATAACCATAAAACTAAGTTATAGGAAAACTATTAATCAAGTAATATCAAAATCATGATGAATGCAAATAGGTATAGTTTAGCTTATCTCAGGGGAACTATACTGATTTGTTCTTGAGAATCTGTCTCCAAGTATAAGAACTTAAGAAAGTTAGAAAATGGTTGTGAATTTAAGTAAAGTCTATACCTAGACTGACTCCTTAGGTAGTTCCTTAGATATAAACTTTTATTATGAATTTATGGAATCCATTGTTATTTCAGGGTGCTTTGTGTCTGTCCTAGATCATACATGCCACACACTATTCTCAAGGAAGATGAAGAAGCTCTGAATCAAAAAATTTTTATTTTTACCTTTAGAATTTCCTATTTTTTGATGCCAGAATCACCATAAACCAAAGCCACATCCCAACAGTGAGTAACAAACAGATAAAAAAAAAGAAAAATTAGTTTTCTGTCATAGACATTTAGATATCAATAGTTTGATTTAAACAATGGATTACTAAGCAAGTCAAAATCAAGAAAGCAAGGTATAGTAAGAAATTAGATCATTAATAGGGGAACATTACTCTGAATAGTCAGTGATGCTTATAATGTTTCATTTCTGAAGCTTTTGCTGCCTAAGGTCACAGCTGACTTAACTGAATGTTTTCCTGTAGATTTGCTTGTGCTGTCTTGACACACGGAAGAAAGAATGGTAAACAAAAAAGTTAGTACAAAAATAAATTCAAGCCATATATTATAAAACTGTTTAGATAATCATTGTATCTCCCTGTATATAATGGGAGAAATTTCTTTTAAGGAATCCTGAAGTAGAAAGTTTTATACCTGGAAATAATATTTTGAACTTTTTTAGGTTGTATTAGCTAAACTAACATGAGCAACTAAACAAGGTACTGCAAAGAAGGGACAAAATTGATTATACTTTCATTTGATGTATTACAATGTAGTCTTGGTTTATATTAGAGACTCCTTTGGAATCAATGAATTGGCCTCTCATCAGATTTATAACTAGACCTCTTATGACTTGTTTCAAAGGTAGCATACCCAAAGACACACATAAAGATAATGTTGCAGCATTTTTTTCTAGCATAAGCTTTAAAACTTGATTATTCCCATGACAGGAAATGCAATATTTTAAAAAACATCATATTTCCATTAATATTACACCTGCACCTCATATACTCTAGTTCATGTTCTTGACTAAAAGTACCAGCTGATATCCAGAGTTGTACACCCAATGACCTCATGCTCTGAAATGGGTAATACAATAGATAACTCAATCAATTCTCATTCTATCAATGTGTGAAACAGGTTTTATAAGTCTCCCAAACTTTCAGGAAGCAATCCAAAGAGTCTACCAAGGAAAACAATAGTCAATACAGAGAATTTCTTCCAYAATTAGGAAGGGCAGCATATGCAGCCAACAGAGAAAGGAGGGTCTGGCACGTCTTGTCGTGCAGTTCAAAATAGCTCCATTCACCATGGCTATCTGAATGAAATTTTACTTTTCACTGGCCGTCAGGAAAACAGCAAGAGCATTCTAGGAGCTCGTGACTGTGGAGTCAGTAGTTTGTCATGGCCAAGATAAGGTGCATTTCTGTTATTTCCTTATATAATCAGCTTAGTTCTGAAGTGTCTGTATAGAAGACATCGTTGCTTTAAAGTTCTAGAAACATTGCTACTAGTCCAGTAGCAATGTTTCTGGAGTAGGAGATTATAGTCGTTTCATTTATTAGTAGTCTAAGTCAGGAATCTCTAAAGTATACTTACATGATAAGTACAAACCAAACAGCTCAGCTACCTCAGCCTACAAGAAGTTCAAAATTATGTTTAGAGACAATGTTAAAAATACCTTGGAGAGACTAATCCCTAGAATGATGCTTGGGGAGTGAAAAGCATAACTTAGAAATGCTAGAGAAGAAAATGCAGCCAGCTGTGACTGCTTTCTGCAGAACACAAGGGAAAAACTTGATTTTTAATTTTTCTAGCATGCTACTTCTCCCCTGTTCAGCACAGATGTGCGAGCTCTTTGCCCCTTTTATGCATGCTTCACAATACAACTGCCGAACGCTCTTGGCCTTGGACTGAAAGGTGGTTGCAGCGACTTTGGGAGGAGGATACACCTGCCAGCCCAAATTGCTCCGGAGAGCCTGGGAATTGGACTGTTTCATCATAAAAAATTTAATGATATAATACCTACATGAGACAGACTATTGAATCACACATTTATCTTTCTTAAAAGACTACAATCAGAATCATACAGATCAGATTATTACCTACCAGGAGCTATTAACCATATGCCAACACCTGACAGTGTATTTATTCATTACAAGTACAAGCAATAGAAACTGACAGAGAAGCAGCAAATTTCTGTTTTGATCATTATTAGCAATTTAGTCCAGGTTTTGGGGCATTCAGACAATATTGGAAGAAGAGTAAGAAATCTAAGTCTGGGTGAACCTGCAAGCCAAATGAAATTAATCTGTTACTAAGATTCTGAATGGTCATGGAAGAATACCATTCTCACAACATCTAAACTTGTCAGATTTTGCCACTAATCTGAAGGTAATATTCTGACTTCCAGAGGGACCTGCACTTTCTCCACTGGTGTCTGATGGACTGATACTCTACTTGAAAGACACCAAAGTCAGGTTTTGGATGTTGACAAAGGATCTAGAAGTCCAAGGATCTCCCACTCAGTCATGCACGTCAGATGGACTGAGTTGGGTCCAATAATAACACTGAACTTCTCAAGACAGAAAATACTATACTTAATGTATCTCTTTAAAAAGGATAGGGAAGGAGTATGTAAACATATGGAATTGAACAGGATACCCTACTTGATGGCTTTGCAGCCTACCATAGCACTCTGAAAAGGAAGTTATCAAGAGGTTTGCGAAGGTAACTAGTCATCTGTGTCTTTACAATGGACAAACAGTCCCAATAAACACATCAGATCTGCTGTTTTAAAGAGAGAGTAATTATGACGGGGTTGACTCTTCACCCTCTGAAAATGCTGAGATAACCTGCAGTGAAGACAAGGCTGAGAGTAGAATTTCCGATTTCTCTTATAACAGAAACGTACTCCCAGGACTAGGTAAGTTGAAAGAACAAAGCTCTCAGACTTTAATTGTTCCTTTTGCAGTAACTTTTCAAATGACCAGTAGTACTCTTGCAGAACTGTGACTGTTCATCTCCTATGACCATTATCAGGTCTGAAATATGAACATTCTCACTATGAAGCTTTTTCTCCAGACCCAGCATCTTACTGGAAGGTTTCTGAATTCTAGGGTCTCCTTATAGGCTGAAGAAATCACAATTACCTATATGGTAGGATCTATGGTGGTATGCAAGAGAAGCAAGCAGTTTCAGTGGAAGTTAATGCTACAGTCAGTCTGTTAGAGACAGACTCCCTTTCCAAAGTGCAGAGTAGTGGTTGTGACCTTTTGGAAACAACTGACTCTCTCATCAGACAAGCAGAAAGAATATTTCTTTTAAGCTTTAAAACATGTATTAGATGCTACACCTCATCAGCATGTAGGACTGTCAAATCAGAAGGGGCAGCTGACAAACAATACTGAAGTCAGAGAATTTAATGACATAAATACAGCGGACTGCTACTGAAGCTGCCACTATCATGTAGCATTGAGAAACATTGCCAGTGCTCAGATTTTTCCTTTTTTTTCCTTTTTTGTCTTTTTTTTTGTCCTAAAGCAACCAGTGACAAGTAGATGATGCCATTGATGCAACCTGATCTTTTTGAAAAGGTCATCTTTCCATTTGAAGTCTATCTCCAAGTTTGATTTCTTTGGAATAATGGTCCAACAATAGTCATTCCCAGTCATGGCATTCCACTGACTACTTATTAAAACATACTTTAAAAAAATAATAATAAATGAAGCTTATTTAAGCTTCCAGCTGAAACATTTCCTGTGCAATTCTGAATTTTCAACAAGCATGCATTAGTTCTCGATTTCATTTTTTTAAACAGAATTTATAAATCCCCTTCTTTTCAGAACATGCATATATATAGCATACCACATTATACATATTAAAACATACCTCCTGAGTTGATGAATTAATATTTTCAATCTCAGTGTAAACAATTACATTGCAAACATTCAAACCCAGAATACTAGAGAATCTGGTAGTATTATCTGTATCTTTCTTTCTTATAGTTACACGAAATGAAAAATGGATCTTATGACTGAACTTTCTCAGCAATAAAACTGTTCTGCATTCAAGCTTCCAGTGGAAGTTTCGTTCAGTTCTTATTTCTGCCATATTCCATGATCCTTGGGAGCAGTATTGATAGATTTTGTTATCCATATTTCCTTCCATCTGAAAGGACTGTGTTAATATAAAGAATCTGGAAGAGAATAAAATCCTACTCCCCCTCATGTGTCTGATGTGCCCAATTCTTGACCTGTTGAAGTCATATTAAGCTCACTGGCATCAGTGGTTCATCTTCCAAACTGAATATATTTTATTGTTTCGTATTTGTGAATCCAAACCCAGAATAATTCAAGATAGGGAGCAAATTTATTTCTCAGAAAGAACAAAACAAAATTTCAAAAAGGTACTCATTGCTCTAACACCTCTTTGCCTTAAAGAGGCTTAACTTTTAGAGACTAACCTGACTATAGTGATTAAATCAAATGAACACAGATGGTTAATAGAGCTGATTATGAACATAAGCCACACTCATATCCACCTTTACTCCTTATTCCATCTCATTTCTAAGAACCCATCATTGCAGAAATAAAATGAAACAACCTTACTAAAAATGTTTAATATTATAAATGAGTAAGTGGGAACACATCCAATGTATTCCATGTTGCACATATAAACTACAGAAATAAATTAATGTCCCTCTACAATGTACTCTGAATGGGAGATACAGTGGATAAAAGAATTTTTTGCAGACCTCTAGCACTTAAATGGCTGAAACTTGGAAAGTAAAGATGAAATATCACATGATCATTCAGATACAAACATTTACAAATACAAATTAGCTTTTTATTAGAGTAACATCTGTAATGAGTGCTCTGGGCTATAAAGAAACAGAATAAGAAACACTTCACTTTGCATTATACCTAAAAATCCTCACTATTGCTTAACAATCTCACAGAAGTTTGGATCTTTAACTGAAGAAATATTCTAACAACTAGAACTCAAACATTTTACCCAAACTTGAAGTTTCTGTCACAGAACTACAAATTCCTTAGCAGTTTGTGGAATGCTAGCTTTCCACTTTTACTACTAATATAGACTTTCCACTTTAAAACAGGAATCAACCTTGGTTCTGCAACCCTGCCCAGTCAGCCACTTGGTAACATTCTGAATTATGTTCCACTCTCTTTTTTTCCTTCTTCTTTCCTCCTGTGCACCTATTTAATGACCTATACCAACTACTAGGAGACACGTATCCAAACCGATTTTCTCTCCTTTATTACAAAATCGTGTGGAGGAAGGTAAATATTCACCAACTGTACATTTTATTATTTTCTAGGCAAATAAGCATTACTGTAAGACAGATGCATGTGTAAATTGGTATTTAAGTAATGTTGCAATGTTTAGACCTCAGTCAGTCAAAAATTATCACTCAACATGTTTTATTGCTAGAAATAAATGGTGAGCAAAAAGGAAGTTTTGAAGCCTTGGATTCTCTTTTGATGCGTATGCATACCTCAGGGAAGTGCATATCTTCTTAAATGGTTTTTAAAAAAAACAAAACTTACTGTCCTCTCTCAATATGAAACATAAACAATAAACTTGCAAATGCATTACGTTTTAAAAACCTCTTCTGATATTAATTATTTCACTCCATACCTTATTTCTATAGCTATGATATTACAGAGTGAAGCGCAGAATCTCTAACTGCATCTTAGAGAGAGGACTGCTGCTGATGGTGGACACACTGTTTAATATCAAGGATTCTGTATTCAAAGGCTTTACCTGGTAATACTTCAGAACTACACTGAGGTGATACAACCCTGCTTGCCAACACATTTCTGACAGGTGTTTTGCTTGTTAATTTTATGCATTACCAAAAAACCCCATGAACAAATAAGACAATTATTATGCCCTAATTATAGCCAAATTTCAGCTTAGATCTTTGTTTACTTTGTAGCATTTCTCTTAGTCCTGTGAAATGTTTTCAAGTCCCATCAGCTTGCCTTTGTAAATTTTATGTCTCTTTATAGATTACTAAAATTGAAGTACAAGGTAATCAGATATCATGGTGATAGATGTCAAAATGAAATGTTTGGTTTATAGATAATGAGCTTTCAGAATATATGATAGGTAGATGCAATTACAAAACGGGCTTTCAGAGTTATCAGTAACAATTTCCATTCTTCAGACAGCCAGTTGTATACCTATTTGCCAGCATGGAAGAATTCTGTGATTACATTCAGAGTTTSAAAATGTTTTGCTAGATTCTTAATGGGTTCTCCAAAGTTGACTGAGCACCGTTATTCCATTGCTTTCTCTTATTTTCAAAGAATTAGGAAAAGATTCCTTTGTCACCTGTACTGGTTTTGGCAGGGATAGAGTTAAAATTCTTCATAGGAGCTCGTATGGTGCTATGTTTTGGATTTGTGCTGAAAACGGTGTTGATAACACACTGACATTTTAGTCATTGCTGAGCAGTTCTTACACAGAGCCAAGGCCTTTTCTGCTTCTCACACCACCCCACCAGTGAGTAGGCTGGGGGTGCACAAGACACTGGGAGGGGACACAGCTGGGACAGCTGACCCCAACTGACCAAAGGGATATTCCACACCATATGATGTCATGCTTACCAATATAAAGCTGGGGAAAGAAGAAGGAAGGCGGGGACATTCGGAGTTGTGGTGTTTGTCTTCACAAGTAACCATTACATGTGACGGAGCCCTGCTTCCCTGGAGATGGCTCAACGCCTGCCTGCCAATGGGAAGTAGTGAAGGAATTCCTTGTTTTGCTTTGCTTGCATATGCAGCTTTTGCTTTCCCTAATAAACTGTCTTTATCTCAACCCACGAATTTTCTCACTTTTACTCTTCTGATTCTCTCCCCTATCCCACTGCAGGGGAGTGGGCAAGCAGCTGTGTTATACCGCTTAGTTGCCAGCTGGGGTTAAACCACAGAATCACCTTTGTCTATAAATTTTGTGGACATTCAAGCATCTAGAAACTATGCTCCTGTGCATTTTGCTTTTCCTGTGTTTTTCCTCCAGAATCAAAAGCATCACACAGAAATATAAATTCATATAAGGATATTGTCTATTTATTAATGTTTATTTAACATTTTTTTATTCATTTTAAAGTTGATTTTAAGTTGTACTTCCTCTATTGTTCCTCTTGAAGCATCACAATTGAGCCATGCATCAAAATGAATAGAGAATGTATTTCAAATAAACCACCTATTCTCTGATTAGCTGGGTCTGTTGCACTTCACTGCAGGGAAATTAAAGAGCTGCCATGTAAAATGTCAGAATACGGCCAAGTCCCAAAGATGTCATATAGCTGTCGTGGTTTAAACCCAGCCAGCAACCAAGTCCCACACAGCCGCTTGCTCACTCTCCCCCGGTGCGATGGGGGAGAGAATCAGAAGGGCAAAAGTGAGAAAACTCGTGAGTTGAGATAAAGACAGTTTAATAGGGAAAGCAAAAGCCGCGCACGCAAGCAAAGCAAAACAAGGAATTCATTCACTACTTCCCATCGGCAGGCAGGTGTTCAGCCATCTCCAGGAAAGTAGGGCTCCATCACGCGTAACGGTTACTTGGGAAGACAAGCGCCATCACTCTGAACGTCCCCCACTTCCTTCTTCTTCCCCCAGCCTTATATGCTGAGCATGACATCATATGGTATGGAATACCCCATTGGCCARCTGGSCTRRCTGTCCCAGCTATGCTCCCTCCCAGCTTCTTGTGCACCTCACAGAGCATGTGAAGCTGAAAAGTCCTTGAGAATCATAGAATCATAGAATCATAGAATCATTAAGGTTGGAAAAGACCTCTAAGATCATCGAGTCCAACCATCAACCCAGTACAAATGCCCACTAAACCATGTCCTGAAGCACCTCATCCACACGTTTTTTGAACACCTCCAGGGATGGTGACTCCACCACTTCCCTGGGCAGCCTGTTCCAATGCCTGACTACCCTTTCAGTGAAGAAATTTT